>JAYKAV010000191.1:20150-77930 GCA_035582835.1 Phoebastria nigripes
GCTTTACCTATTAAACTGTCTTTATCTCAACCCACAAGTTTTCTCACTTTTACTCTTCTGATTCTCTCCCCCATCCCACCGTGGGGGGAGTGAGCCAGTGGCTGTGTGGGGCTTAGTTTCTGGCTGGGGTTAAACCACAACAAAGACATTTTTCATAGTTTTACATTTCTATTTTATATTCTTTGCTCAAATAATTTAATCACCGTTTTATGTAAATACACTGCCTATATAACAATAAAAAGATTGCTAGGTGAGACTGAAAAGAAACTAACTGTCAAGAAGTGTCCTTGAACAAGTAAATCATGGAATATAATGTAGAAAAAACAACACCTAGCAGGATTTGTACAAGAACTTTAGAATCTATGAGACGTAGACTGGAAGAAGCTAGATTGGACTAGGACTGTTATTTTAGGGTGGTTCTTGCAGACATGAAAAATAACAAGGAAAAACAAAACACTGACTATTAATTGTTCCATACATTTTTACAATAACCAGCATAGTTTACAACTTGTAAGTTTTAAATGATATTGTATTAATTGAAATTGAATGGAGAATTGAACTGGGAATCGAATTGAGGGTCAAATTTTGCACTCTAATCCAGTGGAACCTATATGCCAATTAAAGATATATAAAAGGATGAAGTTAAAAACAGTGACTCAAACTTGAAGAAAAATGAGGATTTTTTTTTCTGTGTATCTGCTCATTTCAAAGGATGACCACACATCCACAGGATGTCATTTACCTTGTTAAATTGTGCAGAGATTTAGATTTTTCTATCTGATCAGATCCAATCCTAAATAGCTTTTCTTCTGTAAATAACTATAGCTAAATAAACAAACATATTAATTCTGCAGAGTTTAACTAATTGTTAAAATAAAAGTTGTATTTTCTTTTACAGACACAATGTATGTGGCAAGATCAAACAACTCTGCCATTCACAAATATAATATTTGGGTTTCAGATTACTGTCAGCAATTCTGGTTTAATATTTCTGGTTTGATATTTACATCACAGCTTTGTTGCCAAGATGACAAGCATAATTACTGTAGAAACGCAGGCATAATTATGATAACCTTGTTTTTAATCTCTCCCGGTAGGATTTTGGAGATGATGGGTCCTTGTACATTACTAAGGTTACCACAACTCATATGGGAAATTACACCTGCTATGCTGATGGCTATGATAAGCTCTATCAAACTCATATTCTCCAAGTGAACGGTAAGGAAAAATGTTGTAATTACCAAGTCATAAGAGACTTGGATTTGGATTTTGTTGAGCAGATCTGTTGTTGCTGTTTTACTTTTTTTATATTGTGTTACAGCTTAACAGAAAAAGAGATACAATTATTTTTCCTTATTGTTCTCCTATAAATAACCTTGCAAAACAATAAAATATAATCATTTTCATTTATTACTTCCATATGAATAATAGTTATTAAAAGGAGTAAAGATAGTCCAGAGGACTTGCTCTGCACTGTGAACTGTTCACCTGGGAGGATGTTTAGCATGTTATATGCAGAATAATAAGTGTTTTTATATATACATATATATACAGATAAAGTACTTTTTAGTATTAATTTATTAATTCTGGAGAACACACTGGGAAAAATAAGTGCATAGGTCTGTTGTGTTAAGAATGTTGCATTTAATATAAGATTAAAAAAATGCACTACCCTAAAAGTTTTGTAATTTATGTAGGCTTCTAAATTCATATTTATTATTTTGAAATCTAGCCATGATTTTAGTAGATTAACTCTAGGCATCTGGATTTGAAATCTTCATCTTTACATTTTCCTACACCTGTTCAAGTTCTAAGGACAACTTTCCTGAACTCTGTACTTGGACAAAACTTAACTGCAGTTGTCACTGGTGCCCTGAAGACAGGTCTTTCCCTTCTCTTGAACCATAGTACCCTCTCCTAGCTCTTTTTCCTATATGTAATTTTTTTTCTAAATTATTTTAAGCAGTTGTTCTCCTCCACTGACGAAGGGTCCAAGGGTCCCACTGTGTTTTATCCCCAGTGAGGTTTAATGTCTTTTTTTTTTTTTTTGAGTGACCTTGTGCTTTCCTGTTATTTCAATGTTCATATTTATCTTTGACTCTTAAGACTACCTTTCCGCGTTAAACTGCCAGTATTTGTCATTCCATGTTGATACTTAATCCTATCCAGAATCATGTTTGAACTCAATCTTCTCCTGCAAATTTACTTTGCATTAACAGGCTCTAACTTTCTCCTGAAGCATACTCTAGACCTAGTTTCTCGGCCACTGCTGTTGCCATCATTCTTTGTTTCGTTAATTGTTAGTCGGTTGCGTAAACTCTTATTATAATTGACTTTTCTTGACATCTCTTATCCAAAAATGCTGAAATATTTTCTGATATTCATATCTTTCATTGATATTCACACCAAACGCACCTTCCAAGATTATTTTACTTATCTTTTAATGTGATTCATTTTTCTTTTAATAACCTTTTTTTTCCCACTTTCTGTTGTTAATATCCTTCACACTTTAAATGACTTTGATGTTTAGTGCTTGTTTGCGGTTTTCTTAACATGTTGTCTCTGCCACTGTGTTTCTCCAGGAAACTGGCTTAGAATATCTATTTATCCAACTATTTTAACTTTTTTTTTTTTTCAATTTCTTCCCCCACACCCCAACACTTTGTAAATGGAGTGTCCTCCCTGAGCTAATACATGGCATCAACATCTTTTCCTCCTTCAATTTTTTCTTCAGGAATTCTTTTCTGTCATTTAAAAAGTCACGTAGCAAATATTGGCTAAACTAGTGAGAAGACTGAAGTGCAGTTTACTTGTATTTTAATTCCTGCAGACAGCAGAATTATTGGTGAATTGGGCACATTAGAAGGTCCTTGACCAACTTTCTCCTCTTCTGTTTCATGTGTTCTGGTTTACCCTAATTTATTAACAAAATTATATTCTTGTCAACATGTTCCCTACCTATTCCAATGTGTTAATAATCCTGAAGAGGTGCGTTGCAACAGTTAAAATACTAGGATTCTTCACGTTTGGCTCACAATGTTTTGGCACACAATGAGGCAAAACTCCACTTAAGTTGAAGAAGGTTTTCTGCAAGACTAGAAAATCAAGAAACATAATTTGGGATAGGTGAAGGAGGACAACTGTAGATTTTTCTGGTGACGAAGGAAATGATGAAGGTATCAGGAAATTGTATATTTCATCTGGAAACCACTGTAAACCTTTATGGTGCCAAAGGCAATCACTGCTGTTGCTGCTCTGTATCATTCATATAAATTTTAAGTTGTCCAAACTTAAAGTCCATGTTTGCTCTGCTCAGATAGCTGCTGTTCCACAAGCTGGCACTTGAGTGGTACCTTCCAACACCATTTTGGATGTTGATTTTTTGGGGAGTGAGGGAAAGGAGAAAGGAGTCCCTTTGAGCAATAGGATCGTTTGCTGTGCATATTGTGGATAAATGGAGTTAAAACCATTGAGATTAAAGGTCAAATGAACAGTTCTTCCACAGTTCAGATCTGTATTTCTAAGCAGTAATCTTCCTAAGCCCAGGCATGATGGTCAGTTCTTGTAGCTGTGATAATGACTAATTAATATAATGATACTTGTATTAACAGGAGAGTCAGACAAAAGGTTAATGAGATAATGAGGCTCCGTTGATTACAAAGATCTAATGTGAAGGTTCAATGAAAACAATGTGATTAGATTTTAAGTTCTTTCTTGATTTCCATTTGTGTAAATCTATATATTTTTAGAAAAAAATATATTTTACATTGACTAGTTTGTAAGTATTATATGTGTATATAATTTTGATTTATTTTTCTGTTAAGATTAAAATCTTGAGGAATTTTTTTTTTGAGTTTTGAATTGCCTGGTACAGTACTAAAGAATAATGAGCTTCCTTTGGACTCTTAACAATACAGATAATCAGCACTGTAAAAGACATGTTTTATGGTGAGAAAATTCAGTCTAATCTTACACAAATAATATGGTAAAGTAAATATTGTAAGCAATATTATAATAAGTTGGTAATTAACCCTTTTTCTTATAAAGTTTTGGTACCTTAAGGTAAAGACATTATAAATCGGTGATTTATAGTGTCTGAAGAATTGTGTACCACCTTTGTTTTTCCAAACAAAATATCTCAGTTTAATCAAAAAGAAGAGTTATCATATACAGCAATAGAAGAACCTAGTTCACTGTATATTTTACAAGTTTCTTTCTTAAACACATACATTCTCCCTGGATTCCAGGCAGCTTGAACAGACTATTTTCTCTCTTCCCCCGACCCCCCACCACCACCCTTAGACCTGACTGAAATAACCTTCATGGGTTTTTATAGCAAATGTAAGATATATTGAATAGTTACATATTCACCATATTTGGAACAAACAGTCTCACGTGGCTTTTTGAACTGAATGATGAGGGATGTAGGATTAATTCAATTACATATTATATATGCTTCTGCTAAATACAATCATGCAATGTTTTCTCTCCCCTCCCTTTTTAACCTATGTAATGACCTCCCCCTTATAAGGTAGGCTTCTTTAGGTTAAGATATTAGAACATACCTCTTTGAAAGTCAGTGGGAACAATCACATTATTTGTGTACTTAAAATTTGCTTTCTGCTAATATTTATGGTCAGTTACACAAAAAAGTGATCGAAATAAACCCAAAGAGTTTATATCAAACTTGTCATATCAAATTAATTTTTTAGACTGAGCCCACACTGCACTAATATTTTAATTGCCTGCATGCCTCAGTTGCCCAGTTCTTGGGGGCATATTACAGATAGGCTCCAGGGTAATATGAAATAAAAAATTATAACACAAAACAAGGGTTGAAAAACTTTTCTAGTTGTATAGATAAACTATCAGACACAGATTTGCTGAGGAAAGTGGGAAATGGCAGCAAATGGAGGAAAGATAGGGCAAGAAATAAACTCTAGTATCATGCAAGTACCTCTGTGTCTGCGAAAACGCTGCTAAAGGGAACAGGAGCTACTACAGAAATATGGGTAGTAGAAGAAAACTCAGACCTGTTTTCACTTGTGCAGGTCCTCCCTTCACATCTCCTAACCCTTGAGTAGTTAATTTAGCAACAATAGCATCTTGTGATGCAGGGTTTGATTTTGTTTGTTTGATAAGGAATTATTTGATTTCAGTTTTAATATTTTCTAGAACTTTGCTAAGAATAAAGTTGCCCCAAAAATATCATCTGCCATTTGCCCAAGCTAAACTAATACATTCCTTTTTCTATTCAATGAAAATTCTCCAAAATTGGACTGTTAGAAAATTTCTCTTCACATGCACTCAGTAGAAGTCTGTCAAGGTGTGGTAGTTAAATTCCCTTAAGTTTTTATATGCAATGAGAATATTTCACTGGCACAAACCAGACAAGAAATATCCTAAGTAGTCAGAATGCAATGAGTTGCAATGCTTTGCTATTGGTCCTAAAAGTTGTTTATGTTGCTGAGATGCTTGAGAGTGTTAAATGATGGCAATCCTGTCTCTAAGGAGATGGAGCTCCTTGCTCTTCTTGAGGCAAGGTGGAGAAATAAACTATTTGACTTTGATGCAGTGGGAAATCTGCAACATGGGGTAGGCCACTAAAGGACCTTCTGTCAAGAAATGCTGAACAGGGCAGACATGAAAATTGGACCCTAGGAAGTGAGGCAGAGTAAGACTGGGAGCTGAGGGGCTTAGGCCATCTGAGCGTGCAGTCGAGTAGGGCTCAGTATGAGGAACACAGTGGGGAAGGCAAGGTCTCAGTATGGAACACACAGATCCTATGGGAGAGGAGACAGAACAGGGAAGAAATGGAGGGGGAACAGGAATGGGAATGTCAGGCTTGAGATGAAAAGTACAGATCTGCATCCATAAAAGCAAAGTCCATTCCAGAAACTCAATGGAAACCTTAAATCCCTGATTTTTATATGCTCTTGCTCTCAGCTGGTAGTCTAAGCAATTAGCAGCCATAATTTTCACACTTTTAATCTTTTTCCATGTTCTTTTATTATGTTTTTGCAGTTTGCATATTAGGGTTATGTGTAGTTTTCTGTGTATATTTTTTGAAAAGACCCTCATCTCTAACTGGTTTTAAAATATCCCTGAAACCTACTGATTTTCACATCTTACCTGAGATACAGTACATTTGTGTATTTCTTGCAATGTAGAAATCTGAGGCATCTAATAGGACAGCATGCTGGGACATTTCTTGTAAACAGTTGGATAGCATTTGAAAATATTTAATCTCGTGCCAAAATAGACACAGTTAATTTTTGATCTTGTTATCTTCTTTCATTATCAACTGATATTTCATCCTCTACCCAGCTGTGTTTTATGACACCAGCTAAGTATTCCACATTTTTAAAGCTGATTAAACAAAACTTTGGAGAATAGGAAATATGCTTCTTTAACCTTCATTACAGTTAATTTTTTTATTGTTAGAAACAACCTCAAGCAAGTTCTTTCTATACATAATTAAAGATAAGATCAATAATTATTCATCTAAAAAATCTACACAGCAAGATTTTAAAATCTTGCTTAATCATTGATTACCAATAGGAATAGGTCCACTGTGATATCATATGCCCTCTCTCTGGTATGTAGCAGATTTTTAGTTGGTAAGCATATACTGCAGCAAGTTTCCAAACCTTGGAAAAGTGATGTCAACAATTCTTATATTTTGCTAATAATGAAACTCAGAAGACTAGTCTTATAAATGTCCTGTTTAACAACTTAATGATCTGGATGATGGGGCAGAGTTGTACCTTCAGCAGGTTTGCAGATGACACCAAACTGGGAGGAGCGCCTGATATACCAGGGGGTCATGCTGCCATTCAGAGGGAACTTGACAGGCTGGAGAAATGGAACGGCAGGAGAAGTGCAAAGTCCTGCTCCTGGGGAGAAGCAACCCCATGCACCAATATATGCTGGGGGCCACCCAGGTGGAAAGCAGCTTGGCAGAAAAGGACCTAGGGGTCCTGACGGGCACCAGGTTGAACATGAGTCAGCAATGTGCCCATGTGGTAAAGAAGGCAAATGGTATCCTGGGCACAGGAGGTCCTGTCTCACAATCAGGAAACACTTTTTTTACTGTGAGGATGACCGAGCACTGGCACAGGTTGCCCAGAGAGGTGGTAGAGTCTCCCTCCCTGGAGATATTCTAAAACCTAGATATGGTCCTCGGCAACTGGCTCTAGGTAGCCCTGCTTGAGGAGGGGGACTGGACAAGATGACCTCTGGAGGTCCCTTTCAACTTCAACCATTATGTGATTCTGTGATCACATGTTTTATACAGGTAAAATGGATTGCTGATACGTGTTTTGCAGAGAGGGGAAAAGTGGAGATGAAGTGCTAAAGAAAAGGTTTGCGGAACAGGACAGTTACAATCTCTGTACATCACATCATAACTTACTGGTTGTACATTATTCATATTTTATAAAGAAATTTAAGGAAAAATAAAAATCTTATTACTCAACCCCAAACTATTGAATTAGAATTCAGGCTTTTTTCATTGATACCACAGGCAGTGAAAAGAGGTTTTTCTCACAGAACATTCTTTCTGCTTCATAAATTTACTGTGACAGAGTTCAGCATTGAATGTCACTGAATATGTGACTAATACCACATCTGTGTGTGTTATATATAGTTGCAGGAGTCTTTAGAATTGCTTATAATTATTTTTCTTAAAATTAAGATAATACTCTTCTCCACCAAATTATAATTTTTTCCTGCTTTCAGTTCCACCAGTTATCCGAGTCTATCCAGAGAGCCAGGCAAGGGAGCCAGGTGTGACAGCTAGCCTTCGGTGCCATGCTGAAGGTATTCCCAACCCACAACTTGGTTGGCTGAAGAATGGAATTGATATCACTCCGAAGTTATCCAAACAGCTAACTCTTCAAGGTAAAGGGGCATATTTATTGTTTTCTACAGGTTGCAAATGTTTTATCAGTGCATCCTTTCTGTGCTAGCTGTCATTCTTACATAGTTTTAACCAAGGATTGAAGTCTAAGCTAAAATATTTCAGAAGATGTCTTCCAGTTACTCCCCAAGACACGTATCTTCTCTGCTTTCTCTTTGTTAGAATAATGGTCATACTTACTGGCAGGTTTACCAGTAAATTCCAATACGCTCTTCTCTATTCAAAAATGTGCAGTTTCTGAGTAGAGCAAGCAGCCCAAGACCCAGTCCCAACATGGTATTAGAATTTGTCACTGCAACTATATTAATGCCATTCAGTGAGTATTCAACACTAATATTTAAATTGGGAAGCAATGCTTTTGTCTGTAAAGATTTATTCTAATGCATTGATATTAATCTAGTTATTTTTCATGAGTCCAGATTTAAATTTAGATCAGAACATGGACCAAACTTTACCTTTACTGCAGCTCAGTTGAAAACAGAAGTTTTTTGACTCATAAGAATCTCAGTGAGACTTGGGGGCCTGATGGGGGAAGGGACAGGAGGAGAAATACCTGAAATGGATGTGCTGTTTTCTGAGGGGTCTCAGCAGACCTCCAGGGGAGTGCAAAGACACTGCACAAAAAAAAACGACTAAAGGAAGGTTGTACTTTTAATCGAAAATAAAGGCCAGTCTATGAATCTTCTATGAATCTTCAGAGCTCAGCAAATTCAATGAACCTGCCCAGCACCCTGGCCAGCACAAAACCTTCTAGCTTCTGCAGTCCTTCTGGTGATTATTGATCAGCCATAGAAAAAAAACTCTCGTGCTGCCAGTGTTTCCTTCAAAACCTTCTCTCATTCATCTGCAAAAACAGGATGTGTATTAGGATAGGACAGCAATCAGGCTGCAACTAAGAAACAGTGGGACAGGCAGATGGTGAATGCTTCTCTGAAGAGAGTCTTACCTTCCCTATAGGTGTCATAGTCCTCTGATCTTTCATGGCCCTCTCTCCTGGATGTATGTGAACAATTGCCTTGCAGAAACACTTTCCACTATGAGCAGAAAGTGGTAGACTCCTCTTCCATAGCAGCATCCTGTTAATTTATCCGGGTGGGATTTGAGTGGAATTTTTTTTTCCCTCACCTCTGTATCATATATTTATGATAAATAAATAAGAATGGTTCTTCTCTAAGCAAAATACATTTAATTCCATTTTCTTGAAGGTACTTATTTGAAATAAAATTTTGAAAATCTCATTGCATTTCCCCTGAGTTTTTCCTGAGTTAAACTATCTATACATTAGCTTCAAGCAAAAGATGGTCTAGGAGGAGTATTACACCATAACTCAGTGCCCCTTCTAGTCCATATTTTAGAATACCTACAAAACTGTTTTTATAAAATAGATCCTAGAGCTGAACAGGTATGCTATACTTAAAATGCAATAGATCATTGGTCACATCATTATTCACATCACATTATTTAAGAGACGTTTGCTTGTGAAACCTGGACTGTTTTTTGACATTCCTACTCAAGCTGACATACAACTCCTGAAGTGGTTTCCGTAGACTCCTACACTGATGTAGGTGTAAAATTCCAATGCACCTGTTTTTTCTGTTGTTACACTGCATTCACACGAAAACAAAACCAGGTGCCTCTGGTTACTAGAAACAAATAGTTTTATTAAAATTATTATTTATGTCAAAATTTTAGCCCATTATGTTCCATGGAAACCTGGGTTATTTTGTGTAAAGCTAGTGATAGTGTCAAGTGACCAAATGCAACATAATAAAAACATAATATTTATGTGATTTTAAAGACAACCATAGTAATTTAAACGTATATAAAACCTCAGACTGATGTTTGGCTCTGAAGTGTAAAATCAGCTGAGGTATTCTGAATATCTGTGAGATGAATAATAGTGCATGTAATTCACTAGCCAGTTGAATACCTTTGGATTAGTTTGGCATGCCTCCAAGTTATGAACTCAGGAATGAAAATGGTTTAATTAGTATGAGCAGAAAAAGCCTTGTGAATGTATGATCTGAAAGCACTGTAGCATGTCTGCATGTTGAATTTTTCCTCTCCTTTCAGCAAATGGCAGTGAGGTTCACATTAGCAATGTGCGCTATGAAGATACAGGAGCATATACTTGTATTGCAAAGAATGAAGCAGGGGTGGATGAAGACATTTCTTCTCTTTTTGTAGAAGATTCTGCTCGAAAGACCCGTAAGTATTATAAGAAGTATAAAAATACATGTAGCCCTCACTTAAACATTAAATCAGTATTAAAAACTGTGAAACATTAAATAAATTGTGTATGTGTAGATAACTGATTAAAAAAAAGAAAGTTTAAATAATGATATCCAAGAATCACTGAAGGCAGAGTGCGTAATCTGAAGTTTATTTAGAAGTAAAATGAAATCTCTGTTTCATTCTGTGAATTGATATTTTTCACATTGCTGTTAAAATTTGGATAGTTTCCTACTGATAGATTTGTTGCATATGAAGGGGATAGGAAGGGATAAAAGGAACTGGATGCCTAAATAAGGCAAAGCAGTAGTCCCGGTGTGGTTTCTGGGGTTGATGGGGGTGTGGGAGGAAGACCTTTTCCAGTCTTTCTTCCTGTATGTTCTTGAGATATACCAAGAGTCAGACTTGGCCCTCATGACATGAGAGTTATCACAGGACTTGATCTCACCTGCTGGAGTGCTCAGCAGCTCCAGATCAGTTCCAGCCTGCCCGTGCTGTCTTGTGCCCGGATAACTGTGGCTCTCCAGAAATGCGGAGCAACAGTGACCACATTCACTTGCTAAGTTGGGAGTTCAATGTGTCAAAGAAATCTCTGCCACTACTGAAAAGTAGCTTTCTTTATCCTCTGTTGAACGGTAGTGGGACTTATAAACCCTGTTTACCTGTTATTTGTCTGGCTTGATACTTCTTTCTGCTTCCCTTTCTCTCCTCTGCTCAGAAAAATCCACTCCTGAGTTTACACTTCACCCATCTGTTTTTGCTTTTTTTGTTGTTTTTTTCTTTTAAATCTGTTATTTTAATGAATACTACATATTCATTAGAAATATATCTAGTAAAATGATAGTTATTTTACTAGTGAGTCTGATTGCATTAACTTAAGGCATTCCTATTTATCTAGAAGCTTATTCAACAGTGATGAGTACTTGACAGAAAATACTAGAGGCAGAATTAGTAGCATTGCAAGGCTGCCTGACACTTCCTGTTGCAAGACACTGAATTCAGTTACATATAGGTTTATTAAGCTTTAAATGTTTCAGAGGAAATCTTCCATACAGGAAAATTTTATAATCCAAATGTTAATATCTTTACTTAGCTGCTTTCAGTAACACTAATTATAACTGTCATTTCAAAAGTCTTAACATTTTTTTTTTAAGTGTCATGAAAATGATTGCTCAGACATCTCTGAGAAGGCAGCTGAGGATAAGTTGTTTGATCATGCTGAATTTCTAGTAATCTGGTGATATGAAGTAGCTTGGTCACCTCCATTTGCCTTTTGCTGTCTGTGAAAAATGTTGTGAATGTTGCCAAATTACAAAACCCTGACAAACTAGAATTTGTTTATGCTTGGTTAAGACTTGTTTGGCCTTAACAACAAAACATTTATATCCAACTGTCCAGTTTCCAAGTGTTTTAGTTACGTAATTGTTGAATACTCTGAAGACCTGATCTGCAATGATTATTCAGGAATAGCCACACCTATGCAAAATACTGTTTTCAGGAATTGTAATGTAATGCAATAATTTTAGATCAGCTAACTTTACAGGATTTGTAAAACCACATGCTATGCAATGAACACTGCTTGCAAGAAATGCTTTAAAATCTACTAGCAGTAAGTTGTTATGATGACTGTTGGTGTCATGAAAGAAGTAAATGAAGGAAGACAGAATATAAACCCAATTATTTCTAAGACAATTCATCCAAAAGACAGTGTCTCCTTCCTTCCTATAAAAGTCATTTACTCTGCAAGTTCTACATTGTATTTTAAAGGAAGGCATTTTACCATTGTGTTCCTTGGTGTCTGAACATGGCTTCCTAAAAATTGGTGGTTGTGTAAATACACATATAGACCATAGCTGCATAAATATATCATTCAAATATAGGTGCAACAGATATTTACATGAGATGCTTACTCTGGTACTCTGATTCACTTACTTTGGCTCAGAAACCCATTTCCGTAGATGCGAGAAGACTAAGGTACATGCTAATAAAAAAAGCAATTACTATCAATATCATTATCACAACTACATGAATAAACTGCCTTCACAGGTACAAATTTTGATAGATACAGTTTAAAAAAATGCTTCTGTTTAAAAAAAAGTCCCTTTATAGGGAGGAGTTGGCAGCATTAGAAAACTGAAATTAAGAGTAGAAGGGCTTTATTATTAACTCTTCTCTGCTTGTTTTTATATTTCTCCCAAAACACTGGCTTATGCACCAAATTAGGGATTATTAGGGAAGAAAATGACATAGGTAAAACCACCTGGATAGGATTGTGGGCTTTTGTTCCCCCACCCACACATTTTAAACACAATGCTACTACTACTTTAATTTAAAGCCTGCTGATTAGGTCACAAGTTACATTCTAAAGACAGTCTCTGGTGATGTAAATGTGATTTCTTATGATTTGATATAAACTATACCTGTCGTAGATGACATTTTTAGAAATAATTTTGCTTTTATCTTCCTTTAAGAGAATAAAGCAGACGTTTATTTTTTTTTTATCTTTTTTTTTTTTTTTTTTTTTTTTTTTTTTTTTTCCTTACTGGAGTACTCCCTTCTGGAAATCTTAGGATTTACTTTGAACAAAAGTAAAACAGATTCTCACTAGCTTGTCAGTTAATCTGGGCTTGTCTACTTTTACATAAGGTAAAAATCATAGCAAAATAAAAGCATTTCAGAACATTGAGTTGATGGGCTATTGAGAGGGTAGTGAGAACTTTTACAGTGGAGCTCTAAAATATAAACTACAATTGCACTGCATTGAGCATGACAGTAATTTTATAAGCCACATAATGAATACAGAACATGGTTCCATTTTTACCAGTGTATGTATTTTATTTCCTAGAAAGTTTAATAGTCAATGGAAATGTTCACTTTTGTACTTAGCTGACCCGTTGTTTATGTGCATATGAAAGCTCTTGGTTTTTAATGCTACTTTGCATAATAAGCTAAATTTTTGGTAATTATCTGTGGAATCTCATTTTCAACACATCCCAAATTTGYTATGAGGAAAACTCAAGTACAGTGCTTTGAGAAAAATTTAATATATGTAGCAGAAAGGGCATGGCTAGCCCATTCCTTTAGGAATGGGTAGTGTAAACAGCTCCTAAGAGAAAATCTTATATTGCCTGGCACCTCTGCCTAAATTAAAACCAGTGCCATTATGGATAAATAGATTGTTAAATAATAAATGAAGCTTTCCTTCACCTGTGTGCCTAAAAATGTTATCAGATTGCTAGGTTTTCAAAATTCATGGCATTGGTTACAGAGGCATCTAATGCATGTGTCTGTGTTATAAACACAAAAGAAATAGAGTGAATGGCAAACCTATACTGAATTGTGGGAAGTGTGATACTAGTAGCAAAAATAAAAATATATAATGGAGAGTATGACTTAGGGGTGCCAGGGCATTGTTTATTTTAAAGTTTCCAGTTTCAGAAATTTGAATTCCAGTTCCCAAGAAAAGTCAATATACTTTAATGATAATGATTCATCATCAAGATGGTAATTTGAGATGGAAGTGAATGGAAAATACTGTGTAAGTTCTTTGTCATCCAGATCTGTTCAGTAGATGCCAGCACTGAACCATTGTTCTGTCACACATAGGTAAAATTTTAATAATGGATGACAGTCTCAAGAATAGTTTGGCCTCTTCTTAGCACATCAGCCTTTTTCAATGTGCACTAAAAATAAAACTTCTGAAAATATGTTTTCATTTTGGCATTGCCTCAGGTGAGAGGAATTAAATTATTTTCTTTAAAATACCTTAACTTCACCATTATTTTTTACCAGTTAACTCATTCTGTAGCTGAAATTTGATATACTTAACATCTGTGTCCAAACACATGCGCACTTTTTGCTAGATTTGTGAAGCTGTAATGGAAATTTTTAGTTTATATTACCTATATAAACATCTGTTATAAGTACTGGTGATAAATGTCTGGTGCTGTCTATTATCAGATCCTGTTTAATTCCTCTGATGTCAACCATTTAGACTGAAGCATTCCACTATTGCTGTCTGTCTCGAACAACAGCTTTTTTGTTGCTTTATAATTTTTAATGTTTCTGCTAATATACTATGGCCACTCCTGAAACAGACGTTAGGAAGAAACATGATTTTACTCATGTTAAAAATGCTATAGTCATTTTACTGAAAGCTTTTTACATCACAGTCTGGGACTTGATATTGGTGGTTCATGCAGTGAGATTATCACTAGAACATACTGCAACAAAAATAGTGATTTCTCCAGTGTTTGACACAGTAAAAATCTCCAAGCAATTGGTGATCTATATAGTGGGTGGACATTTCTTGGGAGTTTGGTAGAGTTCTGAAGATGCCATTCGCACTCAGTAGACCCAGGCTTTAGGACTACCAGAACAGAGTAGATTCTCAGTGTAACTGCTTTTTCTTTGCTCCATGGGCTTTTGTGGATGTGAAAGTGAGGATAACTTTCTTCTTGTACTCTTGGCTCTTCTTGGCTCCTTGAGCGGTCCTCCAAGTAGCATCCAAGGAAAGGTAGGTAAGGAGGAATAAGACTGAGTAAATTGAAGAAGTGAAAGAGACCTGGGGAGAGGGACAATGGAAGAGACCAATAATGTGAGGAAGAAAGGGAGGACAAAGGCAGCAGCTGGTGAAAGTGGACAGGTTAGTAAGAACACTTAAAACACTGAAGGAGAAAGAATGGGAGGAAAAAGGGATAGGAGCACAACGGCAAAATGATCTCTTAAAAGCTAATTAATAATCCTCTATAAGATGTGGAGTTGCATCCAGGAGTATCTAATCACTTTAATGTCTTGTCATTAAATTTCTATGATCACACAGCGACAGTGTACATCTTATAATGCTGCTCCTTTTTAATCCATGTAGAGAATAACGCTACTTCTAGCACTGATTAAAACAAATAAGAGAGATATCTGAGAAGATTGAACTTTCTATTGTTCTAGTAAATGGGACTTTTTTTTAACTTGTCTTTTTAAGGAAGACAGCATATTGGAGTATAAATGTATATTGAAGGAAAATCTGCAAACATGAAAAAATATTAGTCAAAAGAAGGTTTTTAGGTAGAAACAGTCTATAGTGTGAGATAATTTTGAAAGCATTTATTTATCTAGTTTTTCATATATAATTTTGATCATCTCTGACAGAAAGTAGTTGGTTTCCCTGATCTAAGTGTCTAAATTCAGTTTTACTAATTAAACTCTCAGTAATTCTTCTTCAGGCTTTGAAGTATGCTGCTTCTACATCAGACCTGAAGAAGGGCTTGTGTGTGTGAAAGCCTGTCTGCTTTTTCCAACAATACCAATTGCTGCAGAGCCAACTGTGAAGAGCCTGACTCTGTCTTCTTGAGAACCTCTGTGTAGGTGTTGCAAGGTTGCTGTTAGGTGCCCCCAAAGCCTTCTCCTCTCCAGGAGGACAAGAACAAGCCCAGTTTTCTCGTTAATTTTCTTCCCGGTGTGCATACATTTTATAATGTGGCCTTTGTTCTCCCTTCTTCTTCCCAGCAGGGCCCTTGCCTGAGAATTTTTAGATTTTGTAATTACTGTTGGAAGAGCTATATTTTAATCTGAGAAAATTTGGCCTTAAGCTGAAAGTAAATGTTTCATGAAAATTCTCTACTGTAGCTGGAAACTACTTATAATCATTAAGACATTTTATACAAATGTAAAACAATTTTGTTTTGCTTTTCCCACTAGATATTAACCTTTTCTGTATTAATTAGCATCTTAGATTCATAAAGAAAACAAAAATTCTAATTACCTCTGTATTTCTTGTGCCTTCTTTATTGTCTCCTTATATACCTTTTCAGAACACTCATTTTAAAGTATCATGACTTTGATAGTGAACAAGAGCTATGCAGCATGTACAGTGAATAGGTCTGTACATCCTACTCCTACAACAGTAGCATCTAAAATATTTCTGAATGCAAGAACTGTACTGTTTTAGTTCTCTAGAGACTGGAAACTCTTTTTGTGCTGTGAATTCCATTTTCCCTCAAGTTTGCAGTTAAAGCCATCGAGAATGAGATAACTGGTCTGGGTGATAGCTGGATAACCCCTGTGGTGACTGGTAAAAACGTTCTGGGGATTAATGACCTGGTTTAAATCTCATTGAAGACAGCAGAGTCTCCCCTACTGTCATGCTCCTCTAATAATACCAGAGAGAACTCAGCTGTGTTGGAAGGAGTCTCTGGCCTAATCACATTTGTAATATAAATAACAGTTTAAAATCTGGTTTTAGTTTCATTCCAATGTAGTTTTTTCAGAAGAGATATTTCATGGATTCATAGATTTAAGCATGATGGAACTATTTCATCTAACTCTAATCTACCTTCTCCATTTCACAAGACCTTAAATTGCATCCTGTTCTGCCTGAAAACAGATCTAATGCTTTGTTTGCATGAAGTGTATCCTCCCAGAAATGCATCTACCTAAGTTAGAGACACAAAGAGTCAGAGAATCCTTCATTTCTCTTGGTATTTTGCTTTACTAATTAATCAGTTTCACTAATATAGAATAATGCTTAGTTTCCATTTTGAAGTCAGTTTTTCCTTCAGTTTCCTCCTTTGATTCTCATTTTTTTTTTTCCCAATAAATTGACCTATTAAGAATTGTTGCCCTATGAATGTACCATCGTTAAATATTGATTACTTTCTCTCACACACACACTAAATAGAAGTTTCTCATAATAAGACAGTTACCATAGGACTCAGACGGTCTTTTTGCCTTGAGGATTGTAATTAGTTTTGCTACAGTTTTCTTAAAAAAATGGGAACTGCTCTTTGCAGAAGCAAATGTATTGTTTGTTTCTGTAATGTTCTGGAGAGAGAAATACATATTTGGTAATGTTTTGCTTCCACATCCACTGATCCCTTGTCACTTTTTTTCCACTAGTATCAGCAGTGGAAGTTTATGTTTATATGTTTATCTACCACATGCCCTATATCCTATCAGGCCTCACGTTCCGAATCCTGCTCCTTCCCACCTGTCTCAGCCCCCCAATGTAGACATAATCTGCATTACTTTTCCCTAGATGTCTGAATTTGCATTTGGCTATATCAAATTTAATAATAATTTAATATTTAATTTAATAATTTATTTTAGAGATGTGCTTGACAAAGTAATTCAAACAACTTTTTGAAACTCTGTTATTTATCATAACAGGTAATTTGCAGACTTCTTAGGAAATGATTTTATGTTTGTTCACAGATCACTGATGAAAATGGTTAAGACAAGACTTGCTACCCATTGCTCTGGACACATTCCAGCACTGTCTTCTTCACCTTTTACTAATGATTTAACAATGAAAACTACTTTTTCAGATTAATCAGTTTGGCAGTTTTTAATTCAATTAACATGTACTTTGCTACTATTGTATAACTCTTAATATTTAATCAGAATATTCTGTGATAACAAATTAGATGTTTAGCAAAAGTCTGGGTTACATCTATGTGAATTTTTACATTACCAAACTTCGAATTGCATCAAAGAATATAATCAGGTTTGTTTGAAAAGACCTGGTTTCCATTAGAACATATTATCTGACCTATAATTATATTCTCATCCTTTGATTTCTTACTGAATTGAATTCTGTGTGAGTGTTGTCTATTCTTTTGTCTGGGATATATACCCCAGTCTAACTAGCCTACAGCTACTTGAGTTATTAAGTTTCAGGGAGTGGGGGAGCTACAAGAGGCCCATGTAGTGGTACTCCTCTTGAACTTTATGATATATTCTGAAATTTATTCAAAACTAATAGCACCAGACCAAACATCTGAAACAACTTTTAGCAGGTGTTTTCATGTACTTCATTTGGACCTGGTTATTTTAAATGTTTGTCTTGACTACACATCATTTACCCTCTTTTGTTGTTCCTTTGTAAGGTAGAAAGTATTTAATCAGCCTTCTGTTTTCAATTATTATCCTGCTTCTGTGCAAATACAGGACAAAAATATTTATAGAAGAATATTGTCAATGCAACATTAAAAAAAAAATCTGGTTCATATCAGTACAATTTAAACCTTGAGTAGCTCTGGTATCACGATACTTTTCTTCTACCTTTAGCAGTCATTTGTGATGATTTCCAGGGCCTTTGCTGCTGCATTGGTGTAAAGGAATATCAAGCTGCTGGAACTACTTCTGTTAGCATAAAAATGGAATGTTGATTGTAACTAAGGCTACTTCTTTTCTTAGGGACTGCTATTTCTTTCTTTTTGTAAACAGGATCTTTATTCTAGCACTCCAGCATCTCTGCAGTAACTGATAAAGGTGGCTTTTCCTTTTCTAGCTTGCAGTACATGCAGATGCATTTTAAGGAACTCTCAAATCTTTTATTAACTATAGCTATCTCCTCCATACTACTGTGTTTAGCAGCATTTAAAGCATGAGCACACAAATTGACAGCTCCACTGCAGATTTATGTTGATGACTACCTTTGATAGTCACAAACACAGATTTGGATCAACCCAACTCCTAGAAGCCATAAGGCAAACCAAAATCATCAGCTTGCTCTTGTTGAAACACTGTGTGGAAGCTGAAGAATTTAACAAAGGTAATTTGACAGTGTATCTTGACAATGTATTTATGAGAAAGGTGGAGTGGGCAAGATGTTACTGCCTTTTTTGTTGATACAAAGTACAATAATAATCACAAATAGAGGAGGAAGAAATGGCAACTTCATCTGTGGGATGTTTTGGGGTTTTTTTTTGTTGGTTTTTTTTTGTTGTTGTTTTTTTGTTTGTTTGTTTGTTTGTTTTTTGTTTTTAAGGTTACATTCAGGTAGTATTAGGACCAAGGGAATTGGTCCAAATTTCAATTTTTAGTCAAAGTAATGTTAGCTGAATATGGAATATAATGCATAGCTAAATTGTATAAATAAACCATTTTGTGAACTTAAAAAAAGATAGGAAGGAAAAATTATACTAGCATGAGAGTATTTAATTGAAATAATGGAATAGAGTTTATTAGTGTAATCTACAGATCTAAAGAAGAAAATCTGACAGTGCAGAAAACAGGAAAATAAAAAAGATTGATCATCAAAGACAATGGAATATTTTCAGGGGTGATTTTCAAATACTTAAAATTCTTATCTTGACTACTAGTAAAATATTTTGAAGTAAAATAACTTTAAAAATCCTTTTTTTTTTTCTTTCTCGATGACTTTGACAGGTACATCAGTTCTGCTTTGGTTTCCTCTCGGTTTCAACTTAGCATAATCCTACCTAACTAGAGTCATAGATTGTGAAAACATGTGGTGTTCCCTTTAAAGCTAAATAGTTTTGTGGGTTTGTTGTTGTTTACTTTATTTTCTGGTTTTTACAATATTTTCATTTCTCTTAATGTTTTCCAAAACTTCATTTTATATAATACGGTTTATTTTGCCATTGATTAATATGACTTCTTAAGTATTTCTCTAAATTGTATTGAGACATACACGTGCACCTTGGGGAGACAACTGTTATGATAGAAAGTTATCAAGTAATGCTATGAAGGCATTTTCAAGACCAATTTGATAGTACTTGATGATATTTTAATATTTAGTAGCTTTTACTCTTGGTCGTCAATCACAGACTATTGCGTTACTCAGTTCACCCACTATGACATCATCATATATTGCAAAGCACCTTCTCCTACAGATCTTTTCACCTAGTCATACAAAGCAGGATAAAAATTATCTGCCTCATGCACTGTGTCTTGGGGCTAAATTTAAAAAATAATATACATGTTCCATGCCATTAAGTAGATCTATTTCTAACTTTGCCTTTTTTACGTAATGTCATAGTCCTGTCACCTAACAAGAGATTATGTGATCTGAATGCTACTGACTTGACAGGTTTATGGCCATCATAAGCAACCAGGCATCTCCACTATCTAGAACTTGGAATGAGACTAAAAGCCTTTTGACTGTGATTTATGGCCTAAATTCTCTCTGAAAGCCTTTATGAAACTTTAATAGAATCTTCCTGTCACATCTTATACTGAATGGTACCTATTTACCTAATTTCCTCAGAGATAATTTATGCTGGCATTTTATTTTATGGCAGAGCTAAACAAGTTTATACTTGTTGACAGCATCGTAGGCAAAGACTTTATTTCAAACTTCCAAGTATCGGGTAGAAATTCAGCTCATGAACCATTTTTTCTTCCTACTAGTGTAGACTGGATTGAGTTAATGTGCTATGGGAAGGGACTTCAGCATGATTCATTACAAAGATTTATAGAAAATAAATTAAAGAGCAATAAGCTAACATGGTCATATTTAACCAAAAGTAAAGTGTCAGTTGTGACTTTTAACTGATAAATAATAGTTTAATATTCATAAAAATAGATATTTGCTTATTGTATTAACCTAACGTAACATGAAATTAAGTTGCATGTCACATAAGAACAAAATGGAATTTTGATAGAATTTGTATTGACATAATTACTTTAAAAATAGTTGAAGCAAGCAATACATAACGTTGAAAAAAAAAGTTTGTTTGCTTCACAAATAAAGGTTTATATATATTTATATTTGCATATAAACCCAACAAATCTGAATTTCTTATAAAATAAGAATAAAATTAAAAGCAGATATGTGCATAAATGTTTTCATTCTGCTTGGTAGTGGAAGTTGACCAAAAGGTAAATCACCTTAACCTCATATTCATTTTTAGCACTATTATTTTTAAAATAAAAATAATAATTAAAAACTTGTGTGGCTCAGCAACCAGATAGTAATGATGGTATAGATTCACCCTGTAACATAAGGGCATGTGTTTATACATTAGAGATATGAGAAAAAAGAGTAAAATAACAGATACATTCTCTTTATAATGTGTATATGATTAACCAGAACAGTTGCCAATGGTGTTGGCTATCAGTGAAGTAAGCAGACAGCATCCCTTCAAATATCTTGAAATTACTTTTTTATGCAATTACAAGTACAGCAGATTATGGTGGGACAATGCTGAAAAATAATGTTGAATTCCACACTTCTGCCATATGATCTTATTGCATCTTCCTCATTGTCCTGTTTTCTATTACATCTACTTGTGACCTCTTGCCCTTATGGGATTGAAGGCTTGGAAAGGGACAGTGCTTTCCTATCTGATGGTGCAAAGTCTAGCACAATGAGCTGATATGAAACTGTTGATTTTTATTTATCAGCTGTTACGTTCTGATAGAAATTCAAGTAAAATATTTACAGAATTTTACATACAAAGCTTGTGTTTTGATGAGACAAAACCTGGAACTAACAACAGTGGTTCTATATTCATGAACAATCATTATTTACATTTCAGAAGGTATTTCCCCCCTGTTTATTGGAATAATATATAACGCAGAAAAGATGTCTTCCTGATGTTTTTCCCTCTTCTTAAAGCCATTTTAAACTGCTTTGTTCTCTTAGTGCAGCAACCTAGGAAATTTTTCAGATGTTAAGGTTTTAATTGATATCTCTTTTGTTTATGAGTGCCAGTGCAACAAAATAATATTTTATGAAAACACTTTATTTAGCTTTCATGATATGTAATGCCAGGAGAAAAAAACGGAAAATTTCAGATTATTTAACCACACATACATAAAATAGGTAGAAAAGGATGACAGTTTTTAATTTAAAAAAAAAAAAAAAAAAAAAAAAAAGTTAATAGACTTTAAATCTTACTCAGCATTTTCTTGGATAATGACCACTGAAGCATGTGATATAAGAGGGAAAACTGTTTCTGGAAGAAAGTGAAGTATTGTACTTCAAGAACAAGTTTTTTTGCTGAATCTTATTGCCCTGATCTTGTTTTTCTCTGGATATATATAGTATTGTGTGCTGATTACTGATAATGTGAACATCTAATTATATTGCCAAAAGGAAGCGGAAGAGCTACATTTAATCTCCAAACTCACTGAATGTCAATCTGACAAATATATAAGTATATACACACACACATTTTATTTCCAACTGTTATGCCTTAAATGTTTGGAAAAAAGAAAAGTAGGGAGGAAGAACACTGTAGTTGACATAGTTGGAAGCTTTGACATTGGCTGTTGAGACAGAAAAGTGAACGTAATGACATTTATTACCAATGTGATAAGAAGGAGTCAGATACATAATTTATTTGGAAAATGACATTGTAGTACCCTTTTATTAATTTAGTAACAGAAATACCATGGATTTTTGTACTTCTTGTTTCCATCCAAAGGGGATAAGAATCTGTACTGCTGTTACAGTCTGCTGCAGAATTTCATGAAGTACTAAGGACAGAGTTTACTGAACAATGTGCAACCTATTACCGTTCAGCCAACATAGAAAATGAGTGACAAAGATGAAGAGTAGGCTCTCAGATGTTATGTTAGCTACTCATAATCAAAGGCTGGGTCTGAGTACAAAAGCATAGAATAGCTAAGTAGGGACCATGAAGAGTGAATTTTATGGAGCTGTAAGTGTGCCTAAAAAAAAAAGAAAGAAATCCTCTTTCAAGAAAACATGGGTTCTCCCCTGTTCTGCACTGGGTGGGTGGGGAAAGAGAGAGGCACGGTGCAGGGTTCTTTTTGGATGTCAATATAAAAGGACCAGCAACAAATGGTGTAATAAAATAGCTGCTTTAATAAGATAGAATAAAAAGCGGAATATAGATAGTGAATAAATCTTACATCCCTTCAGATGCTGGGCACCTTGTGTTCACGCGGCATCAGATGAACTCCAGATGGATTTTCCCATGGCATGCTGCACAGATCCTGTCCATGGAGAGGTTCCCTCTCTCTCCTGCACTGTGGTGGCTTTTATCTTGTGTAACAGACAAAACCATGTATCTTCTGACAGGTTGCAATGTTATCTCTGTCGTAACGCCTACCAGTGTGCAGCGCAAGCTATTATGGGCATTCCAGCATATACCCTTGCAGCAGCTACCCATGCTAACATACAGGTTCTCAAGTCTTAAGTACAAGGCCCAATGTAACAGACATAGCCTGCTCAAGGTCACTAACTCCTTGAATACAATGTCTTCTGCAAGGCTCCCAGTACATCTCCTGATACTATTTAATAACTGTATGTTGTCTGAATACCCTTCTTTTTTATAAATCAGGGTATTAGGGCACAAGAGAAGGTGGTGGTGTTCTGTCTTAAAACCAGAAAATTTTACTGAGATCTATCAATAAGTATGTACTTTTACGTTTTTAAGTTTATAAATGTGTGAGAATTGAGTATAGGATATTTTGCTTACCAAAAAAGAAAGTAAACAATATGTTCCCTAGCATACTTTCCATCTACAGATGTTGTACTTGTTCCAGCATTGCAGTCTTTATCTCAAGACTGGACATCTTTCTTGAATACAAGTTATAGGACTGATTAAAAAAGTGTGAGGTTTCTTGGTCTGTATTAGGTGAGGCGATGGCTGTTATTTATGATTTTATATTGCACTCTTAAATGAAGTCTCATTTTTCTTCAAACTGATTTGTTAATTTTAAAATTAGTAAGTGTGAGGCTTTTAAAGCACTCTTTTTATCCCCCCCCCCCTTTTTTTTTTTTGAGCGAAGCTCAGAACCATACATATCATTTTGCATTAACACAAATTAATGTGTTCTGTACTTAGCATCTTAAATCATTTCATTTGATGCTGTGTAGTTCCACACAGTTGAATAATTGTAATTACTTTTTATTTTCTTTCCTATGTCACCCCTAGAAAAAAGACTGATAAAAAGTAGAACTTTATGGCTAAATTTATGGGACCTCAAGTGCCATATATTACATAGTTCTTTCCTCACAATGAGAAGAGAAAACTAATTTTAAAGAAAATCCTCCAGATTGCCCTGGGGAAATTAATTTGCTTTATTACATAAAAAAGACTGTATAAGATGACATAGACCAACACAGAACTGTCATCTGAATATAGAGACACTGTCTGGGCATGCAGGGATAAAGTTAGAAGTTCCAAAACCCGCTTGGAGCTGAAGCTGGTGAGGAACATAAGGGGCAAAAGATGGGCTTCTATAGAGACATCAGCAGCAAAAAGAAGGCTAGGGAAAATACGGGCCTGCTGCTGAGTGGGGCAGGGGACTTGGTAACAAAGGACATGGAAGGGGCCAAGTTGTACTGAAGGTCTTCTTCAGTCAGTCTTTACTGGCAAAACTGGCCCCAGGAATGTGAGACCAGTGGGAAAGTCTGGGAAGGAAGTCTTCCTCTGGCAAGGAAGCCTTACCTGTGGTGGATAGGATCAGATTAGAGACCTATTTAAACAAACTGGACATTCACAGGTCAAAGGGCCTGGATAGGATGCACCCACAAATGCTGGGCAAGCCGGCCCATGGCATTGTGAGGCCCACTCTTGATAATCTTTGAAGGATCATGGTGATCAGGGGAGGTTTCTGCAGGCTGGAAGAAAGCCAGTGTCACTCTTCAAGAAGGGCAAGAAGGAGAATCCAAGACATGATAGGCCCATCAGCCTCACCTTGATCCTTGGGAAGGAGATGGAACAAATAACCCAGGAAACCATTCCCAAAAACATGAAGGACAAGAAGGTGTTTAGCAGCAGTCAGCATGGATTTACGAAGAGGAAGTAATGCCTGGTCAACCTGACAGCCTTCTGCAATCAGGTGACTGGCAGGGTGGATGAGGGGAGGAGTGGATGTTGTTTATCTTGTCCTTAGAAATGCTTTGGACACTGTCTCCCATGACACCCTCAAATACAAAATGATGAAGTACAGGCTAGATGCACAGACAGTGGGGTGAATTGAAAACTGGCTGAACTGCCAGGCCCAAAGGTTATGATCAGTGCCACCAATTCCACCTAGAGGCCAGTCACCTGCAGCGTACCCCAGGGCTGTTTCTTTCCTCCTCCTATCTGTCAAAGTACAAATGACTGATTTAACACTTCTACGAAGGGAAACAAAGATAAGCATCTTAGCATTCCCTCTTTGAAGTTGTCAGCTTTCAGAAGGACTTGACTGCATAGTACTCACACAGCAGGTGCTATATTTAGTTGATGGGAAGGACAGTACTATATTGTCCCAATTTCTTCTCCTTTTGATCATGGAATATCTTTGGGGAGACTTCAGTTGCTTTCATCCTGCAGTGAAAAAAAGTATTTTCTGTAGCTCTAAAGCCATAAGGATATAGTTCTCTCTTAAATGTTCTTTTTATACAAATCAACACCTTTTTCTTCTTGTCTAAACTAAAATAATTCAAGATCTTTTAAACCTTTCAGTCCATTCTTTCTGTAGTTGCAGTACTGATGATCTACTGATTAGGCCTTTATTTAAAAAATAATAGCTGTCAATAAAACATCTAACTAATATTCCATCTCATGATTGCAACTTACAGTCAGAGGTCTAGTTTAGGAGAATAATCAAATAGTTTAAACATAAGCAGCCAAATGTTATTTAGAAGAGACATGTTAAAAACTCTGTTCATGTCTGCCACTGAAATATACAGTAAACTAAATCCATTTTGTGCTGTCAGCACTGGATATAAATCTAAGAGTCATACTGGTGTTAGCAATGTAGTCACCAAGAAGTTTCATTCAGAGCAGCTGGATGTCTGGAGGACACATGCTCAGCCAATGTAGTCAAGACTTCCTTCAAAGCTAGTCTCTTCTGAAAGTAACAACCTGAAATCAGAAGAGCAAGTATAAAGGCAGATGATTGAGAAATAAATTTAAAACACTTTGACTCCATTTTGACCTTAGCAGCCATTCAACAGAAATTCTGCCTCCTGATGTAAAGGTTTACTACTCAGCCTGAGTAAGTGACAAGGTGGCACACTCGATTAATCTTGGCTTTTGGCAGTTTATTGGATCCTAATGGTTCAAATATTAAAGGAAAGGCAAGGATGATATTTGAAAATAATGCACACATAATAGTCCAGAGAATTAAGCTGGTTTAAAGATAATAAAACACAGACTGAGCATGTTTGAAAGCTGCACTGATGTTCTGTGTTGGGAAAGGGGAACTTTTTTATTCTAGTATTCAGTATCACTTCAACAGTATTACTGCTACTTTCTACTTATATGGGGATCTCTCATTTGTACACTTGAAAGCACTGAAGGTAAAAAGTAATCATCACCTTCATTTTATCAAGGGATAACTGAATGACACAGTTTAAATACTGTGTCTAAGTTCATATAATGAGGTAGCTCTGTTGAGAGAGTTTGTGAAAAAAATCAGGAGACAAAAAATAGTAGAGGAGAGGGAGAGAAAAAACAAAAGCGTAGTAGCTCTGTAATCCTAAGCCTCTGAATCATGAGCTTATCATAAAGTAGATTGACACTTTTTCCAAGGACCCTTCTACATATTTGGGACTCTCTATATTCTTTCAGAGCACAAGAATGAGAGAAATGCTGCACTGCATGAGGCAAAAACCCCATATTGGCTCTGTCTTCAGCAGTGCCCAGTAAAAGATGCTTGGGAAAATCATAGTATCTGGGACTTTTCTGGAGTGATGGTTGTTCCCGTTTCTACTCTCAACATTGAGCAGTCAGCAGTTGAGGGACTTTTGTGTACCAACATAATTTTTAATAATGTGTCTTCCATTACTTTTTCCAAACTTTTTTTTAAAGCACATTAATGTTTTTAGCTTTTGCAACACTGTGTTTCGATGAACATCACAATTTCATTATGTTTATGTGTGACGTATGTGTGTTCTCCGTGTTGTATTCCTTCCCTTTCAATTTTTCTCTATTTCTTAAGGTCATTACTTTACAAAACACCTCGGTTTTCAGTGATGGTGTTTTAAACAATTTATTCCATGGCATGCTGAGCTCTAAATATTTTAAATTTGCGAAATTATATTTGCTTTCTTTTTATTCTCCCCAGGCAGAAAAAGCAATATTAGGATAATTAGTTTTCATTGATCTCAAAGGTCTAAAATCCAATTGTAAACAAGATGGCCAAATACAACTTATGTTTTCATGGAAAAAACAACTTAAACACTTAGTTGGTTACCATGCCATCTTATAGTTCCCATCTTGGTCTTCCAAAGATAATGGCAAAAATTATACAGCATGACAACTTTGGTAGCATGGCTGTGTTACAGCAATACAGAAGAATATTTTGTATGCATTTTGGTTTTGCATGTTTGTCTCATAACTATGTCCTGAAATAAATCTCTTCAAAGTCCGGTGCTTAAAGGAAATTATGAAAATTAAATCACCTCTAATTAATATACATAATTTATGTGTATGCAAACTCCACGTGCTTTTTGTAATGGATTATGAGACACACTATTGATAAAGGCTAATGGAGTTAACTTGGCTGGGGGTGTGTGTGTAAAGGGGGGTGATGGGGTTTACCCTAACCCCAATGACTATGATGGCTAATCACAATTTTGTCACGTGACATAGAAAACTTTATTTAATCTTATTGTTAATTCACTGTTTCCATTTATTTACCTGTAGAAGTATTTTAGTGAATCAGAGGTTAAAGCATCATAATTATTTCAGAATTGATATATCATTTCATGGTTTTTTTCTTGTTCATTTGTGTTTTCTGTTCTTTCTTTCTCTTACATGCTGCAGTTGCAAACATATTGTGGCGAGAGCAAGGTACTAATACAGATGGCTTTTTTCATATTTTCTATATTATGATTAAACGCTCATCTATTGTTCCTTTTGTGTGTCTGATTTAGGTTTTTTTGTTCATACTCTACAGTTACAGTAATTACCTTCTCCCTTGCAACATTTGAGGGATTTGATTTAAAGAAGAAATACAGTGGAAAATAATCCTTTAAATGCTCATGCCTTTGTGAACTGTTTTTCCTTTTGGGGAGAGAGAAGGAAATAAGCTGTTCAAAAATTTCAGACAATTACTCAAAGGGATACAACAAGAAGCTCAGATTTAAAATGTAGACCTTTAACTTTTGTTTGTTTGCTGGCATGATAAAGCTTCCAACCAATCAGCCTATATGCTGTTGGGATTGATCTTCCTGTATGAACCGTTCTTATTTGACAAAATTATAATCTTAAAGAGTTTAATTAAAATTGAGGCACCTGTTGTTGCTTAATGAGACAAAGCGTTTTCTTCTTATACTCAGGAAGGGTTTGTAAATGTTGGGAGGGGGAATGGAGGTTTGTGGTTTGTGACCAACTGAAGGATAAATATAAATACAGACAGTATCAGGTGTTAATAACATAGAAAGCATGGAAGTGTATTTTACTGACAAAGATAGATATTAATTTTCATATATATGGGATAATCTCATAAAGCATATTGCAGAAAAATATCATAATCGAAGTGTTGTCATGAGCTCTCATTTTGTTGCTCTAAGTAGCCTGTTCTTAATTTAAAGTTGCAATTTAGGAATTAATGTATTTCAGGAATAGGAAATGTTTCAGTTATTTCCTTTGGAAGATTGATAATACTGTAAGTGGATCGGGCTTTGCTATGAATTCATGCTGCAAATGGTATTTCTGCATGTTTCTTAAAGATTTATTTTAAAATAATTTAAAGATTAAAAAATTTGATATTTCATTTGCCTAATTACATAGTAACCTTTGGCATTTCCCAGTGTGTTTACAAATATGAACTAGTTTTATTTTTTATATTCCTGTTTTACTGGTTGCTCAGCTGGTATAAACAATCAGTTCCCTGATTATAACGGAGCTCAGCTGTGATCCTCCTACTCTATTGGCCTTGCAGAGTACAAATGACATGTTCAGAGTTTCATACAATTCCACTGTTAACAATTAAACTGATGCACAACAAGATTGTAACACCAAAGTTTTCAAATGTATGGTATTCTCATCGCTTATTGGGAAGGTATCACTTGTGTTTTATCTTGTGTTTTATCTTGAATAAAACTGAAAACGTGATTGGCATCCCCTTGATTTTTTAGAGGATTGTCTTTTCAAGTCAACTCCTGTGTTGCTTTCAGTGGTTAGAAAGCACTTAGGAAAACTTAAATTCTGTGACAACAAAGACCAATTAAATATAGTAGCTTACCAGCGTGCTTATGGTAAAGACATTCAAATTTCTCTGTGACTATTGTGAAACTAAACAGAAAGCAATTTATAGTAGAGATTGAGAATGTGAAGTGACAATATCATCTTATAGAGCAGATTTTCTCCATCTCTCCTGTGTTTCTCATTGGCCAATCCTTGTGTTTCCAACAAATATTGTTACTGGTTGCAATGTCAGAATTAATTTACAAGAGAGCAATACCCTGAAGATGCCAATAAGCATCACCACTAACTTCTCTGGGCCATGCATACCGTATCATTTTCTGTTACCTAAGTATTAACAGATAGGGAGGGAGGGATGGGTGATTAGGAGGACAATTAAGATCCTGAAACCATTGTTAGGCTTTAGTGGCTGCAATGCCTCTTTGTATATGGGCTACACAAAAGCCTTATCACAACTGCTTGCTTGTGTAACTGTAAAAAGAGTATGTGTCAGAAAATCTGAAAGGATTTTGAAGGTACATTAATTTGTATTACAATAATAATACAATATATGCACATGCATAAATATATCCATATATTAATCTATATGCAAAGAAACCCAAAACCACCACCATTTTTTTTCAAATTGGTGTTAGCCAGTTTTAAATATAGATTCAGTCTAAATGAAGCAAATATATTTGCATTTACTGTTGTTGCTTCTGGCACTGTATTATAAATGTACTGGGTTGTTTTTGGTTTGGTGACGGGAGGGTTGCTAAATTGGGTCAGATGTCTTTAGAGGAATAGATCCTGCAGTTGTGAAGAAGTGGCTTGCCTAAGTGATTAGGTATTTGTATAGATTAGATATTTGTACAGATATTTGTAGACACATGCTCAAGGGAAGAGTTTTGGGATCATAATAACTTGGGAGGGGGGATATAGAACACCCAACCAGGATGGAGAGGCAGACAAAATGTTCTATAAACAGCTGGGTTAAGTCTCACAATCGCTAGCCCTTGCTCTCATGGGGGACTGCAACTTACCAGATGTCTGCTGGAAATACAATACAGCAGAGAGGAAACAGTCTAGGAGGTTCCTAGAGTGTGTGGAAGACAACTTCCTGACACAGCTGGTGAGTGAGCCAGCTAGGGAAGGTGCCCCGCTGGACCTGTTGTTTGCAAACAGAGAAGGACTTGTGGGCGATGTGATGGTTGGAGGCCATCTTGGGCATAACGAACATGAAATGATAGAGTTTTCGATTCTTGGAGAATTAAGGAGGGGGGTCAGCAGAACTGCTACCTTGGACTTCTGGGGGGCAGACCTTGGCCTGTTTACGAGACTGGTTGAGAGAGTCCCTTGGGAGGCAGTCCTGAAGGGCAAAGGGGTCCGGGAAGGCTGGACATCCTTCAAAAAGGAACGCTTAAAGGCACAGGAGAAGGCCGTCCCCATGTGCCGAAAGACAAGCCAGCAGGGAAGAAGACCAGCCTGGCTGAACAGAGAGCTTTGGCTGGAACTCAGGAAAAAAAGGAGAATTTATGACCTTTGGAAGAAGGGGCAGGCAACTCAGGAGCACTACAAGGATGTTGTGAGGTTATGCAGGGAGAAAATTAGAAGGATCAAAGCCCAGCTAGAACTTAATCTGGCTACTGCCATAAAAGACAATAAAAAATGTCTCTATAAATACATTAGCAACAAAAGGAGGGCTCAAGAGAATCGCCATCCTTTATTGGATGTGGGGGGAAACATAGTGACARAGGATGARGAAAAGGCTGAGGTACTKAATGMCTTCTTTGCCTCAGYCTTYAATAGTMAGACCAGTTGYTCTCYRGGTACCCAGCCCCCTGMGCTGGGAGACAGGGACAGGGAGCAGAATGCAGCCCCCATAATGCAAGGGGAAATGGTTAGCAACCTGCTGCACCACTTAGACACACACAAGTCTAGGGGGTCGGGTGGGATCCACTCAAGGATACTGAGGAAGCTGGTGGAAGTGCTCACCAAGCCACTTTCCATCATTTATCAGCAGTCCTGGCTAACCAGGGAGGTCACAGTTGACTGGAGGTTAGCAAATGTGACGCCCATCTATAAGAAGGGCCAGAAGGAGGATCCAGGGAACTACAGGCCTGTCAGCCTGACCTCGGTGCCGGGGAAGGTTATAGAGCAGATCATCTTGAGTGCCATCACACGGCACGTACAGGACAACCAGGGGATCAGGCCCAGTCAGCATGGGTTTATGAAAGGCAGGTCCTGCTTGACTAACCTGATCTCCTTCTATGACAAGGTGACCCACTTGGTGGACGAGGGAAAGGCTGTGGATGTTGTCTACCTAGACTTCAGTAAAGCCTTTGACACAGCATTGTCCTGGAGAAACTGGCTGCTTGTGGCTTGGACGGGCATACTCTTCACTGGGTAAAAAACTGGCTGGATGGCCAGGCCCAAAGAGTGGTGGTGAATGAAGTTAAATCCAGTTGGTGGCCAGTCACAAGTGGTGTTCCCCAGGGCTCAGTGTTGGGGCCAGTTCTGTTGAATATCTTTATCAATAGTCTAGAAGAGGGGATCGAGTGCTCCCTCAGTAAGTTTGCAGACAACACCAAGTTGGGTGGGAGTGTTGATCTGTTTGAGGGTAGGAAGGCTCTACAGAGGGTCCTGGAGAGGCTGGATCAATGGGCCGAGGCCAATTGTATGAGGTTCAACAAGGTTAAGTGCTGGGTCCTGCACTTCGGCCACAACAACCCCATGCAACGCTACAGGCTGGGGGAAGAGCGGCTGGAAAGCTGCCTGGCGGAAAAGGACCTGGGGGTGCTGGTTGACAGCCGGCTGAACATGAGCCGGCAGTGTGCCCAGGTGGCCAAGAAGGCCAACGGCATCCTGGCCTGTATCAGAAATAGTGTGGCCAGCAGGAGTAGGGAGGTGATTGTGCCCCTGTACTCGGCACTGGTGAGGCCGCACCTTGAATACTGTGTTCAGTTTTGGGCCCCTCACTAGAGGAAAGACATTGAGGTGCTGGAGCGTGTCCAGAGGAGGGTAACGAAGCTGGTGAAGGGTCTGGAGAGCAAGTCTTATGATGAGCAGCTGAGGGAACTGGGTTTGTGTAGTCTGGAGAAGAGGAGGCTGAGGGGAGACCTTATCGCTCTCTACAACTACCTGAAAGGAGGTTGGAGTGAGGTGGGTGTCGGTCTCTCCTCCCAAGTAACAAGCGCTAGGAGGAAGTGGATTCAAGTTGCGCCAGGGGAGGTTTAGATTGGATATTAGGAAAAATTTCTTCACCGAAAGGGTTGTCAAGCATTGGAACAGGCTGCCCAGGGAAGTGGTTGAGTCACCACCCCTGGAAGTATTTAAAAGACATGTAGATGTGGTGCTTAGGGACATGGTTTAGTGGTGGACTTCTTTGCAGTGTTAGGTTAATGGTTGGACTTGATGATCTTAAAGGTCTTTTCCAACCTAAATGATTCTATTATTCTATGATTATTTCGTTGGATCCACAGGTAAAGGTTCCTTATATGAACTGACTTCCCTAACTCAGTATTGAAATGGAAGAAGGACATTTCTTACTGTGTATCCTTCACTGATTTTGAAGAACATTTTGGTGAACATTACTATCCAGATTTTGAAAATAAAGCCTTAAAAGTTTGGGCTGTGTTACTATACACAAACATATCTGTACATTGGAAAGCCTGCCTTGGAGTATTGGCAACTGAGGAGGAAGTTTTAGGATTCTGTTTATCAAATGTCGGTATCACTTGGGGCTATCAGCTGATTTACTTCCTCATGTTCTGGTATTACTTATCCTGTTAATAACTATAATATACTGTAGTCAGTGAGACCAGGCAGAAGGGAAAACCTTGTTTTGTCCCCAACCAACTCCACATATTTATTTATCACCAAGATAAAATAAGCCAGTTGCTCAGCTATAGATCTCTACGCTGTGTTCACTGGTAGGGACAGCCTAATCTCAGTCAGGCTTATCTACAAATTCCAGCTGTTCTTACAGGATGCAATGTCAGGCATTTTTTAAAGAAAGACCTTGACATACTCTCTTACATAGACTGTATGATTTACCTTCAAAGGCATATAAAAGTATCCCATTGGCCAGAGTGGCCATATTGCCCTTAGTGCACCTTAGGCTCAGAATCGACATGATTGGTAAGTTTTCCTTGAACCTGAGCCTACTTCTATGCTACACCAAAAGCAGCATAGACAAATTCCTCTCCCACTTTTTGGTAACCTATTAATAGATAGATTTGATATAAAATGAGGAAAACCCTGCTCAGGGGACTGTCCCTTCCTTCTTTTTAGGAAAACTTGGCCATTAGTGGGAAATGATTCCACAAGATTTCTCAAAGATAATTGAACTTGCTTGTTCTGGGCATGGCCTGACAACCTTATGCATATTACTACCCTTTAAATGACTATATTACCTATGTGATTCCTAATGGGGACTGGGAACTTTTATGTATGTGTGTACGTACATACATCTATACACAAACACACACTTCCCTCCCCCCTTTAATGTTCTCATTATTTTATTTGATATTAAGATGTGTTCTCTCTCTATTAACATAGGTTTTCCTTCAGAATTTAGGATAAGCAGAATTTCAGACTCAAATTCATTTTTCCTGGGTTTTATTCCCCTGTGTTCCTATACCAAATATTATTATGTCAAGTGGAAGCTTGGGCCCTGTACCAAGGATACATGTACATTTTTATCATTGTAGCCCACAGTTTAGCTGTCAGAGTTGGTTATAATGGTAATTTTATGAGTACTGTGATTTTCTTCATAAAATTTTACAAATATGAACTGATCATCCATCATAGCATCCACACAGCAAATCATCAACTGTTGTCTTAATTGGCACATTATAAACTAAGGAGAATGTCCTTTTTTGTGGTCATGAGCATGACCACAGATGTTACGAGACTTCATGCTACAGATCTGGCTCCCACCTTCTCCACAAAACATTACATCATGCCTCTCATTCAGCAACATTGCGGTAGAAGGATTGAATAGTTCTATAAATATTTGTGACCCTTCAAACTTGGAATGAATATCTGCCCAACTCTGGCTTTCCAATAAAATACAATAGAGAGTATTTCCTTTTCTGACTGAAAAAAATGTCAAATAAGGGTTTATAACAAAGATTCAGTACTACTTTTTCAATGTTATACAGAAATTACTTTAACTCCTTCCATCCCTTAGAAAAAGAAAAATAAGAGTACATGGAGAATTTATATTAATTTGATTTCAATGTAGATGATTTCACAAGATCACTTTCGTTACTGCAGCTGTCAAACTATGTGTTTCTAGATTTGTATTCATAAAGACACTGTCTTGCCAATGGAGAAAACTATGTGAAATTCATTCTGAATAACGTAACAGTTTTGTTTTAGTTTTACAACAAAGATCCCATAGGATTAGCTGTATTAGCACTATACACATTAACAAATTGATCTCCTACCAAAAATGTAATGAATTTTTTAGTTCAAGACAAGGATTTTCTTTTTTGTCATTATTTAATTTTATACATTTCAATGTGTTTTTGTTCCTAAGGTCTGGGAATTGGGAACATGTTTTATGTTTTTTATGAAGATGGCATCAAAATAATACAACCAGTGGAATGTGAATTTCAGAGACATATTAAGCCTAGTGAAAAACTCCTCGGTTTTCAGGCAAGTTATTTTTTTAAATTTATTTGTAGTGTTTTCTCAATTATAGTTTTCTTTAAATAAGAATTTATTATTGCTAGTTTAGTGTTTTCTGCTTGATAAATTCAAACATGTCTTCTCAATTAATAAGTAGCTTATAATGCTGGACTCAAAATTTCCTGTATTTTCCTTGATCAAATTCAAACTTTCAATCTTTCTTTTAGATTGAGTATTCCCTGTATACTTTCCAAACTCTTTATTTTGCTTGGCTGTCTTTCTCTTTTCCCAGTCCTTTCTTTAACAGCTCTCTACTCTTTATTTCTGGTTTGGTGGTTGTTGTTGTTTTTTCTCGCCTCCCCCCCAGTTAAGTGCATCTCTGTGAATCAGGGATTGATTCTCTCTCTATTAAATATAAGATCTAAAGTTCTTATTTTTAATGGTTTCTTTTTCTCCACTGGATGTTTGTCTATATTAAACTGTCAGCTATCATGAGGCAAATCCCTCATGATAAACATTCTTACAGCTCCACTGAAGTTAGTAGAGATGATTGATGCTTTGACTCCAACATACAATTCGTATAAGTAGTTTCAATAACTTTATTGTTAACAGGTTTATAGCTGATTTCACCAAATTCTGTGCATTTATGGAGTAGTTTCCATGTGTAGCATACTTAAAACCAGTAGTGTATTCTCCACTTCTGTTTATTCTTTTGTTGTTTTTCCTTTACTGCTAATCAAATTGCTAGCTGACATGATGCATGTTCTCACAGGAACACTTGGTACTAGTCACTACATTAAGTCTTGTTCCATATGATCTATCACCTTTCAAAATAATAACTTTTTCTTATTATTTGGATTTGAATGAGTGACCTTGAAATACGTAATAACCCATGAGCTGTACACTTTGGGTTTTTTCCCTAATACCTAAAGCACACTGAAATAACAGCAGAACTGTCTCAATGGAATTTGCCTCTTCAGTTATCATTATTGATGTCAAAGGCTGCTGTACTCAGAAGCAAGATTTATTTTAGTGTGAATAATTATGCTTTGAACAGCTAATCATACCTTGATTTGTACTGCTTAAGTGAAATTAGGTTGACATAGTCAAAAATAAGCCAAAGAGCTTTTTTATGGCTGTTTAATTCAAAAGCTGATTATTTAAGAAGTCTGTTAAAATTTTATTGGTCTAAAGTGCAGCCTAGATTTTAAGTGTATTTTTATTGAAATGTGGTAATAATCAGGATGGATAAGTCAAACTTGTTTCCTTTTTGTAGATTTCAAACCTAAAGTAGCATAATAATTATGTCCTTCCCCCCCCCCCCAAAAAAAAAAAAAAAAAAAAAAGAGAACAGGAAAGTAGGCTACTTGATAACTTTCATTTTAAAGTAGGTACAGACTTGTCCTTCTTTGGATATCTTTGGTTTGTGGGTAGGTGTGGTAAATATATAGTCAGAAATTAAGCTTTGTACCTACGTGCATGTCATTTTGCCCATTAAATTCAACAATATTTCTACTTATTCCCCTGAACACATCTTCCCTTACATGTAGTGGTTAATAAATCTTTATTCCTGCAAGAGAAATCAGAAATATTTGGAAAATATATCCTTATGTTTTTCTACTCATAGTGACATCATTGTTCACTCTGCATTCCAAAAAAAGAAAAAATTGAGAAATAGTTTTCAGTAAAAAATTTTGAAATTTTGAAAAAACCCTTTAAGATTACTTTCCTCCTAGAAGAAGGTTAAAACACTAGTTTAAAAGAATTCCCTGCGTACACTGCTAATACTACGACAACAGTAGTATATTCTTGAAAAAACTCATTGACTATGAAGCTTTAGGCAACTGTTTCCTCCTTTGAAGAATACCATATCTTCCTCCAGTCTCTTTGGAAAATCTGTGTTCTCTAAATAAGAATAATAAAATAACCCAGTTCTGTCCCAGGATCAGATTTTTATCAAGTTCAGCATGTGATTTTTTAGTGGTAAGAGTTCATGTCCTAAATTACGCGTTAGTAATTCTCTTTGACTCTGTCATATAACTTCACTAATCAGAAATGTTTGTATACTGCATGTTTTGAGGTCGCTTTACATAGCCTTTCACATCTATGGCAGCTATCGCTAATAAAATCTCCATCGCTTATCTCTTAACATATACCTAAAGGAAATACATGCTTGCTTAAACCTCTCCCATTTCTTTACACTTTTCTGAATTAGCTGTTCAAGTGATAAGTAAAACCCCAGTAGACCTGTTTCATTGCCAAACATTTGCTAAAGTGTAGGAACATTTCTAAATTCTGCAGTGCAGTTTAGGTACTAGAAGTGTTACAGAAAATGTCTGGATATTGCACGTGATAGTGCAGTGTTCCTCCCCAGGTTTCCTGTTTGCCTGCCAACAAAATAAATGACCCTTAGCTAAGCTCCTGTAAAAGAATGAACTCAGATGTTTCTACATGGCGTTGCATTGTATTGTGAACAAATGTTGCAGTAGTTACACATGTACATATTTAGGTATGCTAATTTTGCTAAGGTAAATACAATTTCTCAATAACTATATACTTGAGAACCCTTATCTAAATATTTAATTGCGTCTTATGCAACTGAGTGTCAATACAGCAAAGCACTTTAGTGTGTGCCTAACATGGGAATCAATTAGACTTTCATTGTGTTTAAAGTGAAGCAAAAGATTTAGTGCTTTACTGGATCATCATGGTTCAGAGGAATCTAAAGAGCTTCCTCCTTTCCTTCCCAGAATCTTCTCAATTACTTGAATCTTCTAAATTAATGTCAAATGAAAGTAGGCTTTTATTAGGCTGATAATGACAATTCTAGATGCATAGGGACAGAAATAAACTTATTTCTGTTTTCTGATGCAGGTTATTGTTTAGTTATATCAACTTTGACAGCTGTTTGTTTAACCTGTTGTCAAATAGATTCTTAACCAGGGTCCAAGTAGAATCTTTCAGCTGTTAAATGTCTCATCACTCTGAAGTGTTTGGGACATTTTCCTCACTAACATGCAATCTCTATTTTTCTTCTGCAAATTAATGTTATCCAAAGCCTTTAAATTCTAATTCTTAGGCAAAAATGTTTTTATTTTCCCTTCCCAGTGAATCCCAATTAGAATAATTATTTCAGGAGGCTGGGGAAAGAAGCAATTAAAACATACGCCTTTGTTGAGACCAATGGAAAAATCCTTTTGGTTTCAACATAATCCTGATTTTGTCTTTATTACAAGAACTAGCACATAATGGCCATATTTCAGTGAACTAGGCCATCTCACACTTGAAGTTGAATATGTGCTGGAGGTGGGAGCAAAATACCTAATTTCAAAATAATTAATGTGACTACATGGCAGAGCAAAGTTTCCACAGGAAATTAACTTGAAACATTCTTGTTAGTCCACAGAAATTGCTTTGGTTTACACTCTTACAGCACAGTAAGTGTAGTAAATGCAAGATTGTTAACCTTTTTTTATTGAAAAAAATGTGAAAAAGGTCCACAGTCTGATTTTTAATACAGAATGTCAAGTAAACAGTAACTTAATATAGAATGGGTGATATATACATTCATGTCTTGATACATGCACTGTTGTAACCTGTTGATGTCACCTTACTCTTAGACAGTCATAGCATAGACATTTCATTATACTGCTTAAAAAGCTTAACTCAAATCTTGTTAGAACACTGAGGACCCTTGTATTAAGTGTAAGTTTACAAGCACAGAATTTGCACATATAAATCTACAAGTACATGTTTTCTCTTGAGAATTTCTTGCCCCAGACTACCTTGAAAAACGTTCTCAAAGGATTTATTTTCCTCCATCTGCTGACTTGTTACAGGGCAAGTCACTTTTTGAATAAAAAGTCTGGGGGGAAAAAACCCAATGAAATAAATTAATGTTTTATCAGATGTTAGCTTTTTTCAGAGAGACTAAATTAGGAAAAAGTAAATTGCTCACATTTTAATTAGAAGAAGAAAATGGTGGTTTTATGCTTGTATTTTAAGGAGAAATTATTTTAACCAATTACCCAACCACTGGGGAAATTAATATAGAGCCTCAGAATTACTGCCTGTAATGTAAAAGAAATCCAAACTGTCTAATCAGATAAATGTTAACTTTTCAAAAGCAAGATTTCAGTTCCATTGATTGAAGCTATTTCTGGGGCATCTAGATAAATGTGTGTTTGAATAACTAGAGAAACAACTACATAAGCCGATTCATGCTGGGGAACTCTATTTTGGATATGCATAATTTTCAGTGTTACTTTGGAGAAACACTTTTTTTCTTTTTATTTTAATTTTTCAGTTTTTGGGGCAAAGTGAGAGTTGGCATTGGATTACAGAAATTTATGACAACATAAACAATATTCTAGAACCAGTAAACTGCATTTGCATATGTAGATCTATTTTTTACTTAATATTTTTTACTTTAGATCTGAGAAAGTGTTGTGCTTTCTACTTGCTGTATTTGAAGTGGAACAAGAGGAGCAAGTTTTATGAATTACATAGATAATAAGAATCATGCCCTGTAGTTTCTAATTTAAATATATATGTGCATGTATACATCTATAGACATACATAAACCCCCTATATTTTTATTGCTTTTACATTGAAATTATATTTAGAGACACACTTCAGTCAGTATTTTAGACTCAAATTCAGGAAAATGTTTAAAGAGGTGGCTTAACTCTGGATATAGTTGTAAGTGCTTAACTTACATATTTTCCTGTTCTGCTATACTTCCCACAATGGGAGGTATGATTACTGTAATCATTTACTCTAATCTATATGATGCCATGTGAGAGAAACCTATATTCCTTCAGCAGGAGTTGGTGTTATTTTTGAATAATGTATTGAATGTGTCCTTGTAGAATTCACAGCACCAAAAACTGGGGTAAACAAAGGTGAGTCCCTGAGAGACATGACTGAAAAGAATGACACAGTATAGAGTTGTTGTAAACATTTACAGATGCATTATTTGAAGAAGGTGTTCTCTGAGGAAGAAAGACAACTGTGTAGAACAGTCTAAAAGTAGTTATCTGTTTAGATAAAACATGGAACTAAGACAAGTCGTATTTAGAATAAATATAAAAAATATTTGAGATCCGTGAAACAACCTTCAAATTGAAGTGACAATTGCACAGAAGGCAAATGACAATAGATCATTGATCTGATGATTGCACATTGTATTAGAGACATACTTGTTTATGTTGACACTTCACTTTATGCGATGAAAAGCTTTTAGCCTTGTAAGAAGGAAAGTCCCATTTGTCATCATGCCTATCATTCTTCAAAAAACAGATTTTAGACTTCTCCCTTCAAAGTGCATGGCTTTTTAGCAGTGCAGTGCAAAATAAATCTTACTCTTTTTACTTATTTCTAAGTTCTGCTGAAGTTCCTGGTGATGTGCTATCCCATGGTACCTTTCCTTATCAGTGTGATTTCTGAAAGACCTTCCCTTTGTTGAGCTTTAAGAACCACATAGGACCAAGCAGTGGCTTTCGATCTGCTGTAAAGAAACTCCCTCTGTGAGACCTGGAAATTGATTTATTTCTTATTTTGACATATAAAGATAGAGTGTATTTTCTCAAACGTACAGAGGCACAGCAGGCAAAGAATGTTGATGATACAGAAAAGTTAGTGTTGAAATGCGTCATCTTCTTCTTGAAAAGCATTGCTTAGTGCCGGATATGTTGTTCTGTCATGTTATTTTTCCCCTTCTTTTTAAAAGCAGTCTGATGCTTATAAAGAGAATTCTTGTTTAAGATCTCATCAACTCTTGCTGTTCATTCTATATTGAAGTCATCATCTGCTGACATACCATAATTATTTTCACAGCGACCAGTTATGATGTATCAGACAGAGCATTCTAAATTAGGAATAAGCAGCAGATAAGTGCTAAAAAGAAATAATACTTATGATTTGGTGAAATTGCCCCTTGTGATGAAAAGAAGAAAAATTAAGAGGGAAAAGAAGAATAGGTCAGGAAAACAAAAAAGCTTGGTGCATGCTGTATATCTCCAAGCAGAATATTTTTCAGGTCCTTGTTTTTACATAAATTTGATGTCCATTGTAGGAAAAAATCATGCTATTTCATGAAGGGAATTTCCAAATATGGTAATGTATTTGACCAAGTAACTTTTAATTTTGATAAAAGCAAGCTTTCACTGGGAGTAAATAGTTACAAACAGATAGATAGAAATATAAACATATATATGATGAGTGGGAATATATTTATATAAAAATATGAATAGTGAGCATGTAAATTATAGATAGCTATTTTGAGTGAGGGTCCATAGTTATAAATGTATGTATTACGAAATATGAATATGAAATATGAATTGACTGAAGTCAACAGGAATTTTGCTTTTGATTCAAATTCATCCTTTTGCAGGGATGGAAGGAATGATATTAAGAAGTCATTTGATTTGTATTGGGTTTAACACTAGTGAGATAGGCCATGAGAATGTCTTACGGTAGAAGTAGCCAAACTTTTTGACCTTTGAAGCAACATATCAGTACTCCATGTGACCAAAAAAGCAGATCCCTCTAACTGCTGCTGCTTTGCCCATTCACCATGTGACAACTTGCACCACACCTCCTTCTCTTCCTCTCAATTTATACATTATCATCTTCCCAATTTAGTATTTGCCTGCTTTACTGCTGTGTTCTCAGATGTAAGTGTAAGCCACGTCTATAACTGCCTTCCTTTGCAAGATACTGTGATGGTGCAGATGTAGCTGCTAGCTACTGCACAGTAACAAGACATTGTGTGTCTAATTTGTTTTTCTGTTTTTAGGGTCTCCTGGCTCTTGCTCACTTTATTTCTACACGTATTATTGTTTCAAATGGATTTCTTTCTCAGGATGACAGTGCTAACTGCCTGAATGCCTTACACTAAAGTGCTTGTGAATTGCATGGTGCTTACAACGTGCAGTTTGGCTAACATTAGTCTATGTCCTAATGTCACCTGTCCTTTTTCCTTCCCTAAATTTTCTGAGATTTTATTTTACAGTTAAAAAAGAAGAAAAAGAGTATAATTTGTCTTTCTATTGTATTGTTGACTGGTTAGATTCTTACACTTTCCCTGTTTCTATTGAATTATAGGATGAAGTTTGTCCCAAAGCAGATGGAGATCCTGTTCAGCAGTGTGTATGGGCAACTGCTGTTAATGTAAAAGACAAGTTCATTTACGTAACTCAGCCCACACTTGACAGAGTTCTTATTGTTGATGTACAGTCTCAGAAAGTTGTACAGGTATTTATTTCTAATTTTTAAGTTAATATCTATTTTGGACACAAGAATTTAAGGTTTTCCTTCGTATTTCGAAAAAAATGCAGTCAGCTTGAGAGTAAACACAGTATCTAGAAAAAAGCTCATCTACTTTTGACATTTAGCAGCAGTTTATGTTTACTGACTGTTCTTGTCAATAGGCAATTGGGAGGGAGAGAATCAACATGAAAATACCTCTCATAAACATTAATCAAGTAGTTGAGGAAACGAGTTCTTTGGGAAGTTTCTGGCTTGAGGTACTTTTCACTTGAAAATGAAGATTCATTAAAATAGTCTTATCACAGGAATGCGTCTATCAGTTTTGACCGGAAAGGTCGGGGGTTAGGTTTGGCTACAGAAGGTGGAGGACTGTTATTCAGTAAAGCTTTTAGACAGAGAAATTACTGGAATTGTGGAAGACCCAACACCACCCTTAGCCAAGATTGGAGACTGTGAATTTGAACAACTTCTCTATTCCTCTCTACTGTGTAGGTAGTACTATCAGTTTCTCAGTCTCTGGGATGCTGGAGATACTCTTAGTCAAAATAATCCATTAGGTAAAAGAGAGAAATCGATGCTATGGTACAGGGATTAATGCACTTACATAGTTTGTGGAAGACCAAGGTACAAGGCAATGCTAAAATGAATATTAGTTTTTTGGAGCAGTACACTTTTCTCAGGAGAGCCTGAGAGTGTCACAATATAATCCAAATGGTCAGTAGTCTCACTGGGATGGAGTAAAAATTTGATGTTTAGTTGCCACCGCTCAAATCAAATACTATAACCACTGTATTCTTGTCTCTCTTTCTCTCTCTTTTTTTTTCCTTTATGTATCTGGTGGTATAAATGATATCATTGTACTATGAGGTTAAATAGAGCATTTACATGAGGACAGATTTTAGTCTGTGGAATTGTTAAAGACATGTGAAAATGCATTTAGAAAATAATAGCCATAAACTCATTAAATTCTAAAAATATATTTTCTGAATATGAAGAGAATATTTAAAGTCTTAAAATGTTTATGTTAACAAGGCATATGCAAAAGGCAAAATCATAATATTTTTTGCTATTTGTTTTCTGCCTAGTATTCCCACCACATTACACTATTTTTCTTTCTTTCTTTCTTTTTTTTTTTTTTTCTTCCTAATCAGACACATACAATAGAATATATTTCATTATATAGTCTTTAGTCTTTCAGGATGATGTCATTTGACCGGAAAGATCAGTTTTATTTCACTTTCAGTGGCAAAAAAAGTCAATCAATTATAGTTGGGGACTGTCAGCAGACAGTTGGGTTTGTGTATTTGTGGGGTTTTTTTTAAGTACATTACAGATCATATAAAATCTTGACATTTATTTTAAAAGCAGGGTTCTTCTTTTTCTGAAATAAAATTATTTCCTGGGCAGAGAGCTCTGAAGCTAGTTAATAACTTGTTAACGATCCTGCTCTGATTCTCAGAAGAAAGGGCACTTGTATGTGAAACTGATAAAGAGGTTTTGACACCACACTGGGTGTTCTGATTCAAATTTTAATCATACAAACGTGTCTAACATCTACAGGGTTACTTATAGTATCATCACATTCTTAGGAAACAGATGTTCTTTAGCTAAATAAAACATGGGGTTTTTTTGTTAGAAATCTAATCTAAATTGTTAATAAAAATATTTAAATAGAGCTTTTCTTCATGCCTTTTGCCTTTTTCACTGATAAATGAATGAAAATCTTTAACTAATAGATTATATGTCATATATTAGGCTCTGGGGAGACCTTATTGTGGCCTTTCAATGCTTAAAGGGGGCTTATAAGAAAGATGGGGACAAACTTTTTAGCAGGGCCTGTTGCAACAGGACAAGGGGGAATGGTTTTAAATAAAGAGGGTAGATTCAGACTAGGTATAAGGAAGAAATTTTTTACGCTGAGGGTGGTGAGACACTGGAACAGGTTGCCCAGAGAGGTGGTAGATGCCCCATCCCTGGAAACAGTCAAGGTCAGGTTGGAGGGGGCTCTGAGCAACCTGATCTAGTTGAAGATGTCCCTGCCCATGGCAGTGGGGTTGGAGTAGATTACCTTTAAAGGTCCCTTCCAACCCAAACCATTCTATGATTCTATGGTATTAGTATACATATGTATTATGTATATTAATGTAAAATTTAAAAATATATAGCAAAATTGCAATTTTAAAATTACATTAGCTTGACAATTTTAATTTTAATAATTTTGCATTCTTTAAACATCTGCATTTTCTGCCTTCTATATTGTATGTCAGCTGGCTCAGTAGACATAGCTTCCTCAAAACCTGACCTATCCAAATGGTGACAGGGTCTGATAAAATGTTTTATTCAAAAAGTTAATAATAAAAAGTTATTAATTTTTTTGTTCTTTTACTTTTTTTAGTTAAATTGACCTTTGCATATCAAAGTAGAGATAAACTGAGTGGATAATGAATTTTTGTTTTCTGAAAACAAGACTTTTTTTACAGCCGTTGAAATATATTTCTTCAGGAAGAGAGACTAAAAAACCCATAGTCTTACTGCAATGCACAGATTTGAAGGACTGGAATCTCTGGCAATGGTTTCCCTGGTCTCTGGCTGACGTTCATGTGTCATCTTGCTTTCCTACAGATGATGGATGAAATACCAATTTAATTTCATTTATTAGCATTTAGATTTCAGTGGCAAGAGCATATTATGCCTTTTGAGCTCACTGAAAAATATTAGAGAAGTTGGAGGTTCTTTTAAACTTAGGTTTTATGGAATAGTTTGATTGGTAGACTCTTCTAATTTGCTTTCAGTTACGTTAGTTATTATTTTACTAAGTGCTTTACCATTAACTGAATGTTTAGAGATAATTACCACAATGATGTATGTTAAAATTAAAAAGTAAAACTGAATAGATTAGCCACTAATTAAAAGTGCACCCCTCCCCTAGAAATATGTAAAGCAATTCTCCAGTTTTTGGATGGAGTTAGATAGGTTGCTGTTCTAGCACATAAATATTCAAGATTCTGTAATGAGCTGAAAAACAGACATACAGGATGCCTAGGCGTTACACAGAGCTTTGTGGACTAAGTCTGTGCTCCTTAACAAATATATTGAGCTAAAACCATATACTTCACAAGCCTTCATGCCAGTCCAGGAAAAAAAAAAACCTTTCACTTTCAAAGAAATTTTGTGTTGAGGGATAGAACAGCATTGCTTTTCCATTACTTTAATAATATCCGGATCGTGAACTTAGGGAAGTATAGAATGAAATTTATCCCACTTGTGGAAACCTTTTGCAGGAATGAAAGTCACAGTTTTGATGGTTCTAGGATGTTTAGATATTAATGATAAATTATCTTTCCATTTCACAATACTTAACACAGACATTTGGAAAGACAAATATGACTAAGGGATAACAGATGAAGCGGTTAAGTAAATTAAGCCAAATGTCTTACTGTCACTTTTGGGCACCTGAGCAGAATTTCTCCTATTTGTTACTGACCTGAAAATTATTTCCTAGGATACACTTAGCCAAATACATGGGAAAAGTGTTATGGGACTTGCTCTGTGTCCAGCTTAACCATGTTGATATTCAAAATAGACTTAAAAAAAAAAAAAAAAARAMAARWAAAARWAGTTRMAAAMAAAAMAAAWAAATCATGAAAGCACAAAACCTATAMAATCTTTTACACATAGTACAAGACTATAAAAAAATAAAACCACTGTTGATTCACAGATGGCTTTTAGAATTGAAGTAAGGCTAATTTGGAATTTAGTGACAAGTCAAGAGATACTTTGTTCAGCTTTTCTTATAACAAGCACGGCCCTGTCTTCCTTATCTTTTAACAATTAGCATTTATTTTTGGTTTTGGTTTTTGCAAGCAGCAAGAATTTTTCTAACCATTAAATGTTGCTCTACTCATATCATATGCACGTACACAAACACTCATACGAACAGGAAGCAAGGAAGGGAGTTTAATTTCTCAGTCAGATCAGTCTATTTTCATTACTTACAGTACTGGCTAGTACAGAAGAAAGATCAAAATGTAATTGATTTTTGAAAATAGATACTAAGCCGTTCATAAATGAGAGCATTTTGCTTACTAGACTGCCTTTTCTCTAAGTGTCATATTAATACAGAGGATATTATTTACATTTTAACTATTTCTAGTCTATATCATAAAGAAGAAACCACATATCTGCTCTGTAAAACCAAGTTTTCAAAAATGCGTACTCTGGTAGGAACAAATGTGGAGAGAACTTCATATTTTGAAAGTGAGCAGCACTAATAAAAATTCTGTCAAGGTGCAAAAAACCTAAAGACAACTAAAAACGTATTTGAAAGGGCTATAAGTTGTGTAACTATGCTGCTTTCTGTGTAAAAATAATGTTGATTTGGTTTTGTTTATTATGGTGTTTTCTCTGAAGTACTACTATGTATGTTATATTTATTCCTTTCTACTACGAGAGTTAACATAAAAGATGTGTGTATAGGTGCACATATGTAACAACAAGATATGAGGATGAATTATTTCTATGACAACTATATTTATCAAAATAAGTTCTTAAAGAAGATTCTAGAACAGGCTAAATTGAAATGTATTGGAAACATGGATGGTCTATCTTTAGAGAGATATATGTAGACTTTTTGATTTAGCCAGGTAATTCTCATTATAAAGTTAAGAGAAGTATTTGCTTTCATTTGTAAATTCTTGAAAGCAAGCACCATCACCTGCAATTGTCCAGTATTGCTTAGCAGCGCACCATTAACTGGGATGACTTAGAGGCATGCTGAAGTAAACAGAGCTCATCATTGTTCAGTCCACACTGTGCTGCTGGCAGATCAGCCTGGCTGGCTAGAAACAGCTGGGAAAGCCTACTTTCAAGACGCTCAGCTCCTTTCTGCTGCTGCCTCCTCCCTTGGGAGATGCATTACCTGTGCTTGACTCCACAGGCAATTCCTTCTCCTTCTCCTGGCAGTGCCGCTGCCCAGACCCTGAACATAGCTGGCGCTCATTCAGCAGAACACTTATGGGTCAGACCTTTTGTCTGGGGAAGCCAAAAGGAAATTTGACACACCTGAACAGATTAGCTATACAACAGCCCAAGTATTATTTTAGACAACTTGTCTTCTAGCCTACAGCAGAAAAATGTTATCAAACACGAATGACCTTTCAAGGGGTATCTTTCTGATTTTAAATGAGCCAGTGAGCAACCTGGCTTCATTTTCCATTTTCAAAAGGAAGAACAAATTCTGCCTAGATGAAGCTGTGGCTTGCAACACCTCAGGAGTACAGTTAAGTATCATCAGCAGTCTCAGCCAGCCATTAGTGCATTATCTTGAGGATCTACGTCATTAGTTTAAATTAGGTTCACTTAATTAGCCAGCTGGTACTCTCCTTGACAAACTGATAAACAAGCTGTGCTTTACAGTTCCATAACGGTGAGACTAAAAAACAATTTCCACTTATTTTTTCTGCTTTAATGATGAAAATAGAAAAGTAATCCCCCCAGTTGTTTACCTCATGCAGAATGTCTTAATCAAATACGTTGTCCTCCCATTTCATACCTCTGAAGTCTTCAGTTCTTCTCATAACAAAGGAAGTGTAGAGCTCAACTGTCTAAAAGGTTTGTGGTCTCAAGAGAGAGTGCTTAAGGTTGTAGGGAAAACACTTTCGTTCTGATCACAAGTCTGACAAAAGTAGCAGCTGTAAYTGAAAAACATATGAAAACAATCTTTCCAACTTCAGCAGAATATACCCAGTTTAGCAGAGATAGGAAGCTTTGGGTGTAGCAACATTGTGTTGGTTTTATGCAGGAGTATGGTAGTAACACCTTGCACTGATTTCAGTATGTGGCTTGAGAATACTCTTCCCTTTTTAGCCATTTTCCAATAATTGGTGTAGTTTTTAAACTGATATGTATAAAGTGAGAGTGATGGTAGGGAAGGAAGATATGTACTTTTTAACTTAGTTTAAAACCTTTGTTTTCAGCTTCTTAATAGCGTCAGTATAATGTAGTTTTGATGAGAAATGTTAGAGCACATAATGAATAAAAATCCGTTTTTCAGCAATTCAGTAACTTTGAATTAATCAGAGGGCTGTTTCAACAATTGACAACATAATTTTTAAATACAATCTGAAAACATCAGGAAATGCATGTCCAGTCATCATTTTAATTCAAGCATATATGTTATTTTCTTTTGAAAATGTGACAGAAACTAAGGTTTTCTATTTTTATTATGCTTCAGGCAGTAAGTACAGATCCTGTTCCAGTGAAACTACACTACGATAAATCACATGATCAAGTCTGGGTGCTGAGCTGGGGAAACATGGAAAAGAATTCACCAACTTTGCAGGTGAGGCGATCAGGATGATTATATGCAAGGAAATCCAGACAAGTTGAACCTTTGTGTAATCGCAACATTTTGTATATTTTCCTTGAAGCATTATTATCATGACCCCAGCAGGGGCAGTGAAATTATTTCAGGTAACCAGAAAACAATTCAGACAACTGACTTTGCTAAAAAAGTTAGAGATTATTTTCAACACCCTTACTCAGAAGTGACAATGCTGAACTGATAGAAGGATAAGGAATACAGCTGAAAGCAGCAGCATGTTTTGTAACTGCCAGTCTTTTGAGAGCAAACTGTTGGTGTTCATGATGGGTTTTTCCCTAATTAGAGGATAAACTGGATTTTAGGCATATTCGTATTTCACTACAATTATATTGATGCTCTGGAGGTGACAAGCTCCATCTTTACTTACTGCTTTTTTCAGATTTAAAATATTAAAAATCTTTACTTTTCCCATGCCTCTGAGCAATGGCAAGCCTAGGGACAGCCACTAAAGAAACATTTCAAGAAGCTGTACTTGCATTCCTACTTTTTCATGACTTTTTGTTCCTTATTTAAAGTAATCCCCTGAGAATATGGTGATCGTCTTTATATCATAATTTCAAAACTACTTTTTATTTCAACTTATTTTCCTTTTCTTTAGAAGTTAATGAAATCCTTATGTATTTAAATATATATATATGATAAAGAATAAGAGAAATTCAAACACAGGGCTCAACCAGAAAAATGAGCAACATTTGAAAACACCTTTTTAGCCGCTACAGACTCTTAGTAACTATGAGTATGCAAGGTAATTTGTAGTTTAGCTGTCACTTCTTCCCAGAAAATGACTGATAATTGAGTCAGTCTTACCATGTTTTAAAGTGACTGATCATCTTCACTCTCATTTTTCCTTACAATATAGATAATCGATTATTTTCTTTTTTTTAATCTGCTCTTAAGTGCATGTATGTGAATATCATAGTGGCTATTATATGAAATTGTATTTTATTCACCCATAAACATTTACCTCAGAGAAGGTCCAAGATGTGGCGAAAATTGGTTCATAACAACTTAAGGAATGTGTAAATTCAAATCAACTTGCTCTTCTGAAATATGTCTGTGCTATGTTGAATTACCTCATGATTGACAAGAATTGGGAGTATGCATAGCCATAGCTTCCTGTGGATCAGTTGATAACATCTTATCTTTTCACTCTGGTTGAAGTGCTTAAAATGTAATCTCACTCTGGGATCTGCTGTAAAAAAAAAAAAAAAAGTGAACAAAAAACTTAGTTTGCACTAAGAACTGCTAGAGGTTTTTGTAATGTAAATGAATAAATATGGACTCAGTGGTGGAAAAAAGAAAGGAAAAAAGTAAATGTGAAGATTAAGTGGTCAGGTATGTAACAATTCTCTGAAATCTGTAATGCTGATCAGCTTTATTCACTGTTATTTGCATTCTTTTTCTTGGTAACTGAAAGATAATACAAGAGGTAGAATACAGAGGCAATACTGTATTAATTTATTTGGATAGAGGTTAAATTTTGAAAGAGTATTTCTATAGTTTATAATGATGTTACTTTATGTAGGTGATAACACAAGCCAGTGGGAGTGTTTCTCATCACACAATCCATACTCAGCCAGTGGGAAAGCAGTTTGACAGAGTGGATGACTTTTTCATTCCGGCTACAACCCTCATCATTACCCATATAAGGTAAGTTTTAGCTGAATTACAATTAAATTTCAAATGAGCTATAACATTGTCTCCAAAGACAATATAATTTAAAAACCTTGAAAATCTGAGACCACATCACCTACTTCAATATTGCTTTGCAACACCCTTCTTCATAAACAAACTAAATGTGAGTTTTATTGAAAACAAGCTAGATATCAGAATAAACACATTTATTAGCGTTTTCCTTCCTTATCTCACCAAATATTCAAAAGTTCCACTGCTCTATGTAATAAAATTGAGATGTAATATCATCTGGGGTTTTCTTGAGGAATTGATAAGTGTAATATTCAGATAATTCCCTAATTTAGGAGCATAAATCTTAATTTGTAAATAATASTTACAAATTTATTCTACTGCTCGGAGCAGTTGCCATATATAGTATTTGCCATATTGTATTACATGTATGTTGTATTGGAGTTATTCTCTTGATTAATGGACCAGAAAAAAACACTTTTGGAGTTTTAAAAGGAACTGTGGTACAACTTAACTTAACACTTTATGAACTGGCTTCTCCTGCTTATTCAGTTCTTTCTACCTGTTCTTTCATCAGGCTTTCTGTTAAAACAAACCATGACTGAGCATGTAACATAAACTCTGTTTAGATGAATGAATAAAATTTGTCTTATTTCATGGGTGCTGAGTATATGATGTTAAAATGGTTCATATTGTAATCCATGCCAGGAAACACTGTAAATTCTTGGGACCTTAGTTATTTCTCTCAGTGAATGTAGGATTTCTTTGTGTTTGTCCAAAGAACAGACAAGTTCTGGCTGTGGTAGAAATACCCTAAGTATGGAAGAATGGAACAAAGTGACCAGCTGGATTTTAAAAGACATATGGGACAGAGAAAGAGAGTGTGAGAAAAAGAGGCCAACACTTAATGTAGGCATAAAGCAGGAATCTTTTCAAGATCTCCCCAAGGCCTCTTAAATGCAAATCTATTTTTCTTCCTCAAAATACATTAGTAAGAATGTGAAATATCATTTTCTTTTCATATTTTTTCTATAACATTTCTACCTGTAGAGATTGAAAAATTCTGCAGTCTAGGATTTGTGTATCTGAATATTGCATTAATATGTATTAGCACTTTGTATGTTTAGGACTGTTAGGTTCTTTGCAAGGTGACACAGACCTATTTCAGCTCAAAACACCTCTGCAAATAATTAACCTAATTGTTTATTCTGCTCTTTCAAGTTTCTATAGGTACCATTACTGCCACAGTTCTTGAATTGAGTAGATAAATGCACATTGTGTCCCTGAAGTAATCTGCAGTCCTCACACTCAGCCTTAGAAAAACATTAAATAATTCTGCTACATTTGGAACAGGTATGCCTTGAGAGAACAAAAGTTACTGCTTCATAAGCTACCAAGTACTAGAGGTACTACCCCAACAGAACTGACATTTAGATACATTAATTTTCACAGAAATAGGAAAAGAAAAAGATGGATAGGAATAAACATCATACAAGGAGGGGAACCAGGACTGGGAAAAGAAAAATAGGCCCAGTCCAAAGCTAGTGAGGAACTCATGTTGTCTAACTCAAACAATTTTAAGGGGATGTTTTGCCTAAATAGGTCAAGTAGGCGCTTTCTGCTTTGCATGGTGAGTCACAGCTACCTTCAGCTGATGAGTCATTTCACCTGTCCTATATGCAACTTAGGAGAAAAGAGAATTAAAGAATAAAAGAAAACCCACAGAACTAAAAAAGGAATATGAAATTCAATTAAACAGTGAAAGAATAAAATTGGACAAGTGACTGCAGATATGTAATAAACATGTACATCAATTCAGGCCTAGTATAATTATCTTGTTGTGACTTTTGCTTTTGCCTTTTTTTTTTTTTTTTTTTTTTTTGCATTCACATGCCAGATAAAGACCAAAAGAAAAGTTCTGAAGTCTGACAAAAAGCCTGCAGTAGTTTGTCCAATGCTAAAACCATAGATTTGGGGGTTTTAACCAACAAAATCAATTAAACAGCGATAAACTGTTTTTACTTACTCATGAGCTTACTTGAAATGCAGAGAATCTTATTTTAGTTTTCTAAAATGCTACCTAATTCTGAGTGCCTTTTCTAGAAAAGAAAAAAAAAAAAACGAAACACTGTATAGACATATACTGTATTTTTTTTTTTTTTAAGTATTCTTTCAAGAGCTATTTATGTGAAGTTAGTCAGTCATTAAAGAATTTGCCTTACATAAAATGTCTGGCCTTCAAGTACTTTGGTTTTTTTTGTTTAAATAAAAATGAACTATGTGAGCATGAAAGGTTTTAAATTAACTGTATTTATCAAATTAGTAGTGATGTAGGAAAAACTGTCTATTAAATCTAACTTGTCACCAGTCAACAATAAAAATGCTCAATAACAGCATGTGTTTGTTAAGGATGTTAGGCAACAAACATAAAGCTTGAGCTTATTATTCTTTGGTGTATATACCAACCAGGGAAGCATTTTATGAGTGTGAATAGTGAAAAACAGCTACAAGGGAAATAACCCCACTGGCTGAGTTAGCTGGTATAGATAACTGCTCAAGGGCCCTATTTACTCTCTGTTAGAAGTCAGTTCCCTTTGACCATGCAACACCAGCCCCTTCCAGAAAAATGAAAGCTTTCGGTAGCTAGGTGCATTTGTCACCTGTAAACTAAAATTTTGAACAGTGGAGCAGAAGACCGAGTGTGCATGGCTTACCAAGTTAGCATCCAGAACCAGACTTTCTGTCTGAATAAAGGCATTTCTAAGGAAAAAAGGCATACCACTTAAAACTATGAATTAAGTTTTGTAACACGGTTAACACAAACCGTCTACTACCATCTACAGTGTATTACCATCTACTGCATATTCTGTCCAATCGATTATTCTTTAATCGCTGTAACGAATAACGGAGACAGAAGGTAAAGATAGGTAGGCTTGTTGACACGTAGGAACAGAAATAAGGGTGAATAATTTAAAGCTATGGTGGGTCATTAATTTTTTCTTTTTAATAATATCTAAAATGTTATTTGGTAATAATACAGACACGTGTATTTAAAAGTTATTGCAAATTAATTTTATTTAAGAAGTGATGGAACTATACATTTGCTTTACCTAGGTGGGTTATGCAGATGACACCAAGCTGGGCGGGAGTGTCGATCTGCTCAAGGGTAGGAAGGCTCTGAAGAGGGACCTGGACAGGCTGGATTGATGGGCTGAGGCCAACTGCATGAGGTTCAACAAGGCCAAGTGCCGGGTCCTGCACTTCGGCCACAACAACCCCATGCAATGCTACAGGCTTGGGGAAGAGTGGCTGGAAAGCTGCCTGTCGGAAAAGGACCTGGGGGTGCTGGTTGACAGCCGGCTGAACATGAGCCAGCAGTGTGCCCAGGTGGCCAAGAAGGCCAACGGCATCCTGGCCTGTATCAGAAATAGCATGGCCAGCAGGAGCAGGGAGGTGATTGTGCCCCTGTACTCGGCACTGGTGAGGCCGCACCTTGAATACTGTGTTCAGTTTTGGGCCCCTCACTACACGAAGGACATTGAGGTGCTGGAGCGTGTCCAGAGGAGGGCAACGAAGCTGGTGAAGGGTCTGGAGAACAAGTCTTATGAGGAGCGGCTGAGGGAACTGGGGTTGTTTAGCCTGGAGAAGAGGAGGCTGAGGGGAGACCTTATCACTCTCTACAACTACCTGAAAGGAGGTTGGAGTGAGGTGGGTGTTGGTCTCTTCTGCCAAGCAACTAGCAATAGGACGAGAGGAAATGACCTCAAGTTGCGCCAGGGGAGGTTTAGATTGGACATTAGGAAAAGTCTCTTTACTGAAAGAGTGGTTAAGCATCGGAACAGGCTGCCCAGGGAAGCGGTTGAGTCACCATGCCTGGAAGTATTTAAAAGACGTGTAGATGGGGCGCTTGGGGACATGGTTTAGTGGGCATGGTGGTGTTGGGTTGATGGTTGGACTTGATGATCTTAGAGGTCTTTTCCAACCTTAATGATTTTATGATTCTATGATTCTATGATTTTTATATATGAAAATGGAAATGGGCTGCCCATTATTAAAAAAGAATACACCACACATTTTGATGCTCTCTTGGGCAGCAGATAATTTAGGATGCACTTCCCACCCAGATCAGACATTTGAAGAGGTACTAAAAATTTTGGTCTGAGGTAAACAATAATTGATCCCAAGAAAAAAAAAAATGTTTTCCCAGACTTTTCCTACCACAGACTGAGGCAATGTTTGGTTGTACTTACAGTGCAGCAGGAGTCAGGGCAAATAACTTTTTGGTTCGATAAGCAGCAAGCATAACTTTCATGCTCTGAACAACTGTGATGAGCCATCAAAACAGCAGCTAAGCAAGCTAAGTAGGCATGAACCAAAAGAAGTAGAGGAAGAATAGACCAATTCTGTTATTTTTAAACCCTCTTTTATAATTGGTGAATAGTTGATACGCATACAGAAGAGGACAAGAAAAGAAGCTTTATCATTTTGGGGAGAGAAATGTGGTAGGTGCAATACCATCAGTTAGTTTTGGGGGGGTGGGGAGGTGTCTCCCTCTCTTTTATGTTCCAGTCAAACTGTTTCCTTCCACTGCTGAGATGAAGGAGAAACAGCTTTGTCCAGTCAAACACCATTAGAAATCAAGCAATGTTTTGGCTGTAATCCTTTTATAACTGGTAACCATTTATAAATACATATTTTAAAAAAAATACAATATATATTAGTTTTAGTAAAAATCTATTAATTACCTCCCTAATAATATGTAGAATGCCCCACTGATGTTTCCAGATAGCAAATCCCTGTTTGTACAGAGAGCCTCAGCTGCAGATGGATCAGGTTGGCACCACATAAGCCTCTAAAAATGTAGGTGACTTAATTCTAGAATTTCTGTGTGTTTTTTTGACAAGACTAGTTCACCTGCTGACTCTAAGGGAGGGATTGCCTCATGCCTTTGAGCATTCCTTCATGATGGAAATAAAATTCCTTCTTTTTCTCACAAAACATTTAAAATGCAAACTTAGAGTTTAGAGAAAGTCAGAGTTTCCCATGGCTTTTCATGAGTTTCCTGTGCCAGCTAGTTGTAGTGCAATGCACAAAAATTCTTAGTCAATCAGCAATGAAAAAGAGGCTATGGCACAAAACAATAGTAATTATTAATAGAAAGAACCCTTAAAGAAGTTCACCCAGGCTTGCTGTTGGAAGTCTGAAAATGTCAAACGGAAGAAATTATATGTTCATCTTGCATATCTTGAAAAAAGCCTGTCCTGCTGTTATCATTGGCTTTGTTTTACCTCTGACATGTGCACTCACTGCCAATATATGTTGAATTATACCGAGAATGAATGAATGTAAAGCATTGTTTTTCATGCACACTGTCATGCCCATGTTTTCAGTGCACACAGCTTGAAAAAAAATATCTCCCCTTCCCCCTAGTTGTGTTGAAAAGTTATCAGACACTGGGGCCACAAAAGTAGACAGGATGAGATCTATTAATCTGTAATAAATGGTACAAATCCCAAGGGGTTTTTTTCAGTTATTACTCGGGCAAATGTATACAAAGCTTATTCCTTTTGTAGATGCACCTTTAAGAATTCAGTATATATATTTTCAATATTTGGCCTTATACATTTACTGAGAAGAAAATTTTATTCAGTGAACTATTTTTTGTGCCAAAGCAGTTCAGAGCAACCAATGGTCTTGTCCTTAATTGTCTGCTAATACCATTCCTTATCATAAAAATAGACGTTTGCAATTAGTATGTGTGATGGCTGCAAAAAGATGACTTCTACAATACTCATGAAAATATATTCTTGGAAGCCTAAGGAGCAAAAGGGCTGATTATTTCAGCTCCACTGTTCGTAAATCAAAGTGAACAAAAGATAATTGGAATAAATTAAGGTCTATCATTACACTGCTGTAAAATGTTTCAAAAGCAATATTAAATGAACTCACTGTAATGGAGTAACTCTAACTTTTTAGATGTTTTAATCTTTTAGCAAGTATTTTAAATGTCATATAGTTACCTGACCTAAGAAGTGGAAGAATGAGCAATCAACTCACTGGTGAGATGGCTCAGGATCTGAATAGAGTTAAAAAATTCTCAGTTTGAGTTTTTTCTCTCTTTTATTTCTCTGTTGTGTATGGTAATAGGGGAAGCAGTCTTTCTAAAATTATACTTATTCATTTGCACAAAACAGTCCAAAACCTAAGCTTTTCTTTAAGAGGTAATTGGAATGTGCTGCCAATGTGTTCCTGTGAACCTTCTTAAATGAAACCCATGTGGGGTGGTGATTCAGTAAATTCACACTTCATTCCAGAGTTTACGCCCCTACAGAGGTGTGAAGTAGCTGAAGTACTGTGAGAGCATTTTCAGTATTTCTATGCAAATAAGCAAACAGAAAATATTATTTTGCTTCAAAAATCCTACATAATCAGAAAGAACTTTCTGTTCAGTGGTTTGCAAGTCAAACAATGGAATTGGTAAATGCTGAGTCAACTGTAGACAAAGCATCAACAAAAGAGGTAGAATTAATCCGGGGGTTGAATTTTTCACATAGACAATGTTATTTAGCTCAAAGATAAGGGGCAATTTAGTATTTTACAAATTCAGTTAACAAGACACATTAGGGGAGTGAAAAGTTTGAAACAGTTCTTACTCATCAAGCTATAAACATATATAGTGCTACAGGGGAAATAACTTGAAAGTTTGAGGAATTGGAGAAAGAAGCTCAGTAGTACCAGGGCAAGCAGAGAAGATCTAGAAAGTAACTGCAATTTCTAATAATGATTGTGGAATCTATCAATGAATCCTACATGGTAGCACAGCACACAAAGGAGGTCCATCTGGGTTAGGGGTTCACTCTGCAGTCTCCCACTCTGTAAACTGTGTCTTTGTGAGAGTAATGCTAAATGGAAACCTTGTAGTTATTCTTTCCCCTCTCTGTGTATTTGCTCCCCAAAAGGAGGACCCTCCTGGTCCATAAATGTGTTCTTTTTGAAAAAGAAGCTTATAGGAACTTCTGGGAAAGATGGAGGGGAGACAGTAAAAAGTCTTTTTCTGCATCTTATTTGCTTTAAATAGTAGATTTTACAGCATCTTTGTTCCAGAGGAAATATAAAGAATGAAAGATTGAGAGATTCAGTTCAGGCAGTTTAAATGCTCTGAAACGCTCTGACGCTCACAAGTCCATGGGGCCAGATGGGATCCACCTGAGAGTGCTGAGGGAGCTGGCGGAGGAGCTCGCCAAGCCACTCTCCATCATTTATCAGCGGTCCTGGTTAACGGGGGAGGTCCTGGACGACTGGAGGCTTGCCAACGTGATGCCCATCTACAAGAAGGGCTGGAAGGAGGACCCGGAGAACTACAGGCCTGTCAGCCTGACCTCGGTGCCGGAGAAGATTATGGAGCGGTTCATCTTGGGGGCGCTCGCAAGCCATGTGCGGGACAACCAGGGGATCAGACCCAGCCAGCATGGGTTCATGAAGGCAGGTCCTGCTTGACCAACCTGATCTCCTTCTAGGACCAGGTGACCCGCCTAGTGGATGAGGGAAAGGCTGTGGATGTGGTCTACCTGGACTTCAGTCAAGCCTTCGACACTGTCTCCCACAGCATTCTCCTAGAGAAGCTGGCGGCTCATGGCCTAGACAGGTGTACTCTTCGCTGGGTAAAAAACTGTCTGGGCGGCCGGGCCCAGAGAGTTGTGGTGAATGGAGCGAAATCCAGTTGGCGGCCGGTCACGAGCGGTGTCCCCCAGGGCTCGGTTTTGGGGCCAGCCTTGTTCAATATCTTTATCAACGATCTGGACAAGGGGATTGAGTGCTCCCTCAGTAAGTTTGCAGACGACACCAAGCTGGCT
>JAYKAV010000191.1:78641-168752 GCA_035582835.1 Phoebastria nigripes
TTAAAAGACGTGTAGATGAGGCGCTTAGGGACATGGTTTAGTGGGCATGGTGGTGTTGGGTTGACGGTTGGACTTGATGATCTTAGAGGTCTTTTCCAACCTTAATGATTCTATGATTCTATGAAACTTACTTTGTTCAACTACTACCATTGGCAACAGCAACTACTGTTGAAATAAGTGCCTCTTTAGAAAATGTGCAGGTACTCTTTAGTGTATCAAACCTATATTCTCCATTTCATTCCTCCTCTGTTCACACATCCCTGCCCAAAAAGCTATGAGTCCATAAATGTAGCCACTACATATCTTCAAACTAGGAAACTCCCAATCCTTTACGTACATAGAAGATATGCAATGTGTCCGTACTTACGCTTCATCTGTATCCTCCTTCAGCTCCACTCTTATATTCTAACTCAAAAGGACCTGTGTTTGCAGGCTTTAAAATGTGCTAGGCAGTAAGGATTCCCATCTGTGTCTGTGGAAAAGCACCTACAGAAATTATGAAGTAACTGCCAGCGCTCCACAAATACAGTTAAGATTTGCTGTMACTGAAATCTGGCAAAGACCTGATGTTGAGGTGTATGTGACATATTTTAATCCAGGTCATTTTGGAATTCATGGAGAAAATATTTTGAATTTTAAAGTTCATTTTCAGCTCAGTGTTATGAAATTTAATTAATAATTAATTGCATATTTAAATGTAGCTAAAATAAAAATATTTTTTATAATGCACTGAAATCTGTGATTGTTTCTAACCTTGTGATATATATGTATGTATGCGCACACACACACACACAAAAAAATATATAAGAAATCAGTCTTGAAAACTGTCTTGGTTCTGGAATCAATTATCCTGCATACCTTTTCCCATGTCAGCTGATAATACAATACAAATGCTGCTTGAYCAATTTATTCAACTCACGCTCCAAATCTTTTCCTCTTAGGTAGCTTGAATAAAACTTCACAAAGCTCTCAAACTAAAAATGCCAGCTGTCAACAGAAAAGAAGATTATATCAAAAAAAACATTTCCACTTCAATGTGGCTATTTAAAAATGAAAATTCCCTTCAAATGTTACCTAAAACATGAGACTGCAGCCAGCCTTTGTAGCGCTATAAAACTATAGCATCAGTAAATGAAAATTCCTTGTGTTCTACTTGTCTTTCCCCATTAGCACAGGAAATGGCTAGAACCTGGCTTAAGTAAGTCTAGTCGGCTCTACTAAAGCAAAGAGGAGTTTTGATAAACTGTAAATGTAAGTTTTTTCCCTTTTGCATGTGTAGAAATCATTACAGGAATATTTACCTTTGGGGTAATATGATCTGTCCATCTGAAGTGGCCAAACCAAGCATTATTATAAATAAATAACTGTTGTACCTGTCTCCTAGTACCTATCTGCTTTTAAAAATTCAGCATGTGTCAGTATGTGAAAATACATGACACAATGAAATGTATGAAAATGTAATCAACTATAAGAAGAAACTAATCCCTGCAATTATGGCACATAATTTCTTGTATCCAGTGATTAGAATTTATCGTATCTTAGTGCTGCCTTAATTACTCATTGGTTTTCCGAATAAACCAAATTTTAAAGATTTGTTTATTAGCTTTAAGGCAATCTTAAAATTATGTAATTAACCATTTTTCCGTATGTTTGCTAATAAACTACCGGAGCACAATTATTTAAAAAAATTATGCTGGGTCTGGCTTGGATGGAGTTAATTTTCTTCATAGCAGCCAGAATGGTGCTGTGTTTTAGATCTGTGACTTTGGAATAGTGAAAATTTGTTTGGGAATTTTCATTCACACATTTCTGTTTTTAAACATTTAGAATAGATTTTTATTCATTTACATTTAAGCTTTCCTATTTAATGTTATATTACAAACCTATCTTTTAATTTTTAGTAAAGCTGAGATGCTTGTGTGATCATATGAATCAAAGACTTTAAGGAAATTTCCAAATCTACACGGATTGACTGTTTTGTCTGTGTTCCTTCCATGGGTTCCCAACTGTCAGCATGGAACATTTTCTTGTGGATAAAATACTCAAAATTCCATCTTAACAGAGCCACCACCAACAACCCCCATTGCCTGTATTATCTACAAATTAGAACACAGCAACTTGCCATGATGTGCCTGATTTTTTTTTCCCATTATAATCTTATATTTTCAATAAAAATGTCATCTCTGGTGCTTTTATATGCCAAAAATCGTATTTTATCATATTTTTCACATACAAAAAACCCTTTTTTTGGATCAGTCTAATATTTTCTTGATTTGGGTCACTAGTAAAAAAAGAAGGGAGAGAAAGGAATTGTGGTAAAGTTCAGTATTTGTTCTTTTGAGTATTCACCTACCCCCAGCTATAACTATATGTGAACTTTATTTTTAAAATGAAGAAAAAGATCTTTTGAGACTGTTTTGACATATGTAATTTATCACCTTTGTAGTCCTTATCTCTACCTCATTATTCATTTTCTACTAGTGCTGACTATTTCTTTTGGCATACATAAATTTGGCAGTTCATTCCATATGACATCTGCCCTCCTTGATGTTACCACATTTTCTGGAGTGCCAGATCTTCTTAATCCTATCCTACCTTGTACTGACATTTAGGACCATCTTTAGGAATGTCTTTTGTTCACTGTGTCTGTGTAGCTAGCCCTTTCTTTGACTTTTATTGCTTTAAAAATGAAGTGAATTCTTTTCTTATTAAATTGCTAGCTCTCCTTCCCTACAAGGTACAAGAAAGAAAAACACATTTGCTGCCAACACTACAAATATACTTTTGCTGAGAATAAGTTCCTTTATGATATAAGACAAATAGTTTCATATATTCCTGGATTCTAAAAATCTAGAAATTAAAATGCTTTCCTTTGTCCTAAAATTTCTTGGAATATTTTCTTGTGAACACTGTAATCATTCGACAACAATTTGCAATAATTAAAAAGTGTATTGCATATACTCATGTTGCAAGTGTTCCATGAGAAAGCCCTCAGACAATTCATAGACTCCTGCATTACTAGTACCCTGAATATTCAGGATTTATCCCTACCCTGTGCAAATGTACACTAAATGTGAGTCAGAAGTCCTGAGCTATTTGCGACATGTTAAAACAAGTCAGCTCTTCCAGCAAGTTCTAAAAAAATGACTGAAGAAGCCACCATAGTATCTGGCCAGTTATGGGGGAATTTTCCCGGTTGTTCTTTACACATGGGTCATTTGAAGATACTCTTCAACATGAATTTGGGATGACAGTCCATTTCCTTCCTCTGGATCCCTAGTGAGATATGACTTAAACGCTCTGCAAGTAAAATCTTAAGCTGAAATAATAATAAAATAAAATTTAAAAAAAGAAAAAAGAAAAAATAAATAGAAATCACAAATAATAATATAATTTTAAAAGAATTTCAGGCAGTATACTATTTTTGTTATCAATATGAGACTTTAGTTAAGAAATTTTTAGCTTTCTTTTGTAAGCACTCACATGATTTATCCAGCTAAGTTACAGAAGACAACTTGCATAGAGTCTCTCCCAAGAATAAGTGTTTGAAAGATTGTATCACTTGTGATTTTTCTGCCTGAGTGAAAACTATTACAATAAGAATGAGGATTTTTTTGATGGTACTTGCAATGTCATTCACTTTGGCTCAGCAGCGTTATATTTATGATGCTCATTTTTTAGAGTCTAGAGCTAATCTTWTTAAATATGATGTAGGATAAACTTGGAGACTATGCTTCCATTATTGTCCATTACTGAAAGCTTACTAATGCTCAAAATTTATTTATTTTATAACATTTATTCCTGCCTCTGTCACTTATTGTCTAGGAATGGAAATTTTTCTATTCAAATTCAAGCTCTGAGCACAAAGCTTAATTTGAGGAGATCCCTTTATTCTAAGAACATAGCACTTGTCAGGATTCCTTCAAGCCCTTGTAGAAATGATGTTTCTTCCCTTCAGTCTTGCATGGCTGTCTTGAAGTTCTTGATATCCTTATTTTTCCAAATAATGGTCAGTATGTCCTGAGAGACAAAAAGCAAGCAAGAAAATCATTTTAGTATGTTTGGCCATCATTGACCTTGGGGTCTAAGCCATCCAATTTAATTCTCTCTACACTGAATTCCCTCACTGAGAATGGAAATAGAGAAAACATGTTTACTTCTATGAGGTATGTACAAAGCCATAGCAAAAAAGAATTAAGATCTTCAGTGCTTCCAGAACAAATCTGTGAATATCAATCTCTGAAATAGAATCATAGAATACCAGGTTGGAATGGACCTCAAGGATCATCTGGTCCAACCTTTCTTGGCAAAAGCATGGTCTAGACAAGATGGCCCAGCACACTGTCCAGCTGAATCTTAAAAGTGTCCAATGTTGGGGAATCCACCACTTCCCTGCGGAGATTATCCCAATGGCTGATTGTTCTCATTGTGAAAAATTTTCCTCTTGTGTCCAATCAGAATCTCCCCAGGAGTAACTTGTACCCATTACCCCTCGTCTTTTCCATGTGACTCCTTGTAAAAAGGGAGTCTCCATCTTCTTTGTAGCCACCCTTTAAACACTGGAACATGGTGATAAGGTCTCCCCTAAGCCACCTTTTCTCAAGGCTGAACAAACCCAGTTCTCTCAGCCTTTCCTTATATGGCAGGGTTCCTAGTCCTTTGATCATCTTTGTGGCCTTCCTCTGGACCCTCTCCAGTCTGTCCGCATCTTTTTTACATAGTGGGGACCAAAACTGAACACACTATTCCAGGTGTGGCCTGACAAGCACTGAGTAGAGTGGGTTGACAACTTCTTTATCTCTGCTGGTGATGCCCTTGTTGATGCAACCCAGCCTGCTGTAGCCTTTCTTTGCCGCAGCAGCACACTGTTCACTCATGGAGCTTGTTGTGCACCGGGACCCCCAGGTCCCTTTCCACAGAGCTGCTCCCCAGCTGGGGAAATCTTGGAATACTTACTATAAAGGTCACTTCCCTTTCATTCAGATCTCTGAGGTGATGTTCAGCAGTTGTTATCACCTCTGTGAAGCATAGCAGGCCTTTTGTGGGATTTCCTCCCCCCCCAGCCTTTGCTGTATCCATCCCTCTTCTATTTCAGTACATTTTAGAATCTAATCAGGAATTTTATCATTACCAAGAGAATCAGCTCCCATAGATCTAAAAATGTTGGTTTCATAGATCTTAAAATTGAATATTAAGTTCCTTTCTGAATTAACCTGTGAAGACCTATATTTCTTTGTAACAATATTATCAAGTGAACTTGTGAAACGTATATGACTTCTGATGGTTTAGGTCTCTGCTGGCATCCATTTTTCATCCTAAAAAGGTATTCCTAAATCTGCATCCACAATTAAGAATAAAAATAGTATTGAATTTCATTGAAAGCAAGTTATATCTATGTATTAATTTTCCTCTTTCCTCCCAAATAAGTTATAAATTTCAGATAATTCCTGTTATTGTATAGACAATTTTTTTCTTCTAATTAGAAAGGTACAGATGAGATAATTAATGTGAAAGTCTGTAAGAACTCAGAAACCTAGTTTTCAAAATCAATACTTCTTCCCAAGCAAAAGTACAACAAAATAGTCAATACTTTTTGAAAATTAGAACTGCCATCAAATTCCATTCTTCATCAGAACTGACCTTTTCATTCATCTAACAGAACTGATAGTGATGATCTTGTTTTACACTAAAATTACTCATTTTCCATAAGAGTGACCCCACAACCTTCTGTTCTGTGTTTTTTAATTTTCTTTTTTTTTACCAATTTTTTCCCCATTCCTATTTCTTAGGACTACTATGTTAATATTTCCCAGGTACATTATCACAGTCACACATTACTGCTGCAAACGTTATTTCTATCTTTATTAGGAGGCTGTATTTCATTTACAGTAATTGCAACAAGTAAATAAATAAAATTGGTGAAAAGGACAAAAATCTTTTACAGATGTGTGTGTGAATATATATGTTCACACACATAAACACTTACAAAAATAGAGAATTATCAAGATGTTCTCCAAGACGTAAATATGTCCTCAGATAGGAAGATGCTTTGTGCTTAATAAATACCAAGGAAGGAGAAAAAAAGCCTTTTCTGATGCAAAACAAAAATATGAAGCAAGTGTTCTTAATATTGTAAAAAGCATCAGGAACAAAATTAGGAAAACAAACTTCAAAGGTCAAAGACTGTTATAGTACCCACAAGAAAGCCACCATTTGTGCTGATGAGCAATAGCTACTGGGCAAAATCCACTTAGCCTTTTGTTATCATCAAACAACCATTTCTGAACTGCAGAAATTAAAGAAAGGCCTTTTCTCAGCAGCCTGCCAGAAATGAACTATTCTAGGCAACAATAATTTTGTAAGTCCTGAGGGGAAGACTGGTGTGCCCTTGCAATGCTGACAGTTTTTGAAATCAGAAACACTTTCAAAATGAAAAGTGTGGTTTTTATCTAGAGGTAAATATTTTATTTGTGTAATATACTTCAGTAATTGTAATAGAAAATGACAATAAAAAAGAATTGGTGTATTTTAAAATTACTTAAGTAAGGAAAATTAATTGTGTGATGATTTAAATGGTATGAATGCAAGGCCTCTGAAGTAAAATAAATCAGTGTAAACAGTCTTCCTTAGAATCATCTGTGTATCGATACAAAGTGAAGAGTAATCTTAACAAAGGAAATAATGGTTGCAGTGTTGTATGTTAAGTTCTTAGAAAATCCTTAGTTAGAGGGAAAAGTGCATCTTTTTTTTGTTGTGCTGGTGACGAAATCTCAAAGGACCAGTGAAGGCAATTGAGCTATACAGCTAAGAAAACAGTTCTTAGACCAATTTTCCTTTTTCCTTTCCTTAATTGTGAATATTTCCTTCTCCAGAGCTACTGTGGATAACTTCATTTCATCAGAAAAAATGTTTGGTGTATAACACACTTCTATTTTAGAATTTTGTTTAAATGGTAATACTTTCTCATGTTGCCAGATTAGAAGCTTTTTATAGGATCAGGGTCTATCCTGATCCTGTAACAGACTGTTCATGGGCAGTTAATGGCATTTACTTTGAGTCCCAGAAAACTTTTGGTCAGCAGATTTGATCAAACTTCGTAGTAATAGAGCTTTATCTTCCTGGGTTGATTTTTTTGCATAAATTTTGAAAAAGTAGTCCCTATTGTATAGTTGAGTGGCTTTAAACATGAATGTTATTCACTCAGGATAAACTAGATAATATTTATTATTATTTTCTTGAATTAAGTTATAAAGGTTAAAAATCTTCTCTTTTGTACAACAATACTGCTGTTTGCTTCTTGTACAGGTAATTTTGACTGTAGCTCATCTAATTCTCTTCTCTTTTACTTGCTTTCTGTTTTGAGAACATAATTTTCCTTAAGTGTTTGATCTCAGATATCTCTTTAAAAAACGTCTGTTGACTTCATGAGGGTAATCTGGGTGTAGGGCCAGAAACAAAGAGGGCATCAGTTTTTACATCATCATCATAATCTTCTATTCTGTCGATCTTTCTGAACTCAACAATAAATACAGTTTTATGTTAATAAATTCATAAAAAAAAAGTAATGAAATTTATCCTCATTTCTAGGAAAAATTTTCTTAAGCTTTTCTTTTTTCATCTCTTTAACCAGTGCTTAGATATTTCCTCTTTTATAACAAATGCAGTTACACTAATAAGCAATATATATGGCTTGCCTAAAGGAAGAAAATAACATACAGGAGGCCAGGTTGTTAATTTACCGCTTATTGGCAGCTCCACACTAGCATCTTGCTTGGCTATTCTTTGTGCATAGGAGATGCAAATGAACTTGCTCTATCTGAAGGGTGGAAAAAAATGATACCTTGCAAAAACAATTTTGAAGATGCAATGTCAGAATTCACATGACTTTGGAACTTTGTATGGAATATCCGGTCCATTATTAATTCATACTTTACTTTACTAGAACTTCCCATCAAAATAAGATTGCATCTTCACTAATTTTTATAGCTACAGGTCTCAGTATTATCCTTCAGTCTGAATAACTACTGGAGATGCAGTATTATTACGGGATGAACTGAAGGTTTTCAACTGCAGCAAATGAAAATAAACTTTGTTCATACAGGGCCGCCCTAAGTCCTGCCTTGAGTTTCAGTTCTTCATGAATTTTTTTCTCTTGTGACCTTTGCTTTAGTATGTTTTGCACAATAATCTTATATAAATCTCACAGTATTATAAAGGCAATAAATAAAGGTAAGACAAATTGGGCCTAACTGTGGTATAGTTAATTCAAGTAATAGTGCCTCAGTAGGCTTGAATTTCTTCCTGGGTTATCCACCCAGGACCCATGCTCTAGAATGTGAAAAATTGTGTAACATAGGTGGTGTACCATTCCCTTGCACAGCTTTCATAGTTCCTGTCTGCACAAACAGAAATACTTTTAAAATTAATCTTTTAAAAATAGGAAATTTCCTAAACTTTTAAAATTGGTAGATACAGCATGATTACTAGCCACATTCCATTATATTTAGTATTTCTTGAAAAATATTTGTTATAATTTACAAATACAATGTCTGAATGAGAGCTATTAAGTCATATGATGTGATTCTGTCCTGATATTTTGCAGTAGACTATGGTGATAGTTCTAACAGACTATGTCAAATACTTTAACACTGACATGAAAATGTAGTTCACTAAGATATAGTGATAAACAAAGTTGCTTTTGGAAAATTCATTATAAGATTTGCATGCAATTCTTAGAGCACTGCAAAACCCTAAGAAGATAAAAATGAAAGGCAGACTCTGAAGAGCTTTTATTTGTCTTTTTGATGATTCTCTAGCCTTGAGAAAATATTAAAGCTGATCGTTATGGTTGGAAAGATACACTTTTTGTGGAAAGCAAAGTGAATTCATGGTTTTCTGTTAAAGCTACCCTTTAAGAGCTGTGAAAACCATCTTCAGAGATCCCTGAAAATACTGGGAGGGACATCCGCTCTGCTTTTAGCTCTGTTTTGTATGGAGACTTATACAACATTCTTCTCTCTATCCAGGCACTTGTAGCAGTGCTAGCTGCTCCTCTAAGCAGTCATTTTAATTTTTGACCACAAAGGGCAGCTTTAATAGCCTCTACAGCTGTGTGATACCTGAACTTACTATAATGGCTTGGGGAAACCGACAATTTCATTTCAAGCATAACTGTAGCTCTTGCATCCTGCTATGGTGTTAGTCATTTAAACTTCATTTTTCCAAATCTGTGCAAATTTTTGTAAGGTTGCTTTTGGATTTTATTCTTGCTTTCTGATAGGATGCTTATGGTGAGTATGAGGTTCAGATTGTAGGCACCTAGATTTAGGTGTGAAAATACAGTAACTGTGGGTGTAAGCTGTCTATCTTCTGCTGTAGTTAATGGAGATCTAGTCTCTACAGACAGTGGAGTCTAGGAGGCAATTTTGTTCGCCCCCTACAGGGTTCCTGCACTGGTCATCTTAACAAATTCTCTAGACTCTGTTGACTGTATGGACTAGATCTCTGCTGGCAAAAATAGCAACTTAGATGTTTAACTCATATGCAGATACGCATAGTTGTGCATAGAAACGCAGGTGTCTACAGGAAAGCAATACTACCTGTAGAGAGTGATTTTTGTAGTGAGGAGATGTGGTGAGGCTGAACATTCATAATGGCAATTCTTCAACCTCCTTATTGCCTACTGATATGATCGTAGAGGAGGGAAGCAGCTGTGCTTGATTAGGACTGCAGAAATACATTTTTTCTTGTTTATTTCAAAGCAGGAGGGATGTAAATATAAACAGATTGATATTTTTATGTACTCTGGAAGAGACAGGGTTAAGCCATGTGTTGTTTTTGTCATTTTTTATTACCTGGTTCATATATCAATTTTTAATAAACTGATGAAAAGACCAGATTATAAAAAATACAGTATTTAAAATTACACTGGCCATTGTGTTAGTGTACTCATTTTGCATGTGTGCTTAGTCTAAAATACACATTTTTTAATTTTAAGGTCTATAACTTGAAATCCTTGTCAGAACCACCCAAAATTCAACTCTGTGTGGCTTAAGATCTAGCACTGTTATTCTAAATGATATATGATACTGAAATATGAGCATTCAACTATCCAATTCATCAACTGTGTCATGAAAATGTTTATGTTTAATCCTAAGGGGAGAGAGCATGCTTATCCCTTGAGAGGACAAGGAAAGGTCATCACTTTCAAGGATCCTACCATTTGACCTGAAAAAGCATCAGTGGGCTCCTCATAGGCAAATTTGGAAGATACAGGATTGCTCAGAGAGGAGCAGTGAAAACATTTGGAGCATTAGGACTGAAGCCCAGAATATGTGAGGCAAAAATGATTTTTACTCATCCACTTATGGTATTAGAAGAAAAAACAGTCAAAGGAGGGATGCCCTAGTGCATGTTGTTCTCCCTATATTTCAGCTGCAGACTGAGATACTATACCTACTATATATACACATACACATGTATGCATATTTATGTTATGTAACACATGCACTTTTTATATTGAATAATACACACCTCCATTAAAACTCTGCAGACTGGGAGTAAGTAAACTGCATGTATGTGGGAGTCCTATTTCATGCAGTCTCAGCACTGCATTGGTGTGGGTTTTTTCCCCCTCTTTTCCCTCCCTCCATCCTGTAGGATTCAGCTGACAGAAAAAGGGCCTGAAAATGGGAATTCTTAGATGCTTAAGGATCTTTTGCTACACACCTATACACAGTCGTAACAAAATGGGAGCAGAATCCTTGTCAGTCTTAATCAGCGTTACATTAGCTATGAAATACAACAACTCACAAGATAAGTGTTTGCCCTATGGCTGTATCAACTGCCTTCAGAGAAGGCTGGACAATATACAACCTTCTTGTGTAATGAATGGCTATGTATTTTGGTTTGAAAACAATGTCAACCCTTTCCAGGTATGGAAAGGGATATTAGAATGTGGTACTGCTGAAGTTCAGGCAATAATTACCAATCTTCTGGCATTGGGAATAAGTTTCTCATTAAGCCTTTCCCCAATACTACCAAATAGGAAAAATTTTACTTAGGTACTACTGGGATGAAGATGGGGACTTAATGCACATAAGTGTGACATCTTGTAACCAGGAAACCTTCTACAGAACTGGGTGAATCACTAAAGATTTCAGTCAAGTTTCTGTTTTTCAGGTTCATTTACCACGACCAATACATAACACATTCTACCAATGATATTTCTACAATACATTTTGTAATTAATTTATTGAAATCTAGCTTCTTGTTATCGAACAAACCCACAGAAAACAGAGCAGGAAGCTGTACACATTTTAAATTGTTTAATCACATTCAAAGCACTTTTGGCATAGATAGAAAGAACAATGATGTAACAGATCAGATGTATAAGAACAGTGAGATATTTCAGAGGAAAAAGGAGTTTTTGTTCATTCCTCAAAAGCAAAATATTCCCATTGTGCTATCCAATAGTCAAAGCTACTTAGGCTGAACAGACTTGATAAAGAACTTGACAGGAATTTTATATAAAACCAACATTACTTTTTCAAAAACATAATGAACTATTTTTCTACAGTAACAGGGGGATGGGATCTCATTTGAAAGTAGCTCACCACCTTAAAGGACAGTGATTGAATAAGTATTTTGGACAGTGAAAGGGAGCTAGCTATATAAATCTTGTTATGGTGACATATTCTGCACTTGCACATTTTTTCATAAGTGAAAGTCATCTGTTGTATACCATGTGAGGATTTATATTAAAAGAAAATTTGTTTTTACCTTTTATACCTGTCACAAACAGTGGAACTTAAGGTGATGGAAATTTCATGAAAAATAATGTGAAAATTGGATGTGATAGGAGAGAGGAGAGTAAGACTTGTAACAACTGGTAATGTGGATGTATAACAATAATACCCAGTAAGATTTCCAAAATTAATGCCTTTTAAAATATGAGTTTAACATTCATGCTTCATGGCATAAGTTACTTCTCAGTGATGAGCAAGTGCCTGTAAGCAAGTTATTCCAAACCCACTTATTGAAAGATTTCCCGTACTCTGAGGCATTTGATATTCTCATGAAAGAGAGAGGAGTAGTTTTGGTAGAGCATTAATCTGACTTGCTATATGGATTCCTTTGTTTGTCAGCTTGGCAATGAGACTTTTCAGGTTAACAGTTTTTCAGTAGTTAGGGAAATAGGATAGTGATAATTATGATAACTATTTTGGGAGAAAGAATGATACAATTCATGGGTTTACTGTTCACTGTTTTTGTGTTACATACAGGCTTACAGTTCCATAAATCTAGGACCCAAATCCCATATTTTAAACACTTTTAAAATACTTTAAAATACTTAAAAAAATCTGGTCTTGAATGTATATTGTGAGACAATAGAAGAAGTAATAATTTGTAACATGCTGTTAACTTAGTCATTATAACTATTCTACTCTTAAATATGTGGGTGAGTTTTTTCATTACAATTAGGAAAATAAGGCACTCATCCGTATGAACTTCTTTTTTTTTTAAAATGCATTTTGCAATTAACACCTTTTAGGCTATTCTTCCTGTCTCTTTTAAGTTAGTTTGGACAAGCCACTTTTATCTACCTCAGTTTCCCTTTGTCTGGGTACTGTGAAGCTCATTAACTTTTATGGAAAGCTAGTGACTCCCTGTGGTGGGTTGACCCCAGCTGGCAGCTAAGCCCCCACCTAGCAGGAGCAACGGCTACTTTGGAAGGAGTTTTATTGTTGAACATGATGGTATATGGCATGGAATATCCCTTTGGTCAGTTAGCATCAGCTGTCCCAGCTGTGTCATCTCCCAACCACTTGCCCACCCTCAGCCTACTCACGGGGAGGGCAGAGTGAGAAACAGAGAAGGCCTTGATGCTGTGCAAACACTGCTCAGCAATAACTACAACATTGGTGGGTTATCAACACTTTTGTTCACAAATCCAAAACACAGCACCATACAGGCTGGTATGAAAAAAATTAACTCCAGCCAAACTCAGTATACTACTCATACAGAAAGTGCTATAGAGTTGCTAAGTATTATTATTCCTATTTCTCTTAAATATTTGTCACAATGTATGCTTGAAAATCTTGAAAATCTGGGATTAAAATCTTTATTATTCATTCATATGGAGTGAGTGAAGTAAGAAACAATCTCAGATTTCACAGTTCTAGCATATACTCCAATTGGAGTGATATGCCCACAGGCTACAGATTCCCACTTGCATTAACTGTAAAATAAATTATTGGAAATGTGAAGATTTGCTCTCATGTCTTGCAGGCTTGAGTTGCACAGGATCCCAGTATGAACTCTGACAAACGCATGATTTCACTGCATAGAAGAGACACGAGGGTTGAGATTCTCATAAATATTAATCAGGGATTAATGAACAGTGGGAGGCTTCTGCATATCAATCTATATGAGAGGAAACTTTGCATTAAATACACCACCATCTATCTATAAATCATTTGGGAAAAGTGAAGGTACTCTCAAGTATCACCTGTTGTTTTCCGACAGCCTAATCATAAAAACCAGGCTAACAGTACATAGGCGACAGACACAATTTCACCGCATGATTATGAATGGCTGTATTTTTTTAATCCTTTTAGAAAACTAAGTGCTTTTGAAAAGTTACAAGATTATGGTAGCTTTGGGGGTTGAGTTCAGCTATCCACAGAACAGAGTGAAACATAGACTAGTAGTGCAGACTTCTTTACTCAGATTTCATAGCTTTGCTTTACTTTGAATGGAAAAAAATTTAGGATAGTGAAAGCTCAGCCCATGCACTTGCTGATTTGGTTTACTGAGACCTCCATCAAAACTCTCTTACTAATATCCATTTTGTGAAATGTCCCTATTACACTGGGCCTATAGACACCACTTGAGGACAACATTTTGTTACAGCTCTGTTAAATCACCCTCTTTTATTACACACAGCTTTTTTGGGTCCCCCAATCTGCTAACCTGTGTAATCCAAAGCTGCCTTTAACCTTAGTGACTTGCAATACTGTTTTCTGACAAATTTGGTAAGTACTGGTTTTTTACAGTTGCTCTTGCCTCCTCATCAGAAAGACGAACGCCAACCTGGCAACAAAAGCAGAGTTGATAATCTGATACTGGCATGCTGAGAAGGTTCTTAATACTAGACAGAAGGGAAGTACAGACAGATTCACCTGGTGGTTAGAAGGCAGCAATTAGGTTATTGGACAGTGGGCTGAAATTTATTTGCAACTGATCATTGCTATGTGCAAGTAGGTAACTGTTCTGAAGCAGGTCTCCATGATCTATCACTGTTCCTCCAACATATCCACCATGATCTTCTACATTTAGATCAATAAACCTCAAAGGAGTGACCATCCCAGCCTTAGAACACCATTCTTCCCAAGTGAAATTATAGCTGTTATAGTCGTATAGTTGTAACATTATATAAGCGATTCACAAACTTCCTGAATTTGGAGACCAATATGTTGCCAAGGGGGATGTTTATTTTGAGGAGATATGTGTGTGTATGAAAGATCAGTAATTGTAAAAGTTATTAGTAACTCACATGTGAAATTCACAATTAATTAAGACCAGAAACAGCGTAAGATTAATTTTTAAAAAACAACTTTTTTCTGTACAGTGGATGTAAAAGTGGCATCTAAACCTCAGGCCTGCAGGAAGACAGATTCCTCTGCATATTACTTTTTGTGTGTGTGTATGTGTATGAGCTAAGGTATTGTGTAAAATCACAATTAATGTAATGAGATTTGAAACACTTGGCTGCTTCTTAAAATCTCAGCATCAAATGACTGATTAGTGTAAGATTAATATCTACTGTACTTATGCAATTTTGATTGTATGAACAAAGCCAAAAAATTGGCTTTGTTTTATGTTTCATATATTCACAGGCTAGAAGAGACCACCAGAACATCTTGTCTGACTTTCTGTATATACCGTAGATTTTAAACATTTCAAATAGTCATCCAGAGATTCAGATAATGAATCTGATATTTCTAAATCTACATCTACTTGGGTTTGGCCAAATCTTCCAAAAAGAGCATAGTCTTTACCTGGAGATTCCCACCAAAGAAAATTCATCACCTCTGTGGTAGTTTGTTGCAATGGTTTATCATCCCCATTGTTAGAAAAAATTACCTATTTCTAATTAAATTTGTCTGGTTTCAGTCTGCAATCATTATTATAATTCCTCTGTGAAATTAAAGACAACATTACTAAACAGTATGTTCTCTCTGTTCAGTTATATATATGTTGTAAATAAGTCTCAATTACATGTTTCGTAAGCTAAATATATTGGACTCTCTCAGACTCTTGCTTAAAATCGTTGTCTCCTTCCCTCAAATAATTTTCAGATTTTTCCTTGCCCCTAATTTTTTAATATTCCTTTTTAGAAGGGCAGAAATAAAACAACATAAAGCATTCTTAATTTGGTCTCCCCAATGTAGAATACAGATATGAGACTGTCACATTATTCTTACTCACCTCTCTCTGTATATTCCTCCAAGGACTGTACAAGGGATTTTGGGTCTTTTTTTTTTTTTTTTTTTCAGACTCAGATCTCATATTGAACTGCATGTTTGCTATGATCCTTAAATCCCTTCATAGTCACTACTTTTCAGGGTATTGTTCTATATGCATGTCCTGCATTCCTCATTCACATGTGAAGTTGCTCGACTTTACACTTGGCTAGGTTTGAACACATTTTGCTTAAATGAGCAACTGACTAATATAATGACTTTCCTGTCATTATTTATAACCTTAGTGTCATGGACACATATTTACATCCAAATCGCCTGTGAAAATTTTGTGAAGTGTCAGATTTGGTACCAAGCAGAAGCAAAACTTCCCTGCAAAATGATGATTCTGCATTGACAACTGCTTTTATTGCAGACAAATTATTTTTCCTTCAGGTGTCAGTTTTTATTCCAAGAGAGGAATGCCGTCCTGATACTCCATTACCTTCAGCAAGGTTTTCTAATAAAAAAATTAAATTAGGTTTGTCTGACAAAGTTCATTTTTCCATAAACCCATGTTGACTGCATTATGTTCACATTTTTCTGTAGTTGGTTCTCATATCATCTATTTTGTTATTTCCTTGGGATATGCATCAAGCTATTCAGCTTAGCTGGGATACCTGGCTTTATCTTATGAATATTTCAACAATTTTCTTCTAGACTTTCCAAATTTTCCTGTTATTCTGAGATTTATTAAAATGTTAAGAGCTAGTCAACTCTTTCAAAATTATCAGGAACAAATTATCTAACCTGACAGATACTTGCTCCTATAAAAAACCTGTTTATCATCTTCCTCAACTGCTAATGGCTTGGAAAATACTTCCTCATCTTTAGGTAACAAAAGTATAATTTCTCATTCTTTGTGGGGGGTTTTTTTGGCTGTGTTTTTGGGTTTTTTTTTTTTTCCTTTTCTACTATACCAGACATGAAATCCTTAGCTTTCCTTATCAGTTTTCTTCACTTCCCCTTTTCCTTTCTATATCTTCCCTCCAGAATTCCATTGCTTTTTCCATCCTCATGCCTCTGCCTAGCAATTCTCATAGACTAAGAATCCGTCACACAAACCTCAGAGGCACATGMACAGACCTCTCTCTTGATTTGTTCAGCTTCTCAAAACCCAGATCTCACTGAGACAGGCAGACAAACAAATACATCAAACACACAGCTTGCCAAATCCTTTTACGTCCAAGAAGATTGGCAGCTTTGAAACTATTTTTTTCCCCACTTCTTTTTCATCTGTATTATTGGGCTGTTTGCATATTTACGTCTCTGTCCGGCTTTACTGCATTTTAATTGGGGCACTGAAAAGTTACAGGCAATATGACAGACTGAGAAAGAATTGTTTGAACAATAGTATTGATAAAATCCTATTAGTTCTAATAAATTGCTTTTGGCAGCCCTACTTCTGGTTCTGGGGAAGGGTAGGTCCTCCGTGAAGTTTTACCAGCTTCCCACTTTGGATCTTCTCTCCCACCCAGGTCCAAAGTTCTGTCTAATTTTAATATTCACAAATATTATTTTGACAAAGTGATTTCCTATATTCTTATTCAAAATGATACGTCTTATTTGTTTGTACTTGCTCCCATCTGTCTTTTTAGGACCTCAGTTGCAATGGTAGCCTATAGCATGATCAGTTAGAAACCATGTTGGGCCTTAGATAACCTGTGTTTTCACCCAGACTTTGCCAGCGGATCATTATATAGCCTTAGGCAAGTCAGTCAGCTTCTTTCTTCGCTTGCTGTAGTATTTGTAAAGTGCTTTGAAATCAGTGAGTAAAAACTGCTACTTAAGTTCAATGTGTTATTCTGCTCACATAGCTGATCTTTTAGTGTACTCACTTCCAAAAACATTACCTTCTAGGCTAACTTTACATTTGCATCCGAAGTAGTAGGTTTTTAAAGTTTGAACTAGAAAACATTATAAAGCAAAAAGTCTTTAGCATGTTAACATTACAAGAAAGTAAAATTATATTTTTCCAGGGCTAGGGAAATTGCTACTTAAAGGAAGGAAGGGAGGGCATATCTCACAAAGCTGTGTTTTCAAATTCAGAAATAAGCAGAACACAATGAATAGCATGGATAGTTGTAAATAATTATAAGTCTACAAAGTTGAGAGCATTTAAGAACATGAAAATGAACAATCACAGAAAAAAATTGTATTAAACTGCCCCTTGCACACTTTAAAAGTAAGATACATTGTAAATGGGTATTCAGGTATAGCTGATTATCAGAATATATATGATTAGCTGCTGCAGCAGGAGATTCTAAAATTAAGTACCTTAATAGCTTAAGAGCAAGGGACAGTAGATCTCCTAAGTGCAACAAACACAGCATCAGGATAAGGTTGTTGCAATCTTGAAGCCAGTTTCTCTAGTTTTCAGGTAAATTCAATTACCAAAGCTGAAGCCAGTACTTAAATTGCACGAACAATCTATCCAAGATACTGTAAGCTTTTTACTTGTGGCTTTTGGACTGGGAACTAATTGTTACAAAGAGATAGATAAAGCTGCACAAGAAACTACAATGCTTTGGAAAGTTGTGGTTGAAATACTTGAGACATGATATGTTATCAGCTGGTTTATGTTTTAAAATGTGCTTTCTGATTTGCTCTAGAATAAGAATGTGATTAACCCTGAAGATCTGGAGTCCCTTGCAGTAGACAAACATCCTTTTTTTAAATCTACCTGTGCTAGTGGGAAAGTTTATACCCACATTCTGCTCTAGCTCCTAAACTATTTCATTCATACCAACCAAGTTAATCAACAGATACTATTTAAAGCATTTAAATGATTCCACAATAACTAAATTAATCTTAATGGCATGCATTGGGGAATGCTTATGCAAACCTCTTAGCTGGCAGAATTTAGGGGATTTGTCTGGCAGAAGATACCACCAGGTAATGAGAAGCTGGAGGACAAACCAATAGCAGCATCCTCCTCCGTGGGGAAAGCTAGTTGTTGAGTGTGAGTCCACACCTTCACCTGGTGTAACACTTAGGGAAGGTATGTAAGACCTTATCTTTAACTTAACTTTAGAGAATATATTCACTGTTTTGGTAATCAAGGGTTTTATGCAACCAAAGTTAACGTAAGCTGAGTGTACCTGTGGTTCAAAAACATATTATGCTTGGAATAATATTTGAGAAGCAAAGATTAATAACTTGAATACTCCTCTTGAAATCAATGACATTTGAATGAAAAAAATCACATAAATTGATCATTAACACTGCTTAATCAAGTACTCATAAGTAAGGCAGATTTCTTTGAATCAAACTGATTTAAATCCTTCATTTTAATCGTGATTTAAATCAGCAAGTAAGAATTGCTGATTTAGATAATTGATGCTAATCTTGTTTTGCATTGGTAGTTTACTTCAGAAAGAAAGGGTCATTTTCATCAGCTGGAATAATCTTTAAAATAAAAAGATTTGCAAGCAGCACAAAGTTTTCATCTTCTTTTTGCTTGTCAGGTTGATATGTGATATATGAAAACAATTGTTTAACCGTTTGTCCAGTTTAAAATATATTTATTTAGATTCTTAAATTTGTTTTGTGGTAGAAAATGGTTAAAAACTCCTTACTTTTAAATTTTTTTTTTAAATTACTTGTGTTTTCTCTCAAGTTGGATAGAGTGCAGCTCAAAACATACAGCGAAATTTTAAGTCTTTTTCCTGAGTTAAATAAAGGTATCATGAAATATAATGGACACACATATACAATAAAATGTTTCAAATACGTTTGAATGTTAAATGACTGATTTATTACAGAAAACAATTTAACTATGTTTAATACAGTTTCTGAAAACAATAGGCCAAACTTTCAAAAGTATTTATATATTTAATCATATAGATGGTGTCTGATGGGATTTTCAAAATCACATAATTGCTTTTGTGTGTGTTTATGTATATCTGAAAATGTCACTTGGATATAAGTCTGTGTTTTAAGTACCTACATAAGTTAAAAACAGCTTTGTGAGAGCCTTTTCTTTCTCTTTTAAATAAGATTTCCTATTTTTCCCCATTACTTTGTATTGGTATACTGGAAGAGAAAAATAATGTTTTCAAACCCAAAGCCAGCTTACCAAACTCAAACAAAAAAAGTTTTCTTTGTGTTCGCTATTGAAATTGAGATCAAAAGTAATTAAAACAAAAAATGTCTGCACTGTGTACTTATTTTATTTTCAGTTATTACAGTATTATTTCATCTATTTTAATGTATTTAATGTATTCAGTACCTGCCATCACATTTATCTAAAATTAGCTATTTTCCCTTGCCTTCACATACCTTTAACTCATTAAAATAATGAGAACTGAGGAGGGTTCATGAGCATCATATGATGCATATTTTGAGCATCATGCTGCATTTTTTTAATTTATGCAAATGACATCACTAATTGATAGTAGGTTTATCTTTTAACACAGATATTCATAAATTAAATGTAATTTAAGTACATTTCTTCTAAGAACAGAAATTTAAAATATCATATTGAATAGAAGCAGACCTAAGTGAAAAATGCATTTTTCTTTGGAAATAAGAACTTTTACCTATTTACCTCAGATGTCAAGTAATTTTAGTATATTCCTAATATTCACCAATTTGTGTTGTTGAATTTGTCTTCCCACAATTATATGGGTTAATTCATTTTTATACAAATTTCTTCATGCTTGGATTAACCAGTGTAATTTTTGTCCCCTGTGTTACTCCGTTCCGCAATAATCACAGATTCTCCCATGTATCCAGTTTCTCCCTCTAAAAATACCCTAATCTGTCTTGCATGTACCAACCATCTTCTTGGTATGTCCACTTTTCCCCATGTTCCTTCTCTATGTTTTCTAACCTGCCACCTGTACATGCTAAATCTAAGCCACAGGATGAATTCCTGCTGAGTTCATGCCACGCTTCCCTCTGCAGGAGCATGGTTATCCTCCACTCAGCCACCAATCTACACCTCATGAAACCACCCCCGCACATTACAACCTCTGCTCCTCAAATGTGGCCAATGGATTCCAAAGCAGTAACACTGGAGTAGGGCAGGGTTGAAGAGAGAGTGGTCTGCATGTGATTACATGAACCTAATTGTATTATAAATCGGGCTGAAGATTGATCATACACAATAAACTTGACAGGTCAAGAAGTTTGGCTGAATTTATATTGTGTATAATATTAACTCTAACATAACTTTCTGTATTTGTTTTTGTTGCTTTTATGTTTTCTGATTTTGTAGTGCTGATTTAGCAATCTAGATATTTCAGTTTTGTTTTGCATTTGATATTAATGAAACCGACAGTGATGACAATGTCTAGCCCTCAGTCAATTCTCATCCAGAAAAAAGTCATTTTAAGATGCACTGGGTTTTTTGGTTGTTGTTTTGCAGGAGTAAAGATTAAGTAGCAGATATGTGTAAATCATTGTCTAGAATGTTGTGAATGCTCTTGGACAGTTCACTGATTGTTGCTTTACATTGGAGGCTGTTATGTAAAAGACAATCAATAAGCTAATGCTATTGTCCTTTTCTAACCACGGTTCATGCATGTAATGTTGGTTATTAACACTGAGGTATACCATAAACATTTGAAATGTCAGAATGTTGCTTGCTATTTAACCTCTTCTATTACAGGATAATTCTGTGCAACAAACAGTACAAGTTTGTTTCTCGTGACCAAAAAATGCTTACTACATAATGATAGAATCAGGAATCAACAACTTTATGCCTGCCCAGAAAGATTAAGAAAAGGGTAATACTAGATGGCCAAAACAGCTAAAAATCAAATTCTGCCTGATGATCTTAGTCTTCCTCTATGACAGAACAACAGACCTTGTGGATAGAAAAGTAGCAGTAATTGTCAAGTTGTCTTGACATAACTTTCATAAAGGCTCACTCACCCTTTTTCTAAGACAATTTAATTCAGATTACATATGGCTGAATAATCAAAGACAAAAATGATCTCATAACCAGCTCAACTCGTAATCGCAGGCAGCCTGATTCACACTGGCCTGTCTTTGGGTGGGAGTTGGACCAAATGAAATCCAGAGGTCCCTTCCAATCAAAATCATTCTATAGTTCTGTGATCCTATGATACTGAAGCAGTATGCAAGGATTTTGGAAGGTGGGGCTAAAATTAAAAATGTTCTTATACCAATTCAGTAGGAAGTGCAAATATAATTCACCCTGTCTTATGTCAGAGGAACTGACTGAACAATGTCCTGAAACCTTTTTGCCTGTTACTTTGGTAGTTCACTGATTAGTAAATATATTGGGGTTGCAAAGTATAGTGTGAAAATTTTGTGCTATTGTCAACTCAATTGTTGGAACATTCTAGCTGACATAATGCTTTATATCAACAGGATGTGAAAGGTATTTTTAGATTATATATGAGCACGCAGCTTCATTCTTAGGATCAAAGATTCAGAGAAAAATGTTATGTTAAGAAATGTGCCAAAGGAAAACAGCTGTTTGGGAAAAGTGCTGTGAAAGCTACTTAGATTATAAGCAAAACTGATATACTTTCACATGACTCCATAATATTTAGAGCCGCGGTTTTTGCATATATACAGTCAAATGATTGTGCAGTCAGAACTTATACATTAACATTACAGAATAGTCATATAGTTCATATTTAAAATGTTATAAACATTCAGCTCTAGGATTTTAAAGTTTAACCATATTATTCATGTTCAGTGAAAATTCCTTGATGTATTGAAAAGCATAAAGGGTCATTTAAATTGTAAGAAATATGGGGCTTGGATAGTTGGGAGGCATAAACCTAAATTCTTTTACGATATTAATTTCTACTGAATTAAAATAAGGAAGATTCAGATAATTATCTGAATAACAATGAGCGCTGGGTTAAGTTGATGTTCCCAAGAAAGTCGAAGAACTATATGAAGTGAATTAAAATATGTGGGATGTACTATCTATTGATATTTAATCTTTTTCTCCTTCCTGGCTTTTAAAAGTTATAACTGAATAGATATGTACAGAGTTTACCTTTTCCCCTATGTCAGTAGGAAAAAACCACTTTTCCCATTAATCAGATAAATGGTTTTTAGACATTTTATGTTATGCACTCTAAATTACAATTGCAAGAACACTAAAAATTAAATATTATAAACTGCTTAATATCTGAAATGTCTGAAGCTGAGATATATAGCAATACACTGCTGCACATATTAACTCATCTACTTTGCTTATAATGGCTTTCCCCATTGGTACATAATGCACACAATAGCTCTGACTTTCTTTGATTTTGTGCTTTTTCTTCCAGGTTTGGATTTATTCTTCATAAGGATGAGCCTGTGCTCCAGAAAATTGATCTAGAAACTATGTCGTACATCAAGACAATTAGTTTAAAGGATTATAATTGCATTCCTCAGTCACTGGCTTATACACATCTTGGAGGATATTTTTTTATCTGCTGTAAGCCTGATACCACTGGGGCTGTCCTACCACAGCTTATAGTGGATAGCGTTACTGATTCTGTGATTGGATACAATGGCGACGTAACAGGCACGCCACATATCTCTCCAGATGGACACTACCTTGTCAGCATTGATGATGCAAAAGGTCTCATGAGGATCCAGTCCATAACAATGAGAGGAGAAATACAGGATGCATTTGACATTCACACTAATTTGCACATATCTGATGTAGCTTTTCAGCCATCATTCACTGAAGCTCATCAATACAATGTCTACTGTAGCTCCAGCACACAAACTGATGTTCTCTTCGTGGAGCTCTCCTCTGGCAAGGTTAAGATGGTGAAGAGTCTGAAGGAGCCTGTCAAAGCAGGCGAATGGCCTTGGAACAGTAAGAACCGTCTTATAAAAGACAGTGGCCTTTTTGGTCAATATCTCATGACCCCTTCCAAGGAATCTCTGTTTATCCTGGATGGACGGCTCAATAAGTTAAATTGTGAAATCACTGAAGTTGAGAGAGGCAACACAGTAATCTGGGTTGGAGAAGCATAAGGATCTGTGTTAGATATTTACTGAATTAATAGTTTTACAGTACATTGCACTTAAATTACACCATTCTTCAAATTTACACAATTTTCATTTTAAATTGTTAGACCCTTCTATACCTGTTATTTCTTTGACTTGAACACAATTTGAATCAACTTCCACATAAAAGTTACTAAAACAACGGCTATTTGATAATGGTACTCCTTATTAATTATCAGCTGAGATTGTGGTGTTTGACTGAAATTACTAAATATTGAAACTGATGATAAATATCATACATTATTTTAAAGGAATTAGGAAAAAAAAAAAAACAAAAAGCTTCAGGGAATTTAATATGATACTTTGCATTTGTAAATGGAAGACTTAACTATGATTCAAATTTTGGTTTGGTTTGCTTCAGACACAAAATAAGAGCTGTTGTACAAGCTTTGACTCCTTAAACTGAAATGTTATGTCCTGTTCTGTCCAGTCCACTGTTTAATCTTTTTGTGCCTTGAAGCGAAAGTCTCACGTGAAAGGTAAAGCATAGAAATTGTATAATTTATTCCCACTGTGGCTACAGGATTGCTTGTCATTGGAAAGAAACTTTTCGTATCAAATTTCTAGTCTCAAGTTGTGGAACATACATGGAGAGAAAAAAAGGAGAAATTATATTTGCAGTGTTTTCTGATCACTGCGATTGGAGTAGTTTATTTTTATGGTGAGTCTTAGTTGATAGAGTTGCTTGCAGAAGCTTAACCTTTTTTTAGAAAAAAATAGATGTTAGGTTTTTCAGCTATCACAGGGTTTCATCAGCAAGGGAGTTTTAGTTCTACTAAAGAGAAACATTGCACTTATCCTTTCAGAGTAAACCATGTTCTAAAAACCTGGCATCACAAAGCTTCACTTACGTCATTGAGGAAACTGTTATTTAAAAACAAACAAAATGCATTTTAAGAAACTGAAGATGCAAAGAACTGAAGTCTACAACCAGTAGATAACATTTTTGCTTATGCATTGTACTGTTGATCCATATTTGTTAAACCATTTGGTTAGCTCAACAGGTTTTCTATTCCATGCATCCAATTGGATTAGTGCAAAAAACAAACTAACAACAAAAACTTTGTATTTTTTTATAGTTTGTTTACTTAGAATTCTAATATTAACAATGCTTAAACATGTAAATGGGAAAAATAAGATTCCCAGAAGTAGAATAACAAGTCAGTAGGATCAGAAAGCCAGCAGTAAACAACTATCCAGACTTCGAGCAATGACTTAAAAGTTTGGGAGTATTTTTATTTTTATTATGTTTTTGCTAAAGAATGCTTATAAGCTCTTAAACTGACCTCCATTTACTGAAAGCAATCAGAAAAAAATATCCTTTTTTAAACAAAATTTTACTGCAATTTAGATTGTGTAAAATTGCTTAGAAATCTGGAATTTTCTAGCATTGTAATCTTGTGTGGATTTAGCATCCTGCCCTGTGTGGTACAGTAGTTCTCTCTTTAGCTTGAGCAAACCTCCTGGTAGGTAGATTTAACTAAGATAAGAGTCTGCTTACATTTCTAGCTACTGAATCTGTTTTCCTTTTTAACAACTTTCCTCCGTTGTGAACAAACAAGAATCATGTAAACTGTCTGTTGCTCACTTATTTGCAGTAGTCTGTCTCATGCGTTTTTCTTCTGTAACTTACAACCATGTGAATGTTCTGTATGTAGAAAATGCTTGACAAAAGGAGAATAAACCCCATAAATTTTAAACAGTCCTGACTTTGGTGAATGCTCCAATGTAGCCACATTGAAATGGCATGTAACACAGACTTTTATTTGGAAGCAGGATAGAAGGAAGTTTATCTGCCTTTTATTTTATATATATATATGTATATACATATATATATAAAAATAAATAGTATACAGTGTGGAAAGAAAACTTTTTAGAAGGGCTTAACTAACTGGAAAATTTTTCTTTGGCTGCTACAAAGAGAAGCTCATCTATTAATCGTTAGACACAGAGTAATTTGAGTATAGACAGATGTCTGTTCTTATGCCTAGCCTCTGGAGCCAAAAACCTCTAGTCTAGAAGCTGTACAAACATATAAGCCCAAACCAAGAAGCATGGCACTCCTGTAGCACAGCTAAACAACTCCCCATCCAGTCTGCTCAGCGTAGGTGGATTGTACACTTACTTTGCCCTCTCCTTGCCTAACCATTAACATTAAAGGTAAGAATTTAATCCCATGACGATAGTGAGATTCCCTTGACAATGAAAGCTGTCCTGCATTGTCCATGATCCCTTACAATCTCTATCAAAGTCCAAGTCAGTTGTCAGTTTTGGCAGTGTCTTATTCTTTTGTATTAGCAACATTTGGCAATTGGAGAAGCTTTAAAACTTGAATAAACTATGTTACTCATTATATGAAACAGGACACCAAAATCTCTATGAATATGCTTAACAGATTTGACTATGTCAATAATATCACAATAATTTGTATAGTATAGAAACTCTCCCAATCAGTTTAGAATTCTTGTTTGAAACAAATTTCTCTATTCGCACCCTAGGAATATCTCTGACTCTAGCTAAAGCAGTTTGGTAAAGGACTATTGCCAATTGCCTGTATTTTGTTTAGCTAGTCCAGTGTAATAGCTCAAAGACCACGGTTTGTTTCTTTCCCATTGTTATGGAACTGAAATAGGTTTCTGGTGTCCAGGAGTTGTTTGATCCCATTGTATAAATGAAAAATCAAACACTGTCTTCAGTGTTTAAAATTTCTCTTAATACAAACCCAGATGTAACAACAGTTGGTTTTGAATCCTGTCTTTCCTAATTGCTGTTGGAAGCAGAGGCAACGAATGCCTTCTCTTAATTTGTGGTAAACACCCATATTTTATTTCACAAGCTGTTACAAACTTTCAAGATTTAGGATTTTCTTACATTAGAGAAAAGTAGTGGAAGATAATGGAAATGTAATGGAAGAAGCCAAATGTACATGACAGCCAAGTTCTGTTACAGCGGCTGAAAGTTTCCACTATGTTCCTGTACGCTAATAAATTTGAGAAGCACACGTGAGGACAAGACAGAGTGCTCTTCACCAGGGACTGTGATGATAGAGCTGCTTTTGCTAAGGTATTAAAAAAAATATTATATATGAGATATGGAGAACAGGCTCTGTCAGGCTATTTTAAGAGTCAGCAAAGGAAAGAAAAAATGGTGCCAAAGTAAAAAAAAATGTTACTTTTCCCTTCAGTTTGGCAGTAGACATTTTTAATAGTCTGAAGGTATCTTTTAAACTACTATTCCATACTGATAAAAAGCTAGTTATTTGCTGCACTACTATATGTACATCAATCAAAATGTATGAGGGACTAAAAACAGAGATTTTTTTTTTTTTGAAAGTTTCTCTTTTATAAACTAGTAGAGATTTTTATTTCAAAACATGATCTTGCAATTTTTCACTTTTTGCATGTGGTCCAGAGTATCATCGTCTGTCTTCATTTATATACTTTCTGACTTCTTGGTTCATAATATCAAATTGTGAGAGATTGCTAGTTAAGCAACTGCATAAATAGGTAAACTGAGCTCAGAACAACACCTTCAGTGCATTTAGTTATATTTCCCATAAACAAATTATTTCAAACATCTAGACATATGGTGCGAAAGAGTTCATAAATCCAAAAATAAGATGTCTTTGCAAATACGTAAGAAATATACCTTGTATAAGCATGTCTTTAAAAACTTCAATGGAAAAAATGATGAAACAAGTTTCAAAGAACTCTATATATTTTTGTAAGTGATATGAATGAGGTTAAAAGTGTCATTTTGAGTTTTTATTAAGCCTCCTGCTCACACCATATCATTAAGTAAGGCAGTTAAATACAAATTAAAGGGCATCTGAACATTTAAGACTATCATAGTATTATTTAGATTTTAAATAGTGACTCTTCATCAGCTGTTTCAACTTCTTTAAATTAACAGAATCTTCTGAGCTTGAATATGGTATTCCTTCGTTACTCAACAGCTGTTTTATTACACCAAGGTAGTGTCTGCATTTCAGTTAGGAATGAAATATTCCCAAATATGGATTACAGAATAGCAGATTTGCAAATTATAGATGTTGTATTAAGAAAAGTACATAGTTATTACATCATTTTGCCTGCTTACCACAAGCTACTCAGTTTGATTTCAACTGAAAGAGCATCGTCAGCTTAACTGGGACATTTGTTTTTACCTAGTGAAAGGCCAGTAACAGGAAACTTTGCAGGATATTTTGTAAATAAATTGGTAGGTCTCAGATAATTCTAAAATAAAAGAAAAATGATGACTGGTGTCATCTGTACTAATTTTTTCCCCTTTTCATGGTATTTTGAAGTGAACACCTGTAATGCATTTCAAGAGCTTCTGGAAAAATGAATCAATTAGTTGCTGTACGAACATGCCTAGTGAATATTATAAGAATTCAAAATTGCATTAACTAACATTTTCACTTATTCTCCTTATTCTGCCAATCATTCTCTCAAACAACCTTAGGGAAAATCAATACGGATAAGTTTTGTAACATATTTTATAGGTCAACAGATTCCAATTTTGTCTGATTTAACTTTATTGTGTATATGTGTGGATTTGAACCAGGCTATGCTGTATCCTGGACAAGTGCTCTCACCACTGGATAGGGTACAAAAAGGAGGAAGCCTTTGCCCGCTCTTCCTGCATCTACATTTTAAAAGAAAAGAAAGGCCACATCTTCAAAGACTGTAGATGGCTATTTTCAGCTTCCTGAACTCAGATCCAAAACAGTGGGAGGCACCTTCCAGCTGTTCACTGTAGCAAACTGAAGTCATCGCGGGGTCCTACACCCTATGTCAGTTCCATTAGCTAACTCTGGACCATCTTTTTCATCCTCTGCGTCTCCAAGCTCTAACTCTGAGGTACCCAACATTTTCCATTGACATAGAGGACTCCTAGCAATAAGCTCAAGAAAGCCACTCAGCAGCAATACTTAACCCTAAGGCACTTCTGACTCTAAATTAGCCCTAAGTACTCAAGCAGCATGTATCCAACCAGTAGCAATGTGACCTGACAGTACCCTGTTTCTGCCAGGTTGTGGCCAATTTCAGGGCTTCACTGAAGGAAATAAACACAGGATAAAGATTATTATTAGATGAAGAGAAAATAAAAAAAAAAACCCGACACCAAAACCTTCCTTGCTTGCACAAGCAACCAAAAAAATGCTCGAAACAGGGATCAATGCATAAACAATAATTTTGTTCCCTTTAAAACATCTTTGCAAAATATCAGACTTTATAGGACTGTTATCACAAACTTATTTTCCACATTTATTTATAAAATCCTCCAAAACTTTACTAAGTTCTGTGTTAAAACAGTGAGCGTTTCCAGCATAAATTTATTCATGACTATGCCATTTGTAGTGATATAACTCTTTGCCTTCAGTAGTTCTACTGCTTCTTTGATAATATTTTCCAGACTGTATGTGTAAACAATTGTCACAACTTTTCACTATTATTTTCGGTGAAGTTAGACAAATACTTGATCACCATGGTTGTTTTCATATCTGTTCCAGTTGAAGTTCAGCTTTCTTTAATACACTGGCCTGACTGAAAGCATTAATCTGAAGGAGGGGAAGAGCTGGAACCCCAGTTTCCATTTTTTGCTTGCAGCCCTGTGAGAAAAGCTGAGGTAAAGGGGCTTTTTCAGCCTGGAGAGGAGACATCTTCAGGGATACCTAATAGCAGCCTGCTAGTACCTATGGGGAGGTTATAAAAAAGATGGAGCTAGATTCTTCACAGTTGTGCATAGCAGGAGGACAAGACACAACAGCATAAATTGAATCAAGAGTTTCAAACTGGATATAAGCAAAAGCTGTGAGGACAGCTAAGCATTCGAGCAGGTTGCCTAGAGAGGCTGTGCAGTCTCCATCCTTGGAGGTTTTCAACACCTGGCTGGATTATGCCTGTCTGGCCTTTAGCTGAACTGGCTTTGAGCAGGGTGTTGGACTACAAGTCTGCCAAGGTCCCTTTGAACCTGAATTATCTTGTGATTCTATGATTATGACTTGGGGATGGAAACAATAGCAATCTTAATTTGTTTCAGTTGTTTAAGTTTCTGACTGAGCTTGCACAGCAGGTATTTAAATGTACACGTGCAAATGAAAAACCCAAGTGTCAAGGTTGGGCTGAAATACAGTCTAAGCAAAACTCAAAAAGTAATATGTTTTGTCACTTGAAATCCTTAGCTCTGAACATCTCATCTTAAACCAAGGATATTGTCATTTTGAAATCTGGAATACGTTTCTTGGCTTCCAGGAAATCCCAAGCTGATAATAGAACTTGCACAGGGTGTAATATGTGAAGGTAAGTGCTCCTTTCTAAATATCTGAAGAGTAGCTATAGCGGAGGAAAGGGGTACTCGAGAACACCATTGTACATAAGCTCTCTTAATGCTCTGAGACAGCATATGTCCAAATGTGACCTTAGACACTTAAGTGTATCCTTGGTCACAACTCTTCAAGTAAAACTGTTCTGGGCATTTCATTGAGACCTAATAGGTACATTTATAATATGGTTCAGTAGTGGAATAAAAGATTTGTTAACTTGCTAATCAATTTGAGATAGAAGAGCTCATGTCATATCTATAGTCATCTCTCCAAAGGAAACACTTTAATATGCAGAAAGTCCTGTTCACCTGTCATCAGTTTGTATTTTGCATTTTGGTTTTCATTTTAAGCAGGTCCTAAAGAAACCTACTGATGACTTTTATTCTGAGGTTAGCAACAACAACATAGAACATATAGGAAGAAAAAAAAGATGTATTTAAATATTATTCAGCTGTAATGACCGATAAGTATGAATTAAATTTTCTGTGAATACATTTGTCAAGATGGGGAAAAGTATAGGCTTAACTCTGCATCTCAAAAATCCCGATATCAGCCAAATTCAGAAAAAGACAAGACAGAACGTACTAGGTGAGAGAGAGGAAAAAGTCATTCAGAACATGAATATCTACTAATTAGAGAGATGTGAGATGGAGTCCAGCAGTCAGGAACCTTTGCATTTGTACCACACTGACAATGTTTCACTGTGACCAACCCCCCCACAATGGGGGAAGACTCAGAGAAGGGCAAAAATAATGAGCTGAGGGAAGGATGTAAAGAATGACCATCAATTATTGTAAAGAAAGCTGCACTTTTAGGGGGACTGGAAAGTAACCTTTGTTTTAGATATACGGCTGTATCAGTGAGTCATCAGGTTATATAAACAGCTTTTCCTGAGATAATAGTGGAGAGTAGTGTCTTTCTGAGCTAGCCAGAGCAGCATGGGGGGAGAAAGTGTGTATGTGGCTCAACCTAACATTAAGTTTAAAAACTGGCCAACTAATAAAATGAACTTTGAAAAGAGGAATGGGCTTGATCTGGCTTCAACCCTCGTATTCCTTCCCAGGGACTGGGCACGCCCAGCATCATAATGGTGAGCGTATAGAGGCTGGTAATGGGAATCATGTTTGCATGGTGATTCAACTGCATACTGCAACAGCTGTACTGTGCTCGTCTTGTGATTTCAGTATACTGCTGTATCACGCCATTAAATCAAAATCCCATGCTATGACAAATATATCAAATAAGTAAATTTGATATTAAACTTTAAACCCTCCTTATGTGGAATATCTAAAAGAACCTAGTCAGAGTGTATTGGACTCTGACATTCACCCGCTACCACTCCATTTTATATAATACTGGAATGAAAAAAAAACTTCCAGCACTTACAGTACTTCATGGGTTCATAATAAGAATGAAATTTGGAAGAAATGGGCAAAATCTTAGTTATGCTGGTATTAGGAGTTCTTTCACAGTCAGTGAGCATCACATTATGCAAAACACAATAAAGGCAACAAAGACAATGTGGTGAGCTATTTCATTCTTACATTGGGGAAGGAAGAGATTATGATGGATCTGTAATCTAAGCGTTAAAGTGGTCTCTTATACCTGCAAGGCAGGCATGTTTACGTTCCCTGACACAGCTAATTGAAATCAACTTCCAGATTGTTTGAGGGGGTTTGTGGTGGTGGGGTTTTTTTAAATAGTAACATCGAAAGAATTCTTCAAAGTACTAACAAGACTATGTGTTCAGAACAAAAATCTATTGACATCAGTTTTATAAAAATTCTTAACCAGGAGTTAAAAATATACATATCACTTGAATCTCTCCTATCTGTCATCTCTTAATGGGTTAAATGCCCCATTTGGTGTGCCACTACTTTAAAAATGGTTTTAAACTGTATTCGGTGAGCCATCTTTCACGAAGTATTACAAATTCAGTTACTGGTAAAAGACTGAAAGATACTGAAATTGCCTTTTTCTATTTAGAAGTAACGCATGAAAAATTGCTTCTTCTAGCTTATGAATATTAAAATTGTTCTTATTTTAATTTACTAGATGAAAAAATAGCTTCTTGTTATTAGTCATGATGTTAATGTTCTTATTTTTAATCTTCCTGAGGTAGTGTGTCCTTTATCTTTCCACAAGGATGGACAATAGTTCTCTCATTTTGCAAAACTTCTTTTTATATTTTTCTCTAGTAATGAAAACTTAGGTGTATGCTTTCCTTTTAATTAAATGTGTATTAAACCTATGGCAAAAATGAATGTATTTGCCTGACAATATTTTTCAGTGCTTTCCATTTATGTGTTTCAAGAAAAAAAACAAACCACAATTCACCATCCCCCAGCAACTCCCTGGAGTCTTCCACAAAAAGATTCCCTTCCCCCAACTGGCSGTCTACATGTTTTCACTCATGAACAAAATTTATTACATTTTTCATCATAATAATGAAAGATATTATTTTAGTTCTGTGAAATGATGTCACAAGTTTAAAAAAAGGATTTCCCCTCCCCCAGCTTCCTGTGCAAGGTGTGTAATGCAAATTATTAATGTGAACACTCTCTTTAAGAGATAATATAAACTGTAAACGTAATTATAAAAAACCTAAAAGAATAATCAGCATTATTTTTTTCATCTCAGTAGACCTATGTTAAATCATTATTAATGATGCAGCCATACACTGTGAGGAAGTAGAAGCAATAGCATATTTATATTGAGGATTGCATAAGGAAAAATTATTGCATAATGAGAAGGGAAGAGGAGCTAGGTCTCAAGTTATTGCAAAATTGTTTTTGAAGTGTCTTAATTAAAATTGTAAGTAAATAGCCATTTCCTCTATGATTACTGTAAAGATTAACTAACAAGATACACTTGTAAACTGTACTTGGATGCTCTTTCCAAATAGAAAGTTTCTTCCAAAGTCTCTTCTTTGAGAGCAGAACTACATAATCTACACTGTTCAGGCTGGACTGTCAGAACTCCATATCCTCTCCTCCACTGTTTGGTGTCTTCTGGCTCTTTTGTATTTCCAGTTAAGTGGACTTCCGTGGTGGCATTCCTGCTATCTTGTCCTCTTTTCCCCTGTAAGCTTAAATACAACATTCAGCACTGCTATGGTAGCAAGTGAACCTCTTTCCCACTAGATCAGCATGACCATTCCAGTTGTATCTGATGCCCAAAGCAATTTTGGCTGAAATGACTTATCATTTTCTCTCAAACCCTATTAAATTTCCACAAAATGCTGCTTTTACTTTGCCTGCTTTTTAAAGCTGCATTTACCTTGGCTAACCTCAGTCTTGTGATGAAGAGACATTTTCCTACTTCTGACTGTCTTTTTTTAAAACCCAGATAAGACATCTTTCATTCAGTTCACTAAAGGGTGGTGTTGGCCTCATTTTTTGCATCTCTTTGTTTACTCTGGAGGAGAATGGGTATCTGGTAGAGCTAGTCTTTTATATCCCCTAGCAGCAGTACTTTGTGTGTAGTCAGAAGGAAAGCCATGAAAGAGAGGCATCACCACATCAGTCAAGATCTGTGTAGCAGGAAACAAAAGCAATAAGCACTACAGTACTTTCATCCCATGTTTACCTTCTGCTATTTCACATGCTGGGGATGCCGACAATTACAGGGAGATAGAGTAATGGATGTTGTTCAGTGCAGTTTGACTGTGGCTGGGAGCAAGCAGGTGGAATACTAACTTCAGTTCAGCACAGGAAACTTCAGTGTTTTTGGGCTCAGTAAGTGGTGAAGACAAACGTCGGTTCCAGATTTCAAATCAAACATCGCACACAACCTTCCAAAACACGGGATCTAACAGAATTCCAATCAATGCCAGGGCACTGCTGTCTTGGGCTGAGGAAGTTTTCTCAGAGGAGCTAAAAGTCCTCAAGGTTGCTTTACTTTTTCATTATTACTATATTTTTCATTATCACTTTTATCATGAATACTGGTTTTAACACCCATATCCTATTGTTCTGTAACAGAAATGTTGCTACTTTTATCATCTTGGCTATACACGGATAGAAGAAATGATTGTGTGTCCCTATTTTTCATGCTTGCCCTCATTCTGTTTACTGACATAAGTAATTATGCATAAGATACAGTAAAGCTGTCATAGTCTAAGGGTAGAAACAAGGTCTCCTAGGAGGGTACAAACTGTTTATTAACTACTTGCCGTAATGTGGAAAAAAMCAGAAAAGTTTGTACATAAATGAAGCCCTTCTTCAAGAAAACCTAAATATCTGATGAGCTTTACATAAAAAATGAAGGGCTTATTTGATCAACACACATACATTAGAGTATCTATCTAATAGCCTACCTGCTGTTCCATAGAGTATGCTTCTGACTTCCCAAACATTTTACATGTGCCAATGACTGAATATCCTTGGTTCAACAAATGTGGCTGTTCTTTAAGGATTTTGTTAATACCATAATATTCCTTTATTATCTAGAAAGAGTTTTGTCATTGGATCTATCCTTTTTTTTTTTTTTTTTTTAATTAGAAAACGATTATTTTTAAGATCTAATAAACCCTATTTTATTTAGAGGTTCAGTTACTGACTGTAGATTTGCATAGACTGAGATAGATCATGATTTACACACCTCACAGACAGATGATAATTTAGTAATATGTAAAATTACAGAATTAAATTTCCCTGTTGCTTCTCCAAATATACTTCCATTTGAATGACAGTCTTTTGGGGAGCTGAGGGTACTGTATTCCCACGCTCTCTTTTATGATTTGATATCGACATAATTCCAAACCATTCTTGAAGATTCTTACTTTTTTCCTGACACATAGACATATAATAGAATGGAAAATAGAAAACTATTTTCCTCTTTTTATTCTAAGCTTCAGTAATCCTGAAGTATTTTTCCAATTACTAGTTTATACAGGTGAACTGCTTGGTTGAAATTCAACAACTCTAGTGTTCGGATAGTGCTGTACTGCCAGTCATCTCTTCTCTTGTTGTTCAAGGCAATCTTTTCTTTTTTAATTGTAACTCTCAGATTTCTATTAGTGTTTGTATTATTATTTGTACCTGAGAACCAGTTAGCTTGTAGGACGAGCACGATTTTGTAATATTCCTTTTCACATTGACCAGAACAACTGTGAAATCTTTCATTTAATTAAAAACATCTCATTTCATCAGAATAAAAAGTCTTTGTAGTATCCAAAGTCAGGACTTCACAGAGTTCAATTGCATTTTACCTAAAATATGGCTCTCCCTTGTTGTGATTGGTGGTGGTCACCAAAAGTTTCTTAACAACAAAAGTAAACTAGAAAAGTAGTGAAATATTTTAAAATTTCAGTTACACCCAAAACGTTAATTTAGAGTGCCCATAGTATAGGAGGAAGCCAAAAGGAAAAAATTAACTGTATGCTTTTCTGTTGATATTTTCCCTTCTAATTCAAAATGGCATCAGGTATTATTGATTTTAAATGCTGTAGTATGATTTATCATTCTTTCCAGTTAGATTGCATTAATTGAGAAGATTTCTAAGAAAGTCAATATAGTAATTCTTCTGGCTTTTTCAAATACACACAGTGTTAGGCATATCATAGATGACTAGATAATTGCAATAAAATGCTATTCATGCATTTTGTTCTCCTTTATAATTTTAAACAATCTATTGAACTGCTTCTTAGAGGTTTTCCTTTTCAGTGCTCCCAATACCAACATTTTACTTCTTTGTGAAAGCAGTTTATCCTCTGTCTCCTCATCAACAATGACTGCATCCAGAAGAGTTATTTTAGTGATTTTTAACTATTAAGTAATACTTCTATGTCTGGCAGAAATAATACACTTTGCCTTGTTCCTTAAAGTTTGAGAAAGCCATTTAGTTCAAAGTTCTATCAACTCCCTTTTCACCTCTCAAGCGAGATGCTGGTAATTATCAGTTCAAGAAAGGTCCCTCTATCAGGAAATTTTTGTCAGAAATAGTTACAGGAATGGCTTTGGCATTGTATATAAAATACTTACAGCAAAGTATTTGATGGATAATTGCATAACAAAATATAGGGTTTTTTCCTTTTGGCTACTTGAAAGATACTGTTATGTCAGAGGATAAAAAAGAAGCCCAACCTAATATGCCATTGGCTGCATTTGGGAAGAACAGAAACCTCAAAACATCTTTCTTTCCTTACTGGTGTTCAGAAGAACACGTTGGTAGGAGAGCATGGGTATATAGTGTTATACCTGTAAAGAAGCCTGGTCATTTTGAATCAATCACAGAAAAGAGCTGGAGAGTGATTTACCTTTATTTAGCCTATTTTTCAAGTGCATTCAAACCAAGATAGACTTTTCATTCCCTTCAAGTGTTTGATAGGTAACAGGAGAACACCCTCGGCACACTCCACTGGTAAATTCAGATCCTGAACAGACCTGAGAAGAAAATATAAAATATAGCAAAGTCTAAGATGAATTTGAGGCTGAAGCATTTGTATGAATGAAAAATTCTTTTGCTAATATAGTACTCAATCTGCTTTAAGAATCACAAAGAAGCTATTTTTTCTACTACAAAATATTATACAGCATTCCATTTGGATCTCATGTGCTGCACAGTGTGATTTCATTGATTTTAGTGAAGTTGTTCTTGTCTTTCAGTAGGATAAATCAGACCAGGTTTCAACTTACTGTTTCTGAAACTGCTGAATATCCAAGATTTATGGAGAATGAAACAAGTCTGTTGTAATTTGAGGAGAGAGAAAGATTAAAAAGTGAAAATGTGTGAAAACATGGCTGATTTCAATAAAGCTACGCRCTACAGAGCCATTACAGAGAAGAAACACAATAGTTTCATCCAAAGTAGATATGACATGAGGATGTTCATTCTGTTAATACGTAGAGTTCTCTGTACATAAATTGAAATGTGCAATTGTATGTCCTAGCTTGCTGAAGGGTCAAATTTGTTACCAGGCTTAGCTGTCATCTCAGTATTTATATGTGCTTAATATAGTTTGAGCATTTCTGTGAAGAAACAAAGATGATGGAGGGCTGGACTAAAACAGAACTTACACTGAACTTTTGGGGTGGGAGTGACATTCACAACCCACAGCTGAAAGCCCTGGTTCCTCTGACACAGCATGGGGGGAGTTGGTATCTCAGGAACAAGATTCATAGAAACCATCAAGCTGGATGGGCTTTCTCATTTTACCTGTCCCAACATAAGCAAATTAAGTGGCAATTTCCAGGCTTCTAGGACGTACTTTTAGATTTGTGTGTATTGGATGTTGTGGACAGATATTTATTCATTTGATCTAATTACTTTTGTTAGGATGGCATCAAGCCCAGAGTAAGAAGACCCTGCAGAATTAGACCCCACTGTTTGACAAAAAGAGCCTACTCTCTGCTGACACTTAGGTCTGACATAAATCCTCAAATTGCTTAGCGCTAAAATATAGTCAGATCTTGATATGCCTAGAAACAAACACTTTGTCTTCCAGAAAATACATTGGAGGAAGCTGACATGCACAGGAGAATTTAGGGGCCCAAGTTCTGGAGGCAGGTAAGCACAGGTTTTATGGATCTAAATTTTGTACTCAGACATTTTATATGTTTTGTAGGTCTAACACTTAAGACGATCAGGCACCCAGTGGAATTCACAACACGTGAATGGAAGTTTTGTGAGAAAACATAAGTGCTTAAGCACCAAAATCTCTTGTGCCTCACCAGCCCAGTCACAAATGAACTTTTTTCCAGAGAAAATGTGTACAGATTCTAGCCAATATAGTCCATACGTTGCTACTATGAGCACAAACTAAGCAAATATTTTCTCCTGTTTATAGGACATACATACTGGGGCTGATCTCAAGGCAGGTCAAGCAAATCCTGACCTTTTCTGACCCATAAGGTTTAAAACACCGAATGAAAAAGTACTGGGAGAAATAACCACATACCAGGAAACTAGTTCACTTTGTTTTCCTTTTTTAAGCAATAGAAATAGTGACAATATGAAAAAGCTGAGAGCGCTCTGCACTATTTCACTGCAATAGCAGCCACTTGATTTCCACACTCTTGCAGATTATTAATAAATGCCAGAGTTGCTAAGAATTGCTCCTCTGCTGCACAAAGTTACTGTTGTGGCTTGTCTCTTACCTCTGGAAAAACATGCAAACAAGGCCCTGCAGGCAGGAAAAAATGGGCCTTCTTCAGTTTGCTACATTCATACTGTCAGACTCAAGTTAAAAAACTGGTATGACTAGGACAAAAGAAACTTTAAACAGCTTACTGGAAGCCTCAGTCACAATAGTGGCAATGATGTGCTCTCTATTAGCATTCCTTTGTTTTATAAAATCTGAAAGAATTTTTTTTTTCTCTATAATATTCTCTAATGCCAATACCTGAATTGGACCAGTATGTGGCTGTATGCCATGTCACATTTTTATGCTAAGCAGAAGCATCGTGTGACATTCTGAGGCAAACACCTTTATCCCGCAAGAACTCAGTGGGATCCACTGGCTTACACAGCACAAGATGCCAAATTGCCTCTGAATTTGGCAGCAGCTTTTGTCACAGGCTCAGGCAAGATGCTACCTGGAAGTAAGGTGCCACCCATCAGCAGGATCTCTCCATTTGCTCCTGCTTTCCCTTTCTTCTTAACGTACAACGAATAAAGCAATGAGGGAGCAAAAAAATATGTGGTACTGCTTCCCAGGAAGCAAAGATCTCATGAACACTTACATCTTGGTGACCGTATTTACGGTTGGACTTGGTGATCTTAAAGGTCTTTCCAACCTAAATGATTCTATGATTCTATATTCTTAAATGAGAGTTTGGACGCACAATGGGAGACTATAGACCCCTGTGTAAGTCGTACCACAACTGTGTACTCATTCTGCTAAAATTGGCTTTCTAGTCTAGGTATAGCACAGTTGCTGCAGAGCTTGTCAGGCACATAGAAGGCCTCTGGGATGAGGCCCACCTTCACAGAAAGACCTGAGACTCAGTCATCCAGCTGGAGATTCAACAAAATTCTTCCCACTCAGATGCAAAAGTCCTGGGATCTTTTTGCAGAGGACAGATTGCTGACAGGATGTCTACCTGAATGAGGGTCACCTGAACAAGTTGAGGGCAGAGACATGGGTCCTCAGTGGGCTGCCACAGCATGGGCTGGGTAGGGGTATAGATCCTCCTGCATTTCAAAGGAGGGTGACACTGTGCAACGTTTTAAAATCCACCTGTGTAGCAGAGTGGTTGTAGGGCTTGTCTTGAGCAATGATACTGCAACTCTGAGTCTATTGATGTTTTTGGTGCCCAAAGTCCAGCAATGAAGCCTTCCAGCTGCAAACAGAGGGAAATTCTGGATCTTCTCACCTTGTAGAAGCTAAGACTAGCGTTTGAAGTAGAGGAGACACGAAAAAGACATGAGGGTGGTGACATAGTATTTTCTGGACTGCTGCAGCATGTCAGGGCCCTGAGGGCACCAACAGGCTGCACAGCCCCTTCCCTCCACCCCCAAGGGCTGCCTGTGCTCAGGGCCATCCCTGTTACGGCACAGTTGCGTAACCTTGCGTCAGACTGCTGTGAAACCAGCTAAGTGATGAGAAACAGCTGTGAGAAGCCCCTTTAGGGCCCTCCCTCTGCCTAGGAACAGCACCTAAGCTCAGGCCCTTGAGTGAGCTCTGCTGTCTTGCTCTTTGCTGATCCTGGCCTTTCCAGCTTGGCTTCCTGTCTTGACCTTGACCTTGACCTTGACCTTGGATTTGCCTTGTCACAGCAGGCTTGCCTGGCGATCTATGGACAGCTGTTTGACCCTGCTTATTAGTGCTGGTTCCTCTCTTCTTGTTTGGGAACTATGGGACTGAAGTGCTTGCTGGTGAGGTTGCAGCCTGGCATTCACCCTTTGCTACGGGCTTGCCATCCCCCAGAGAGCAGCTGGCTTCTGCTGCTCCCTGGCACACTGCCTTAATAGCTGGTGTGGGGGTTTGACCCTTGAAGGTGTCATGGCTACAGCTGCAATGACACTTATCCAATGAATCACTTGATTGAACTTTTCATGGAAAAAAAGATGACTGTGTCTCAAAAACTAAAAATTAATGCTTGTTAGTAAGACAGGCTTTCCTTTTGTTCTAGCAGTTTTGAACTTTTCCATACTGAACATCTAGATGAGAAATAACTGGAGTTTTTGACATGAGATTTCATTAATACCTTGTACAATGGCATTAGTATCTTTATATATCTGCTGGGAATACCAAAACTGCTATATTTTAGTATATTGTTTACCTTTTCTACGGCTGTCTGCAATGACTTGCGGGTAGCCTGTGTTCAACTAGTATTCCTCTGCCTTTCTAGCTTCATGTGAAGTCCTGAACCACTGCTATTAGGTTTCTAAGCACCACATATAAATTGTACACTGTTAAAATTCATACTGTTTCTCCAGTTTTACTCCAGTCGTTGTACTGTCCGTGTCTTTTCTATACAAACCTTTCATCAAGAGTTCTGCTGGATTCAGCTTTTCGGGAAAGCTCAGGATTACTATTTTCTTGACCCAGATTGCACTGTGTCATGAGTGAAACACTAAAGGCCCTTCATAGCTATCAAAGCTGAGGTAGCCTTGCACAAAAGCAGAACTTGGACCTTTCAGGATGGGGGAACTTTGAAGTCAAAACCAAATGTAGGTTAGCTGCCTCCACAGCTAGGCTATACTTTAACTGGTGTTTCTAGGATTATGGTTTTAGACTTTACTAAAATACACTTTGTTAAAATGTTTTGGGGTTTTTAGGTCTTAAAGAATAAAATCTTATTTTTCTTGTGTGAGGTTATATGAGTTAATCGGCTGCAGCCAGGTCAGCAACAATGCTGTCAGTCTAAGTCAGGACAGTCTGGGTAGACTCTGTCTTAACATCTTCTCTGCTCTCTGGACAGTTTTGCTGAAGGAACTGAATGTTGGAATACATTCTCTCTGTCTCTAAATTACTGTGGCACCCTTTTGTGCTTTTAGATTTGTTGAAGTTTAGGAACTGCAATCACTGAAATGAATTTCAATGAAGTATACACAAAAGGGCTTCCCTGCAACTGAGCCTTTTACATTACTCTACAGACTTCCCAAGAGAGTTTGCCTGAATGACTGATGCATGTACAATTGAAATTGCTTAAGAACAGCAAGTTGCAAGTGTTTCTTAGTATATCTTTTTTTCCATTTCTTTTTTCCAGTCTTCACCAATCCATTTTGCCTGGACTATGTTATCTCCACAGAAAAACAGGTTCTAAGAGTGGTAATTCCTAACAATATGTAAGAGGAGGTATGTGTGGTTCTATGTACCAGCTGTTACGATAATTTCCTTAGGTCCACATGTAGAATTTGAACACTTTTTTTTGCACTGGGAACTTGCATACAATGCTGCATGTGATCAGTATGTGAATTTCTAATATAATTTGCTTTTTGATTGGACATATCAAACATGAAATGCGTTCAACAGCATCCTAGTTTCCAAATTCATATCCAGTCTATATAGAAATTCCTGCTTTATCATAGCAAACCAAGTCAGTTTTTTTTCCCAGATGTGCATTATTTCCATTTAGCCATGAACACAGAGATGTGTTATACCTTAGTAAGAAACAAATTTATCGCTGGAGAAGCTGTTTCCACAGTAAGTCTTGAAGAAGATACACTCTAATAAACAACACAGCCATCTAGTGGTGAAATTGTAACCTGGCCTTTTTGTATGGCTGGACATTTACGTCAACACTTGATGCATCTCCTGGATTAGGATCTTGGATGTGACAATTTTGAAGGCAAATCCCATGTCTATCTAAGTCTCTTGTATGGTGATCCATATATTCAGGGAAAATTCATCTCAATACACTTAGGGCACAAAAATTCAACATTCAATTCATGGTAATTTTTGGAAGTGTTAGCAAAAGTAAGTAGGTTTTTCTTTGGTTTTGGTTGGGGTTTTTTTGTTGKTTTTTTTTTGCCAATGCTTCATCTTTTTCCACCTACAAAGTGCTTTAACTGCCATAATACATTTTTACCTAACTCTTTGACCTCACAGTTTTAATCTCTTGTTCAAATCTTTCCATTTTTCATTGCATCCTAGGCCCTGTTCAATTAATTTCCTCTTCCAAACTGTAATGACTGAGCAGTCACAATCTGTGACTGCATAATCTACCAGAGGAATTTGCTCCTTCAGTGAGCTCCACCTGACCATTATTGTCATATTTTCCCTACCTGTAGGCCAGTAAGTATGACCTTTGCCATGACCACAGATAAAAGGCCACAGGTTTTGTATTGACTTGATAGTGCAGGGTCTTAGGACTTGTCTGGCCTTGCCTTAGCCTGAGCTGCTTTTAGCTGGTTTTAATAATTCTCTGTTGGTCTAGTGATTAATGCCTAGCTTGCTTTAGATAGGCCCTGTGAATAACCTTTACTGTAAAGTTCTGACAGACCAGGGTATTCATTCATTGCCTAAGGAGAAATAGCCCCTTATGGCAAATAAAGCTGAGGGAGGCTATGGTGCAACTTGCAAACTTTAGTTGGGAACCAGGGAAAGCAGCAGACTGTGATAAGAAAGCATGTAAAAATAGCCCCAGGTGAATGCCAGTATTGAGGCAGAAGGGATCCTGTACACACACCCAAACTGAAGCCCTAATTGGAAATAACTCAAGATGCTGGTGACCTGCTGCAACACTCTTTCCCCCACCACCTCTCTGCTTGATGGAGATTAGTGCCATCAGCCTTGTGATCCAAGAGACGTGGACGGTGAGCATAACACCAAGGAAAAGAAGTAGATATTAGTAAGTGTTGAATAACAATTTTAATGACATCAGCAGGAAGGCTTTTCAGTATGAATTTGGACTATGAGTTAGTATTACTGTAGCTAGACTAATCAGTTTGTTTTATGTTAATTAGACTGTTAAGATTATTATTAGGTTAAAAATAACTTCTTAGCTCTGTATATATGTCATGGTTTAACCCTGGCAGCACCTAAACGCCACGCAGCCGCTCGCTCACCCCCTGGCTCCGGTGGGATGGGGGAGAGAATCGGGAGGGCATGAGTAGGAAAACTCGCGGGTTGAGATAAAAACAGTTTAATAATTGAAATAAAACAAAGTAGAACAGTAATAATAACAGTGGTAACAACAACAACAACAACAATATACAAAGCAGGCGATGCACAATGCAATTGCTCACCACCCGCCGAACTGACGTGCCCGATATGAGAGCCTGTCCCCGGGACCCAGAGCCTCCTCCCCCGCCCCCCACCCTTAGTTTTTATACTGAGCATGACGTTGCATGGTATGGAATACCCCATTGGCCAGCTGGGTCAACCACCCCGGCTATGTTCCCCCCGCCAGCTTCCCCTGCATCTGGCAGGGCATGGGAGGCCGAAAAAGTGCCCGGTGCAAGCACCACCCAGCAACACACAAAACATCAATGGGCCATCAACGCTCCTATTATACCAAACCCAAAACGCAGCACACACCCCCAGCTACTGGGAAGAAAGTTAACTCTGTCCCAGCCGGAACCAGGACAATATAACATTATGTTCTCTTTTGGGCATAACAGTTCTTTGAGTATAACGTACACATACCAGCCACTACTACCTCTACGTCAGAACTGAGAAGACCTATTTCATCTTTCATCCTTTCATTTAATCCTTTCACTATTCCTGAAAACACAATTAGTCTGCAAGACCTGTCCATACTAACTTCCACCTATTGAATTGTTAAAATTGATTATATAGCACATCCATACTAAAGGAGAAAAGATTGAAAGAACATTTTAGATGGTAAACCACTTATTGTTGTTGGTTTATGAACTCCCTGGAATAAAGATTATGTCTTCTATGAGATCTGTAATGCCAATTCTCTCTCATTTGATATAATTTTTCATCATAAGCATCATTTACATCTTCTGTCAATTGGTTGTTCATCATAAGTGACAGCACTAAAAATCAAGTACTGATCTACCTGAATTATATCTTGGGTTTATATAATTTTATGGGCTGCAACTATACCATTTGGGGTTTAAAATGACTGGGATGTTAAAAAAATCTTTTTTGAAAACTCTCATCCTTTGTGTGACATGCAATGTTTGTTATAAATTCCACAGATGTATACAGCTGGGTTGTTGTATCTTGACTCCAGCTCTTTAACTGTTCCAGCATTTGAAAATAGATGAAATAAATATATAAATGAAATTAATCTTTCAAAAAATGAAAGTCTATATAGTTTCCATGAGGAGGAAAAAAAGTTAAGAAATAATTATTTTCAAGAATGGACTAAGAATTTGGGGTACAAAAGGTAGTTACATCATTATGCAGACTACCAGAAGTCAAAAAGCCAGTATGTGTAGCTCTTGTGAATATTAAGATGTTTTCTTAACATTTTCTTAGTGTCTTCTTAACACTTTCTAGATGCTTGAAAATATGTGCTGTTGGGTTCCTAAGGCAAGTACCATGAATTCAATCCAATATTTCAAGAAGGAGCCATTAACATGTGATTTGTCATACTCAGTAAACTCTTCCTTCTGGAAATGCTTTGCCAGAACTTTGCTTTGCATTTGCAATTGCTGTCATAATGAATAATATGTTGTCTTTTTTTCTTCCCCCCTCCCTCAAACAATAGCTATTGTCAGGTTTTGCTGTTTCTGAAAATTATTGCCTTTTAGGACTTCCCAATAATAGATGGATTAGCTTTTAGTCTGAATATATAATAAAGAGCTGGCTATGCAGATAGTTCACAAAAGGTATTAGAATTTTTTTGCCTCCAAACTTTCATAGCACTATCTTTTACTTTTGCATTCTGTTTGCCCTCAAAATTACAGGAAAAARTTGGTTAAAAAAAAGTCCTAATCCCTTTTTACTGAATAGCAACCAGGTTTCTAAGATTTGTTGGAAAGCAAATGCCTGCTGATTGACAATGATGAAACTACATGCAAAAAATGTCAGTGTCTAAATCCACTGACATACAACATCAAAGATTTGGCTCTAGGTTCATACTCCTTGCTGGAGAACTGTCGTAAAATTCTCAGCACTGTAGCACAACTACAAACAGTGTAGTAGTTCTGAAGAATTTTCATTACAATAATTATCTACTTACCTACCTATCTACCTACCTCCCTTTTGGTCTTGTCTCTGAAACAGAAGAGAGRCAGAGGGTAGGGAGGGGATGGAAGGTGGGGGAAACAGTCCAGGATCTTTTTATGTTGTTGAAGATGAAATTGTGACTATATTCTGGATTTTCAAATATCTGTAAGTTACTACCATGTGCACAAAATTAGCAACTACAAATTTGCATGAGAAAGAAAATCAGCCATTTTCTAGAAAAATTTGTATTGCTAATACAACAAAATACTTTTGTCCTCTAAATTTACCTCCCTCTTGCATAGGTTAGAAATTTCCTTAAAACCCCACACTGATCTGTAACTTACAATGATGTAGCCAGAGCCCCAGAATCCAATCCAAGCTGAAGTCGGCTGCCTCACAACTTTTCTGTTCCAGGTAACATAGTATAAGTCTCTTAAAAGTCACCTTTTCTGGAGGGCAAAAAAMCGAGCCAAACCAACCTGGGTCTTTATCAGAAACACAGTTACACAGCAGAAGAGTTGCATGACAGATGAACTTTTAAGTCTCCTTCACCATAAGGAAGTTAGAAACCAGGATTATTCTACGATTCTACTGTTGGTTGAGGTGAATTTTCTTCTTACTAATACAGTATTAGCTGCTACTACCTGTTAGAGGAAAATATATATTCAAGCTTGAAAGCAAATTTATTTGGACAAGTAAGAAATCTGTTTAGCAGAAGCTGCTGAAGTTCTCAAAACACTTCAGGACCTGTGGAGTGTCAAAGAGAAGGACTAAGTCAGGGCATTCAGATGATGAAACATGGTGCAGATGCTAGCTGTAATGGCAACCTGCATCTGTCTCTCAGATTATTCCTTTAGATAAAAGTAAATATATATATATTAGAGTGACATTTGTAATAACTTTTTCTTGTTCGCAATCATGTATTTTATTCTGTGTGATCGTAACTTCTTTCTTTCTCCAGCTGTCTTTCAGAGGCTTTTGTTCCACTAGCAATTTTCCAGAGTACTATCTTTAAAAAAAATCCAAAAACGTCATGAAGCATGACTTGCCTAACAAATACTTAGTAGTTTACCAAGGTGGTTAATCCTACTTTCGTGAAACTGATACTAGATAATTTCAGAAACAGAAGGCTTTTTATGGTAAGTGCAAAAATTTCCTTTCTGTTCCGATTCAGATATTAAGTGCTTATGTATTACTTCTGGGTCAAATCTTCAGATCAGTTTGTGAAACAGTATGGAGAATTAGCACCCCTGTTTTTCCAATAGCTATTAAAAATAATGCTCTAGATTGAATCTCTAACTCAGGAAATCCTTAAATTATCAGAAGATGGAAAAGATTGTTCTCTACTTTCCTTTTTCTTGTATGTTTCTTAAACAATGACTACTGGCTTCTATTAAAGCAACACTGTTCCTAGAACAGGAGATCAGATGAATCTTTGCCATRACTCCAAAAGTTCTTACAATTACTAGAACACAAGATAAACTGGCTCCAGTCTTTTAGCATTAGTTTGGATAATCTAAACTATGATACCACATATGACCTTTGTGGTATCAGCAGTAAGAACATCATATCTATATGCTACCAAGGTCATACTGTATTAGAGCATACTCAAATTTGAATTTTCGCTAACAAGGTTTTTTTGAGCAAAGTATTTGCTAATCTTTGCTCACTGTCTTTGATCAGTGCAGCAGGGAGGGGAAGTATCAGGCCTACTTTCTTGCAAGACTCCACCATTTCTTAGACTATCACTTAGAAATTATTTCAAGCAATAAGGCTCATGTTGCAGCCTCATTCAGTGTGACCGAAATATCAAAAGAACCTTTGTCATTGACAACAAAAAAACAGAGCAAAGTTTTACTCTCCATTACTGACTCCTATTATTTAGAAAAAGCCTTATTGCCCTGTTGGGATGTCAGTGAGTTGCTTCATAAATTTCCATAATGATTCCCCTACCCATCATTATGATTAGCAGAGCTAGTTGTTAGAGGTATTTTCTTCTTTTAAGGCTAATGCAAATGCTTTGCTCCTTAGGAGTAATTTCTTGATAATGTTCCTAGAGCAGAGCACAACTAAAAAATATTTTCATCCATAGACAGTTTTCAAGATTTGATATTTTTTAGAAGATACGCTACCAAAAAAGCATTTTACTGAACCACTTAAGAAAACTCTCTCTAGTTCAGCCTCATGTGTTTGCACTCACAGTTTGAGAGCAGTCATTTTTATCCTTGACTCAGGTGTGCGTTCTGACCACCAAGTGAGGAAGTCCTTCCCTTTTGGCCAGCTGAATATTGAATGTAGCAGCTGCAAAGGCGGTAGATGAGCGATTAATAATAATAAACAGGGACTGCCTGAGACAACAGATCTTAGCTCTTCTCAGAACCAAGAAAAAGCAAATATTTGGACTACAATCTTCTGTAGCTAAATGGAAATCCTTCCCTATTTCTTTTATCTTTGTTGAGTTTTCAACTGCTATCTAGAACCAAGAAACATTTGTTCTGCTGAAAYCAATGAATTTTCCTTGAATATTTGATTCTGAAAAGATAGATTTTTTTTTTTTAATATTCGCAATTTTTCTTAATTATATCCATTTTCTAATAGATATGATATCTTTGTATGGCTAAAGAGTTCACTTGTTACTGAAAAACATAACTAGATTTATGTCCCTTGTTTTTAAGGACTACACAAGGAATGTGGATTTGAAAATTAATGTTTTATGGGGTATTTTTCCCTTGGTAGAACAAATAATTTTTAAAGAAACTCTTAAAGGGATGTAAGGATGTGCTGGGGCTGCAAACTAGACAGAACTTTGAGATTAATCAGTTTGCTCTTGAAACTTGAAGTTTGTTAAAGCCAAACTAGCATTCATTAAAACACCAGTGGCAACAATGGATTTCTTTCAACAGAAAACTTCAAACAAGATATAAACAAATACAGAATTATTTTCTACCCAAAATTCCACCCTGCTCTCTCTTTCCCCTCTGTCCATTAATTCTGATGCCTGCCCCCAGCTCTTCTTTGCAAGTCTCCTTATCCACACCTGTGATGTGTGTTTCCTGTGGGGGGTGTGACTGCCCAGCTGAAGCTCTTCAGGTGCGTTCAGAAAGGAGGGCTCCTCCTTTCTCTCCAGGAAACTTTGCCTGCTCTAGAGTCAGATTGACTACTCTTTTTCTGTTATATGAAAAACCAAGTATACAGGCAAGTTATGAAGAAGACCCTTTCTGTCACAGCAGGATGCTAAAGTAATTGTTTGATGAATCCCATGTCTTTTCTTTTAAAAGAAAATCTAATCATTTAGCTRGAACTAGAAATTTCAAGTGTCTTTAAAATGTGCAGTGATGTCTGTAATGATGGATAGACTTTTATGTGTGTTTGATATGAGCTGCTAACTTTAATGACGTATGGTACCCTTATTAGTTCTGGAAAAGTGATAGAGATGAGGTAGTGTGAAATGGGATTAGGCAGTGTTTGCGTTAACCTTTTGTCTTAAAGTTAGTGCATCTCCTGGGAATTCCCAGATTGTTTGTTTTGTTTTGCATAACTTAAACAGGAAAGTGGCAGTGGTGAAATGTGTCCTGAACAGGCTGTGGTTAGCAGTCTTTCTGCTTCTGAATGCTCTGTCTCAAAGGGTGCGGCAACCTCTCAAAAAATAGAGCAGTCACTTTATTGGCAGCTTGGTGTTTCAGGGTAGAGTCTCTGAGTGAAGCTGGCAATCACTCTGCAAGCAAGGGCAGATGAAATGAATGGATCACGGAGAAAAAAATAATAGTGGTGAAATTGTTTGGTGTTTTGCTAACTAAAACTTGTCAAAAATTGGATGCTTTAGAGGTACTAGATATTTTTTGTGTAGTAGAGACTGTAGGAGTGGAGTTGGATGAATGCTTTATCATGGAGGACAGAACATAATCATCTGGCTTGTAATAGCTAAATAGGTATCTGAGAAACTGAAAGCACTGAAAAGGTTTATTTTCTCTTGTTCTTTAAATGTTTATATCAATTTGTTGATAGATTATATTGCTTGGTTGAATTCAGCTCTTTCTATTAGAATACTAATTCTGACTTTTTTTTTTTTTTGTATGCAATGTTACCTGAGAATATTTGGTATAGTGGTAGTCCACTCAAAAGCTCTGTGTAGATGTGGAATGATATGTAAAACGTTATTTTTCAACTATGAGTTAATAGTCATTCACCTGGACATAATGTACTACCTACYGTTCCACAGAAACAAGATTTTGTTTAATCTCCAAGAATAGACTATACCACAGGTCTTTTAAGATTGCTAACAGAGATGTCTCCTTTGAGGGTACATCTATTGGGATACTTGCTAAATGCCTTGGATGAGCAAAACCAGCATATGCTAGTATGGGGCCTGCTGCAGGTTCAGCCAAAGCTGTGGGCAATTTAGAGATACAAATAAGAGGAGAGTGAGATCTCTAAAGGTGATGACATGCCTGTCCATAAAACGGGTATCTATGAAGTGGCACATGTGATCGTGGAGGTGGTCTGTTTCAGGGAACTGTGGAGCTCTGCATAGAGGTGTGAGGAGTTGTTGGTGTCATAGTCCTTAATAAACTGTGTCCTGACAATATCTGCAATTAAATAAAAAGATTAAAGGTTTACAGTGTAAAGAATAAGCATGATGCCTATGAACATATTCTGTGAAAAATTGTGGAAAAAAGGTGTGGTTGTTTTTTTTTTTTTTTTAAAGTATATTAATAAAGGAATAAAGAAAGAATAGAAAAAACTGCATTAGTTAAGTTGTGGAAATAAAAATAAAGCACATAATTCTTGAAAAATAAAACGAGAATGAGGAAAGCCATAAAGCTGTTACACAGTGAGAACTGGGGTCAACCTCACACGTAATCTGGATCCAATCCAAACAACTGATATTTTTGCATTAACATATACACTGATGTGAAGAAAAAGACCACATGCTTACTGGGAAACGAATTGGAAATTTTTCTATGTAACTTGTTAGGAAAGGTGTTTCCAGTAGAAAAAAAGGAAGTCTTAAGACTGATGAGACCTCTTGTGGGTACAACTCGCGAGTTGAACTCAAAGTTGAACAACCCTGAAGAAAGACAGCCAGCATAATAATAAAATTGAAAGCTTATATTGTGGGCTGAGAGAAAAATAAATAAATAATTTGGTTTTCTTAGTTTGGTATAATAACAGTTGAAGGGGCATGTGACTTTTCCTAAAGTCCAAGAGGGGAAAGTTAGTGGGGGTTAAGGTGAAGGACAATAATGATGGAAAAGCTAGCAGTTATATAGTTTCCACAAACACATTTAGGCTGAACACTGGAAGTCAGTGGAGAAGGTGGTGAAATGGCTTTGTGAATGGACTGATGAGGGCACACGTCTTAATATTTTAAGTTGGGGTGGGATCTTTCTGTGAAGGGATTATGAAATCGGTTTGCCACATCTGATGGACTGGATTGAAGGATCATAAATGTAACATCATAGGAGAAAGGCAAATGTTCACTATAGTGTTTTGGAGGCTAATCACACTCCTTAAGATCTAAAGGTAAACCAGCTTCTCGAAAAATGTGCCGAGACTATATATTTTCCACCTGTTTCCACAGGTTTTGAATTTCTTGTGGTATTACTGTCATCTGACTTGTGAATTTGTTCCATTCCTTAAGTGGAAAAGGGCCCATTCCCTCCTTCAATTTTTTTTTTTCTTTTCTACACTTCCCCTTCCAGAATCACCTGCCTCTAGCCATGGTCGAACTGAATTCYTTTCATTGTGCTTCTCGCTTTGAAAGTCTCTGAATAGGCCAGATTGAAATATGTCCTATTGAAAACACTTAGGTCTTTGTACTGAGAGTGATCTCTCCTTACAGAATATTGATATTCTTCCTTTCACGAGAGGAGGCTGAAGCATTTCTTGTTTCTAAATAATGTATTTCAATTTCACAGATGAAATGCATAATTCCAAAAGATTTTTGCAGCTCTCTTCAGTACATACTGAACATTCTTTAAAATTCCGATTAAAGGTGTGCCCCTTAACAGCAGGAGGCCAAAAATAGTCATAAAGCTGCTCTTCAAACTACGGGGGCGGGGTGGGATCAAATATGAAAGTAAATTGCAGGACCACTATATATAGTGAGTATATTCTTTGCAGAAAAGCACTCTAGCTCCCATGTAAGAAAGAAGAGAGCCTCGGTTGATAATATTACTTACGTAAAGCATGCAGCTTGGACCAAAATCTTTTCATTAAAAAACTTCAGGCAATGTCATGATAATGTTTACAAGCAAACTTTTTAGCAGGGCCTGTTGTGACAGGACAAGGGGGAATGGCTTTAAACTAAAAGAGGGTAGAYTTAGACTAGRTRTAAGGAAGAAATTTTTTACGCTGAGGGTGGTGAAACACTGGAACAGGTTGCCCAGAGAGGTGGTAGATGCCCCATCCCTGGAAACATTCAAGGTCAGGTTGGAGGGGGCTCTGAGCAACCTGATCTAGTTGAAGATGTCCCTGCCCATGGCAGTGGGGTTGGACTAGATGACCTTTAAAGATCCCTTCCAACCCAAACTATTCTATGATTCTGTGATCCCATATTGTATTATTCTATCTGAAATATTTTTCAAGTATAATGCATCTGATAAGCGAGACTTGAATAAGATTGTGTTTGTTTAAAAATRGTAACATAAAATATATTTACAACATTTTTATAACAAAAGTGGGGAAGAACTTGAGGTTTCTGTGCCCATTTTATTAAAATAAAACCTCCCGTAGATAAGATTGTGGATTGAAATTGTAAAGCAAGGTAAAATGTTAAAATCATGCACTGGTTAAAAGTGAAATGAATAACAAGTCAAGTAAATGTGTTCCTTGTCAGAGATTCCAGTCTGTATGTGAATGTGTGTGGTTTTTTGTTTTTGTTTGTTTGTTTTTTTTTTTTTTCTTTGCAATATCAGATAAGCGTGGTTGAGATCTATCCAGTGGGATCTAGAATGAGCTGAGCTATTCTCTGTGATGGTGACTAGTCAGCTGAATAGCTCTGCCTATTTAAACTCCAGAGCCAGGTTTCTGAACTCCCACCAGAATGTCAATACCTAACTTGGAGTGACTCGATCTGCAAATGGATCTTGTCCTGACAGGCAATACTGAATGGACTTGCAATGATTTAAGCTGGTAGATACAGATGATATTATGGCACAAATGGATCTTTGTTAAGCATGTTTTATTATGGTACTGTTATGTTTAAATGTTATTGAATGTTTCCGAAGTTTCAGTATGAGAAAATCATGGACGTTATTCTGACATTTCTACACTTCAAAGGGTATTTCAATAGCGGCAGAAAAAAACCCAAAACACCAGAAAAACCCACAAAAGACCAAATTGGAACAGGAAGGGAGATGGCAAGATTGAAAATTTAGTGTGTGTGTGCATTTTTTTAAATGGTGAAAATCTAATTAYGTAAACTTACACTTTAAATGCATGCAGCTTAGGATAGACATACTTGAAAACTATACAGAGGTCTTTGTTCCTTAAATGTACATGAGAAGAACATGTTGAACATCAGAGTAGCTTATAGTCGTATTTTGTGGTGTCCATTTAAGATGCTGATTCACGACAGAGGCTGCTATTTCATAAAATAGCAGTTGCTGAATGTCTTCTATAGTAAGAGCCAGCCTGCCCGCTTTTCAAATTTGAAACCAAGGAGTAGCCCACAGAGTAATTCACTGAGCTATCATCAGCAAAACAGGGCAGGCAGAACTTGCACTTCCTCATCAGTGAGTAGATAGTTGCACTGAAARCCTTTTTCTGTCAGAAAAATGCTAATTCAGGAAAAAACATTTATTTTGTTGGAATGTATTGATTTTTGCAAAAAATGTTGTTTGGGGAGGCTGAATGTGCAAAGAGGGGGACGTTGTGAAGTCAGTCAGTTAAAGCATTTACTTGGGATACAAGAAACTGGTTCTGTCTGGTGGTTGTTTCCTCTGCCCCCCCACGCCCCCCACCCCGCCCCCGGCAAGCATGTGCTCCTGAGCCCTCAGCACACCAAATGGGTGCTCAAACCCGTTGTGTTGATGGCAACCTGGGCTATAACTGTTTTTCTTCTCCTGTGTCTTTTCCTGAGAAGTTCAAAGATATCATTTTCGTTGTAATGTAAGATCAAAACTTTGATATTTTCTCATGAAACTATACTCCTATTCTCTAGGCAGCCCTGGAGGATGATGAATGATAGGTATCTCAAAACTTTCAAAATAATCCACGTTGTTTCTGACAGCTCTGACAAACAGAATGCTATTAGCTGAGTCCCAAAGGACAGGTTAGTAGACCAGCCAGTCCCCTACTGTGAACATATTTATCATCTTCATTGTTTTCAAGTTTATGAAATGGATAATTCCAGAGGGCATGGGTTCTGCTTCTGCAAAATAGAAGCTCCAGCATTAAGGCAACTCTAGTTGCCCAGTACACAAAGGTAAACATCAGTGTCGTGTCTAAACAGTTCAAAATTTAAGTTAAGGAAATGTCATGGTGTGGTTTAAAGCAAATTAAAAGAAGTCTTCCAAACCCTCAGACCAGCACTGGAGTAAATTTTTATTTTTTTTCTGGCTCCAGGTTTACGTTGATCACTTTTTCACAATACAACTAAGCTCTCGGTTGATTCAAGAACTGTTGCATTCCAATAATTTTCTTCTTTCGAACTTCTTTTAGCTATTACTAATTATTTATTTGGTTGCTATCATTAGTGGGTCAAATTCTACTTAGCTAGGGTTTTGACATTTTTTTTGCTTGATCAGAGTAAAGAATTTAATACATGAGATAACACCCTTTCATTCTGATTGTAACACATGCAAGGGAGAACAACCTTCTGAATAGCCAAAATCTCTTTATTCTATGACGTTAGCTGGAAATGCCACAAGAGCTCATTAGATCAATGGATTAGCAGAGATTACCATGGTTTTTTGCAATATTTTAACACTTCTGTTCTACTGCAGAAACAATGAATGGAAATTCAAGGGTAAATGAACATGCTGTGGAAAAAAACAAACCAAAACAAACCCCAAAACATGCTCCCCACCCCCAAAAAACAAACAAACAAACAAACAAAAAAACCAAACAAACCACAAAAAAAACCAACCAACCAAACAGAAAAACCACAAAACAAAAAAACAACCCAAAACACAACACCCAAACCCAGCGTTATTATAGTCTGTTATACTTAAGCAGAACACCAACACACACACACACACATAGAGATTTGCTAAGGATTTATAAAACATTTGCCCTTTCAATTTTATGTAGTTATTCAAGTTCTAAAATATTAACAGGTATTTTCCTTTTAGGACTTTATCTGAACTGTCTCTGAAGCTGTATTGCAGTTTAATACTAAAGTAAAGTATGTCTTGGCTAAAAAAGAGGGCCATTAAATACTTGCATTTCAGAAGTTATCATAAATGCCATCCTTGGACTATTCGTAAACTTAGCAATAACAACATGAGACTGATAAGCAATTTCTAAAAAAATATGGCTATAGAACTGTAGCTTTTTCCTTCCRACTTGCTCCTATTTTATATGACTAATTGATGCATGAGAGTTGCTAGTGCATATTTAACTCTTCTCAGCCACTGGGGAGTTAGGTAACCTTTTTCTATGTAAAGAAACATGTTATAATGAAGTAGCAGACTTTATATAATACCGAAGATTTTTTAAATATGTGGTTCATACAAATGCCATTAAGATGATTTTTTTTTTTTTTTTGGGGGGGGGGGGAGGATGAGGGTGGTGGTGCAATTTTCTAAGAGCCTGTTTGGGTTTTACAAATATATTTGTGAAGTAATTATAACCTGATTGCAGTTACTGAGCATATTTCACAGTAAAATATCATTCTATGATGATATTGAATTATTTTAATGAACAAGGCACATGGTGTTGTAGATATGAATAAAATTTGAAGTTTAACATAGGAGACATCCACTAGGGGATCATAAGTATCATTCAGTGTAAAAAGGCTCCTCCACTCTGCCCTATTTTCATTATTCTGCCTTTGAATCCTGGCATCAGAACCACCTTCCTTTGAGTTGAGTAAGAACAGATGTCTCTCCCATTGGAGCCTGTCTCTCTTATCCAGCCAGAAGGCTCACTTTTAAGTTACATGAGGCAAGAGGTAGTCTCTCTCCCTATGAAGTTATGTGAACTGTCAATCTCCGCCCCTGCTGACTGAGGAGCAGGGAACCGAGATCACAATGGTACAAGAAAGCTGTACTTCTGATACGCTCAGATGTCAGGAAGAGATTCATTAGAACTAAAATGCCATTCTTAACTGCTGCACTGAAGGCAGTGCTTTTGCTTTTGTTCTCTGCTAGCCTCGTGCTTTCATTCCTTGGGATAGCTAGACCACATATCCAACAACAAAAAGGATTTAGCCTTCATATGTAGACCAGAGAGACCTTGTGAGGATAAGTCACAAAAATTGGTGGAACCATAAATCTGCTGCATCACTGTATWTAAGTGAGATTAGAATTAATGCCCTGATGCTCTTTAGTAACTCAATCTTGGTGGCTTTTAATAGGTTTTCACAGTTTGCTTGAGCACCAGTGCTTCTCACAGCTTTCGGTGTTTGTTAACCAAATTAGAGGTACAATGAAGAGACTTTTTCCTCTTCTTGATTTCCTTTACACTGTTCAAATACCCCATTAAAATAATAATGTAACTTTTAAACTATGTTCACACCATTGAAAATAACAAATCATAGTATATCTGCTGTCTTTGAGAATTTACAGAACACAGGTAAACTGCATTTTTAATATCTATTCACTTCTAGAGGGTTTATGGAAGGATGGATTTCCATACTGAGACTTAATAATAGGACTATGTTTTATTCCTACATGCCAAAATAAAGCAGCCACAGCACAGAGAAAAGCATATTTTAGTTTTGTACCCATGACACAATATTTCCTATTAGGCAGTTGTGTTTTTGGCAATGGAGCTCTGAGGTCCCTTTTAATACTGTTATAAAATGGCTAATTCTTCCTGTGTTTAAGGAATAGTCATTTAAGTCRCAGTTGTATAATGTGGGTTCAGGACTCTGGTTTCCCATGTCCCACTCTGTAAAAATCAGGATAATAGTCTTCCACAGAGATGGCATAAAGCTAAATACACTATTGATTGTGCAGTCACCTCACCTTTGGAATRGGCATTTATGATTATCTAAAATGGATTGGTAAGTTCTGTGGCAAACTCCAAACTTTTCACTGGAGTTTTGTGTGGCTTGTAACTGAGGAAAATTCAAAGCCTGCAGATAGTAACCTTGCTTTTGTATACTAGGGAATTGCTGATCCTGCTATATCTGTAGTTGCAAAACAGGAATACTTTAAATAAGGTTATGATTGTGCCTAAGCACAAAGAGGCTTTAGTTTCTTTGTAGAGAGAGAGYGGAACAAGCTTGCCGCAGTTTTGGGAACAGTGTCTTGGGAAAAGCAGGAGTATGAGAAACTGTTTGCTGGCAGGCTGAAGTTGTTCAAACACAGCTGTCTTTGCTGGAGTTCTGAAAGGGGCGTTACACCTGTGAATTGTAAAATTCGCTGCTGATGTTGCCATCAAGACACCTGCTCAGGCATACAAATAATTGTGAATAAATCAACCTTGGGAATTTGGTATTCTCTGCTGTTATTGACTTATTTCTTTCCCAATGAATTAATTCTGGAATCAATTCTTTCCCATCCACTGGGAAATTACAGCAATATCTCTTTCCCCAGAGTTTTGTACTTTTGTATTTTAAGTATTGTGTTCAACTTTTTTTTTTTCTTTTTTTTTAACACTACAGATATGATTTCACCACTTTATGTATGTGGCCATCTGAGTTCTACTGTAAAATTAGGAGAACCTACCATATTCTTTGCCACAAAATATCATTCAACACCTTGCAACCTAAAGGAACATGGTAAGAACTCTAGGAAGCAGAAGCACCAGTCTAACAGTTTGAGGGCTTTTCACTAGTTAATGTCAAACACTACTGGAGAGATTCTCTTCCTGTACTTACATCTAACTCACATCTTTTTTTTTTTTTTTTTTTTTTTTCTCTGTAGACAATCTAAAATGCTCTACAGAGACAACTGCTTGACTTTATCACAGTAATCCTTTACTTTAGGGCTTACAACCAGGACAGACTTTTTTTATTGCTTTTTTTATCTGGAAGACACTGGATGTCGTAGTACTATGAGAACAAACTATTGGAGAAATCAGAGTTCTTCCCTTAGACTGATATTCCTCAGGATAATTGTGTCTGTTGGCAGGTCTTTCTTACATTYTGCTTTCATGTGGGTATTTTTAAAAAAACATCTAGAATTCTCTGGTGATATGATAAACCTTATAATTGGCTTCATAGTGATTTGTTTTAATTTGAAATTATTCTTACTCCAGTGTTAATTTGAAACACAGACCATACTCAAGTGAGTTTCTTAAAGATGGATAACTTTCAATATTGCCAATTCAGACCTATAACAGGGTAAGCAATCAATGTTACATTACAGCTCAGCAAGGCAGGGCATTTTGTGCTCTTGCACAAAAAGCTATTAAATTCAGTGGTTAGTACTCTTTCACAGAGCCTTTTTTTCCCTGTTCTTTCCTGTTTGCTTTCATTAAACTAAAGTAACAACATCTTTGTGCTGAGAATTACCTGTAAGCAGAAAGTGGAATGGGAATTCTAAAAGTGGCTTTTTTTCTTAAAGATGTCGTCAGGTGTACAGGATTTTCAGACAATGCTGATTACCTGCCTTCTAGGAATCACCCTTTAAGAGATTTCAAACTGGGAATCCAAAATCACTAGCGGTGCTTGAAATTGTAGGCAGGGTAATACAAAATGATGTTTTATTTCATTTAGACCTGAATGCTGTCAGGAACCAGTTGCTGACATTCACTTGCTGCTGTTTTCCAAAATGCTGGTAACTGTCAATGGTGAATACATTTATAAAGGCATTTATCTGAAGAGAGGTGTTAAGGGTCTGGTTAAAAGGTCTTATGCATAGCACTGGGTTTCTTGTGCTAAGTGCAGATCTGAACAGTTCAACAGCTGATTATGTTTTGTTTTGGTTTTTCATGGTATGACTTTTGGAGGTCTATCAGTACAAAAGACGTTGGGGTTGTTGATGTCCTGTGTCATTGCTACAGGAAATGATATCGCATCAGCCCTTTCATAAAACAACTAACCTCTATTTTTTGATGACTCTGGAAGGCTGTTCCACAGTCTTTAATGGCTAGATAATTTTTGTCCTAGATCTAAAATATTGTGGTGGGTGAAGCGTGGCTGACTACCAGACCCCCACCCAGCTGCTCTCTCACTCCCCCTCCTCAGCAAGACAGGGGCAGAAAATAAGATGAAAAAGCTCACGGGCTGAGTAAAGACAGGGAAGCCACTCCCTAATTACCATCACAGGCAAAACAAACTTGTCTGGGGAAGGTTAATTGCCAGTTAAAAATAGAGTAGGATAGTGAGAAACAAAGACAAAACTAAAAACACTTTCCCCCATCCCTCCCTTCTTCACAGGCTCAACTTCACTCATGGTGCTTCTACATCTTCCCCCACCGAGCAGCACAGGGGGATGGGGAATGGGGGTCACAGTTGATTCATAACACTTCATCTCTGCTGCTCTTTCCTCTTCACTCTGTTCTCCTGCTCCAGCGTGGGGTTCCTCTCATGGCATACAGTGCTTCATGAACTGCTCCAACATGGCCCTTCCCATGGAGTACTGTCCATCAGGAACAGGCTGTGCCTGTGTGGGCTCCTCTCCATGGGTGGCAGTTCCTACCAGCAGCCTGCTCCTGTGTGGGCTCTCCACAGGCTGCAGCTTTCTTCAGGGCATATCCACCTGCTGCAGCGTGGTGTCCTCCATGGGCTGCAGTATGGATCTGTTCCAACAGGGTCCTCTCCATGAGTTGCAGTGGGACAACCCACTTCACCATCATCTTTCCATGGGCTGTAGGGGAATCTCTGCTCCTGGAGCACCTCCTCCCCCTCCTTCTTCGTTGACCTTGGTGTCTGCAGGGCTGTTTCTCTAACATTTTTCTCATTCCTCTCTCTCACAAATGGCGTGCAGCATTTTTTATCCTTTCTTAAATACGTTATCACAGGGGCACCACCAGTGTTGCTGATGGGCTYGGATTTGGACAGTGGTGAAGCTGGCTGGAACTGGCTCTGTCTGACATGGGGGCAGCTCCTGGTCTCTTCTCACTGAAGCCACGCTTGCAGGTCCCCACAATCATAACCTTGCCACATAAACCCAATACAAATATTCATGAATAACTTAGACTGAGTAGTATAAGCCTTTTCTCTAACTGCTTTCTATTGTGACTTTTTCCCTGAGAAGCAGTAAAAGTGAACTGCCAAATACCTGTGTGACCTGATGTTTGATATCCACACTTACAACAGAAAGTTTATCAAAGGATATTTGTCTTCCATTTTCCTGGTTCACAAAGAAACTCTTTAATAATTCCTATAAATTAGTTTTAAGTGTCACTGAAAAATATTTGAAGAGAGAGGAACAGTTTTGTTTAAACACCAGATCTCCTGTAACCTTAGTGAGTAATATATACCTAGTTAAATTAAAATTGTAGGCTTTCCTTTGGTTATAATAATGTACTTTTAGAAATGTGATTGTATTCCACTTGGGTTTGACTTAAGAAMTCATAACAATTAAACTTCCTAACTGGTGTTGTAATGATATATAWAACAGCTTCTCAGGTCACGGTTTTTCTTCCATCTCGCAGATTTCATTAAACAAATTAATTTTTTTAGCTAGGAAAGTAGATAAATTTAATGATTTTTAGTGTTTATTAAAAATATTCTATATAAAAAGGAAGAMATTATTTGAAATTTTGAAATGTTATTAAAGTAAACCAACTATGAAATTTTGAAATTTAATATACTACTTCCTGTTAAAAACAAAGTGCTTAAAATCAAAGAGTATGTTCTTAATATTGCAGTCATGCGTAAGCACCCATTAGAACAACWGCACATTATTACCGACTACTCAGGAATAATGGAAGTTTTACAAAGCTTTTAGGTATGGCAGCAGAAAGTTTCATCAACTATGACAGTTATGGATTGCTAAAAATACTTGCAAACTGGAAGCCGAAGGTCACACCAGCTATTTCACTGACAGTTTCGGAGACTTACAATAGACTTGCTTCTGTAAAATAATGTTTTTATAGGATATGCATCACTTCCTGCTCCAGTTAGGAGTGATAACGTTTATTTGATTTGTTAAGTCTATTAGAGTAGATATGCTGTTTCACTGAATATTGACATGGATGCCCATGCAGTTGCACTGCAGCATGAAGCAGTCCTTTGCAGTGCTGCAGATAGCTCATACCGTGACACTTCTGCATGTACTTTCTTTTATTGATTAGTACTATTCCCTGGGATTTACTTCACCACTGCTATGAGCTTGCTAAGCAGATATTTATAAATCTCTGAAGTGTGCCCTGACAGTAGAGAATTGATGAAAAGTATCTTGTACTTATTAGAGGTTTTAATTATTTATTATTGGAGATATGGTGAAGTCTTATTTTTATATGAAMCCCCCTTGTTTATTTTCAGTTTAGGAATCCCAAAACTTAAATTCTCCGTTGTACGTATTGCCACAGGATCTTTATGACATAAAGTTTTTCTGTGTCTCTCTGAAACCCTGATCTGAAGAACAGCTTTGAGCTCTGGAGCAAAAGAAATGCTTCCTTTTTTATTTCATCACCTTCGTGTCTAAATCTTCCAGTAAATGTTATTGCAGTTTATGCACTGACTTATGCATCATGCAACTGCTGTTTCACCAAGGGATGAATACTAAGTATGACATTTATACTCAGGTCTTCTGTTTGGCACCAAGTGAGGGTTACCAGTAGCAGCACAGAATTACTTACAAAGAAAGCCAGTCATCTTTTTATAATTTTGAATTTTGGCTAGGAATGAGTTAATGAAGTGTTTCATTTGACTTTTGAGGTAAAACAAGCATTTAAACCAAAGACTCTTTATTGGCCAAGAATTCTGGATTTCTTGAAGTATATAAAGGACCTTAAAAATTGATGCTTGTTTGGCTCATATTTTAGGTGTGACTGTCAAAATATTTGCAGGCCGCTGAATAGTTCCACTCTACAGGCTATATCCTCTTCTGGTGACAACATATGACTAAACAACCACATTTAATTGCTGTTATGGGATCTCCATAAATCACAGTGATGAATGACAGTAAACATATTCTCCACAGAAATTCTAAGCATACCATAACTTACTATCAACAATGACTGCACCAGCATGCGGTGGGTTGACTTTGGCTGGATGCCAGGTGCCCACCAAGCTGCTCTATCATTCCCCTCCTCAGCAGGATGGGGGTGGAGAAAATAAGATGGAAAAACCTCGTGGGTCAAGATAAAGGCAGCTTAATAAAGCAAAAGTAAAGGCCATGTGCGGAAGCAAAGGAAAACAAAAGATTTATTCCCTACTTCCCATCAGCAGGTGATGTCCAGCCACTTCCTGGGAAGTAGGGCTTCAGTACACATAGCGGTTGGTCTGGAAGACAAATGTCACAATAACAAATGCCCCCCACCCCTCCTCCTTTCTCTTAGCTTTTATTGCTGAGCAGACATCATATGGTGTGGAATATCCCTTTGGTCAGTTTGGGTCAGCTGTCCTGGCTACGTCCCTTCACAAGATCTTGCCCAGCCCCAGCCTACTGCTGAGGGGGGAATGTTGGAGAGACAGCCTTGATGCTGTGCAAGCACTGCTCAGCAGTAGCCAAAACACTGGTGTGTTATCARCACCTTTCTAGCTACCAATACAAAGCACAGCACTATGAGGGCTGCTATGGGGAAAATTAGCTTCATCTTGGCCAGACCCAATACACAGCAAAAGATGCAAGACTAATTGAAAATAAGATTTCCCAGGACTCAACATCCCTTACTCTAGCCCAGCTTTCCATGAGAAAGGAAAAGGTAACACTATTTTTTTTTTTTTTTTTAGTTAGAGTTCTCTACTCATTTTAAATGAAAGCTCTATCTCTGCTTGTAGTCTTCAAATGACCTAAAGAGAAGATGTTCCTGGAGTTTTAGCCTGTCATAGAGGTGAGCATGTGGAAGAAACTCTACATTTAAAAATGGAGTTGGGAGCTTGACAAAGAAATACAGAATAGCTTAGCCAGATATCCTGATTACTCATCTTCACTGGTGTCAGTCGCCACACCTCATGCTATTCCTACTTTATTGATAGTTTTGCTGGTGCTGGGCAGGACAGCATCAGGAGGGGCCACAGAACTCTGCCTTGAGATGGATTCTTCCACCTCAAGAAAGTGAAAGCAATGCATCTGTGAAAGCAAAGTTGAAGAGATGAAAAAAGAAATTGTTACCTGTAATATTGCAGCATGTGAGTTCATTTAGGATCTTTTCCAGGACACCCTCAAAAATAGGCTTCAGTGCCCTTAGCTCCTTTCAAAGCAGCATCAGAACAAGTAACATGACCAGGCTATTATACTTAAAATACTATTAAATAGAAAACATCCTCTGGCCTTAGTAACTTGTCTCTTAGTTCATGGATTTTTGCCAATTAATAAGAAATGAAGTTAATAAAAACCATACATATATTAATAAGTAAGATTTTTTTTTCTGTACAAAGTTAAATTCTTCAGATATTTTTCAGACCTCCACGGAAGCCAAATACAGTACACTTGAAATGAAAATGTATTCTTCCTTAATGCAAAGAAAATACAACTTGAAAAAATGTCAGTCTGAAACTATGGGATTCTTTATGGAACACTGTCTTTTTAATGACCAGCACATACAAGAGCATAATTTTCAAGAAGCAGCTATAGATAAGAATCCTCCCCATCAGATGTCATAATATATTATAAGCTTTGGAAAAGCGCTTATTTGATCAGTCATATTTTATAACTAGTATAAATTTGCAGGTTTGCACGTTTTGTAGATTTGATTAAAGGCTCTGCTAGGTAAGCCAAATCTTCCTGGGGTGGTTGCAGAGGTTACTGTACCTAGAATGGCAGAAGGAACTGTGACTTATAGTTAACACACTRCATCATACCCTAATCTACTAAGTTTTGCCTTTTCTGTTTCCTTCCTTGGATGTTCAAATTCTTCTTCCAGATTTTTGTCTGTTTGATAAGTCCTTATAGTTGTCAATACTCTGCAAACACCGAGATGTATGTGTGACTTGTGCTCTCTCTAACTGTAGGTCATATTCTAGCACTGTTTATTTGGGGGTTTGTTTAGCAAGTGTGTACTTGCTACTTTACCAGAAGAGAGAATAAAACTGCAGTATATGCCTGGTGGAAAACCAAAGGGTTTCTAGTTTTGCTCAAAGCTACTATCCAAACTATTCAGTACACTTCTCAGGGTAAGAAGATGGATACCACRTGCCTATGATCACTGATGAGGAGTCTTTCTTTTAGCCCACAGTCTTTTAGCTCTACCTTTTTAAAGGGTCTGCTTAAAGTTAAATATTCAAGGGGTTGTATTATTTGTGAATGGATAGGGTCATTTTGGAGATCAAGCAACATTCTATTCCTTTGTTTTAATTATTTCTGCAACATCAAAGTAGGAAGAGCAGCTGGGCAACAACAGAGAGATCTGCTGGGTAAACAACTTCAGGACTAGTAAAGTGGCAAAAAAAAATATTACCATAGAAATAAATCAATCCTAGTTTGAAATAAATTTGCAAGACCAGCCCCATGAGTATGTTTTAAGTTTGACTACAATTATTTTTGAGAATATTTAGGAATGTGGCAAATTGAATACCAGAAATAAAGCAATTCTATGCCCTACCTTGGAAGGGCAGCCCTTACAAGACTGTCACGCTGTTTCCATTACTTAAGAGCAAATTCTCCTGTCTTAGGCTGATTCTAGGAGCAATCATAACAGGTACCAGGTAGAACACAGAAAATGGATCCTCTAAAATCTTGTGAAGGAATATAATGCTGCTCGTGAATTTTGCTACTGGCTACTCTGTAAGCACTGCTCAGGGAGTACATGTAAGTTTCTGTGGTCAGAGCAAGCTGTTGCACTATGTTTGTTGAAAGAGACTTTCTTCTTTACCGATCCATTTCTTTTGGTGGTGATGTTAATACTACAGTTACTGAAAAATCATTCCACGTAGCTGGCTTCTAACACGTTCTGAAAACAACTTGCCTTTCGACCATGGGTTTTTCTGAGCTCTTAATTTTCACTTTTTCAGCTTCTGAGCCTTTTGAGAGCCGTTTGATTTTTGAGATCCAAATAGTTTCACTGTGGGCTCTGTCAAGCACAGCAGCTTTCCTAATTATTACTAAGTTTATTTTGACTGCTATTATGCTTTAAGCTGTCATTTTTTTCAGAACTATCTATTGTAGCCCCAAATTTTGTTTTCTTTTAATAGTGGTAGGCCCATTACTATATATAGACAGCTGGGATTTTTTTTCATTGCTTGCATCACTTCACACTTATGTTCAATTTCATCTGTCAATTTATAATCCAGTCAGTTTCATAAAGTCTTTTGCAGTTCTTTGCAGTTATTCTTCCACTCTTCTATTTTGAATGACGTAATTTCATCAGCAACCTTTGCCACTGCATTTTTTTTTCCCTTTTCCTGGTCATTTATGTATTTGTAGTGTTGAACCGCATGTAACCCAGCACATGTGAAACCCTCTTCACAGCCTTTCTCTGCTATTGCGATCTACCTTATACAATCTTTCAACAAATTGTGTAGGACCTTCCTTTTATCCCATGACTACTTAGCTTGTTTAAGAGGCTTTGGCAAGTAATCTTCTTGAAAGCCTTGTAGCTAACAGCATTGGTCAGATCTCCCTTATCCTTGAACTTGTTAACTATTTTTAAATGCTACTTCCCAAGCCTAATGGTGCTCTTTCACTTTTGAAAGGCCATTCTGACTCTATCTGATATCATACCGAACAATGTTTCTTTTGATGTGTTTTGGGTTGGGTTTTTTTTTGTTTGGGTTTTTTTTTTTTTTTTTTNTCTCTTCTGGTAGTTTCTGCTGCCTTTCCCAGTGCAGGTGGCAAGGTTACAGGCATTTATTTTCCAGGATTTTATCTGGAAGCCTTTTAAAAGAAATTAGTGCCACTTTTTGCCAAAGAGACTGAATACAATTAAAATTTATGTGTATGTACACCTGGCTACCTGGGTACTGTCAGACAATACTGTTTTGGCAGCATGTAGCTCAGCATGTTGAGCAATGGTAGTACTGGGATAAGTACTGACATAGTTACACTGTTACAGTAATCGCCTTTGTGCTTTTGAAATGGGCTTATATATCCAGATGAGTGAGCTGTGGTTGCAGCTTGACCACAGTGTAGAAATACCTGGGAGTTTCCCTGAAGAGGAGCTTTGAACCTTATCTTCAACTCCTTAAAGAAATATTCCAGCTATGAGGCAAATGTGAGGGAGATACAATTCCCGGTGCTGCTGTCTTTGGGGGGTGCACCTGGTTTAAGAGTATTTGGAGGATCCTTAGAATCAGGCCTAGATAATCTGATGCAATGCTTTTTGATAATACTGATCAAGGATTTCAGGCAGCTTTTCTGTTTTTACAATACGCAGGGTCAGAAAGGGAGCCATACCTCAGTAGGAACCTAAGCAGCAAAGGAGTTGTGGTTTTTTCAGTGTTAGGTACCAGTTGAAAATGTTGATATTTTGTTTGGTTGGTTGGTTGGTTTTGTTTACATAGTAGACTTCATGGGCTAAGCTCTTAGATTTCTTTAGAAGTGGGAATATACTTCGTAACTTTGAAGAGTATTGTGAAAATACACTTAAAATTCACACTACTTGTATAAATGGAAGTTACATAGATGCCAAAGACGGATTGTTCAGATATTTGTTTGCAGGGTGGCCACTATTTCATGAAACAAAATGAAGAACATACCCGTAAGATGTACACAAGATTTTTTTCTCCTGATTGGCAGTTGTAGCTCAGTAATCCCAATAGTGATTATCTATGCTGCAAGTCTTCCTTTGGATGACAAAGTAGAGAGACGGGGAAGATGAGAAGGCAGGCTTGTCTGACAATAAGCAGTGAACAAAATTTTTTTTATGTGAAATGCCCCATGTACTCTTGTGAATGTCAGTGCGGAAGAACTTGACCTTTGTATTTCATTCATGAGACAGAATGCCCTTAGCATATCAAGGGAAGCAATTGGATTTGCTTCCAGATAAAACAAAAAAGTTGGTGAAGATGCTAAACAGAGTCTCACAGTTTTGTATAAGCTGATTATCAGTAAAGTGCACCTCTTCTGTTCTATTTACATGTGTTAGTCTTGCTGAAGGATAATACTTACTTCATTTTTTCATGTCATCTTAGGTTAGTGAAAACCCAAATTTCGTTGGCTCGGAACTTTTACCATCCAAAGACTAGAAAACAGCTATAAAAAAATAAAAGTATAGCCTCCTGCATGATCACTATGAAAAGTTTTATGTTATGAAATAAGTGAACACTTTAAAATTGACATTGTGCTTATTGGCACACAACAAAGATATTTTTAGGGTGTGATGCATGTTATGCTGGGGATCTGATTCATCAAGAGTTCTTGGACTGCAAACCCAAACATGGTTTTACTTTTGGACAAAGTTGCAATGCTTTGGCTAAAATTGTAGAATCAGTTTTCAGCTGTTACTGTTAAATAGGGTTAATTAGTGAAGTTCAAGTTTCAGTAGCAAAGTTCCTGCAGTTTAATGCACCATATGAGTGTTTGAGCTTGTAGGATATATGGTGTCATGATCTCTCTCGCTCTTCATTTGTGACATGTGAAATGAAAGCATTACAATAAAAGGAGTTATCTGAGTAGTTTGAATGTTTTCAGGTAGAGAAGAAAAATGAAGTAGCATCTTGGGTTTAACTATCGTTCTATTCATTAGCTGAAAGACCGGTATCACTTCTTTATTTCCTGGGAGCTTTTTTGAAAGGAAAGCTTTTTGAAAGAAAGAATTTAGACACTCAAATCCAGAAGAGGATTCAGGGATGTGAATCCCCAGTTAAGAGTGACACTTCTCTACAGCCTACATTAAGATGCCTAGGCACTAGAGAAAAATGAAATTTAAGACTCTCCTGAAAAGCTGTTTCAAGGCTTTTCAATAGTGTAAGCCATATCTAGAATTGACTGTCCTAAGGATAAAGACAAAATAACTTAGTTATTTCAGGAACCTTGAGGGAGAACAATTTCTGCCCCACAGCAACAGAGGTGTTTTTGACGTTACTAATACATTTGGTGGCTGAGATGAGTCAGAGGAGGTTGGAAAGGGGCTGTCAAATGACTCTAAGGTGTTTGAGGAGACTGGGAAGCTTTGATGGTCTGTTGGCGGTATTAGATTTCTCTCCCTTCCACCCACTCCCCAGCTCTGCCTAATTCTTCACTTACCCCTTGTTGTGGTTTAACCCCAGCCAACAACTAAGCACCACACAGCTGCTCCCTCGCTTCCCCGCAGTGGGATGGGGGRGAGAATCAGAAGAGTAAAAGTGAGAAAACTCATGGGTTGAGATAAAGACAGTTTAATAGGTAAAGCAAAAGCTGCRCACGCAAGCAAAGCAAAACAAGGAATTCATTCACTTCTTCCCACCGGCAGGCAGGTGTTCAGCCATCWCCAGGAAAGCAGGGCTCCATCACGTGTAACCGTTACTTGGTAAGACAAACGCCATCACCCTGAACATCCCCCCACTTCCTTCTTCTTCCCCCAGCTTTTTATATGCTGAGCATGATGTCACATGGTATGGAATATCCCTTTGGTCAGTTGGGGTCAGCTGTCTCAGCCGTGTCCCCTCCCAACTTCTTTGTGCACCCCCAGCCTCCTCGCTGGTGGGGTGAGRAGCAGAAAAGGCCTTGACTCTGTGTAAGCACTGCTCAGCAGTAACGAAAACATCCCTGTGTTATCAACACTGTTTTCAGCACAAATCCARAACATAGCCCCATACTAGCTGCTATGAAGAAAATTAACTCTATCCCAGTCAAAACCAGCACACCCCTCTACAGTTCCTCTCCCACAAACTTACCTAGTTCACACTTTCATAAAAAGCTCACCTGCTATAGAAATGGGAAAAGTGGTTTGGGAGGAGACTATGGTTTATTGCTGTTGCAGCAACGAGGACTGAGTCAGTAACGTCACTTATGGCTGGCAGAGCCACAAAGGAGACATAAGGTGAACCCCAAACAAACAAATTTTAAACATACTACTGCCGAATGGTTCCCTGTACATTTCCTGGAGAAACTGGTAAATAAAAAAACCTTATTTTTTGGCTACTGCATTGGGGAAATTAAGTATCTATCTTTGCCAGTGCTCTGTCTTCTGTAATCTGGCTGTTTTTTTTGTTTTCTGTTTTGTGGTGGTTTTTTTTCCTAACAGAAAGAAGAGGTATATTTCACTTTACACTGTGAGCCAATATACAAAGTATTCAGCTGGTGAGCAGGCTGACTTGTTCAAAATCCTTGCTCTAAGTACCAAGCTCTTGCTGGGATCAAGATTTCATTGGTGGCACACCACAAGCACCATAAAGCATGTGCAGGAATCAACAGCAGAATCCTGAGCATGGGGACTTAGCTAACTGCATTGTTAGGCAACCACTGAATGATGCTCTAGTATCTCCGTGTTGGAATGTCCAAGTCTTTACATAGATCTGGTCTTTTATTCTTACTCCATGGTTTATTGAGTTGATTTTTTTCTTTTTTTAAAATTACCATGAGAAATAAAGATGTAGGAATAGACAGAGAAGGACTTGTAAAACAGCTGGAATCCATCAGAAAAAACACTATCTAGAACCTTCCTTAAAATCACATCCCTGTCTGGCTGGAGTTGTATGTATGTGGCGTGACAGTCCTTGAGAAGTGTTGAGGAGAATCCAAAACAAATCTCTGTTCTAAACAAGTCTGTGCTCCCTTTGGTTTATCAGCTCCATGCAGTAGAACTTGTCTGCTCTGAATAAGCATGACCTGAGGTGATCTCCAGGTAGATTAGCTAATGAGGTTAAGGCAGGCAGTGATGAAAACATGACTGTAGAAAGGAGGCAACAAAGTAAACATAATGCAAATAGAATCAGCAGCATATAACTCAGTTTAGGTCCTTTGGTTAAAAGAAAATTGAGCTATTTATGTAACTGTGTAGTCACTAGAGGTAAGGAACTTTTACACTTTTTGTGAATCATCTCTGATCTCGCATCCACAGAGATAAAAAGTAAAATATGAAACTCTAGTTTCTGCATTGGTTTAAACTGAGAGATTAATTAAAGATACAACTATCTTGATTTGGGTTAAGATAACTAGCTTAAAAAACTATAAATATGTATTAGGTGTTGTGTTACAGAAATAGTAGAGAAAGTGTTTCATGCTGAGAGCTTATTCACTTAGAATAAAGATATGAAAGTGCATAAAGGGAGGAAAAAAAGGGCTAAACTTCAAAGCTCATAGGAGAAAAAGACTTCCCTAACTGACTTGCCTGTTTTTCATCCAAATGTGAGTATTTAGGAAGAGGTACAATCACACTTGCTATGGAGTCAGTATAGTTCTGTACTTAGAGGAGGTCACTATTTTCTCAGGGAAGAAAATGCAGTTTTAACATGGTATAGTGGAAGTTTTGGGCTGAAGATTTTAACATTAGCAATATGGCTAGGATGTTTATGAACTTTTTTTTTTTTAATTTCAAAGTTAATAATATTGTATTTTCTTTTACCTCTTTCTGCAGCTCCACTATTGCGCCTTTCTTTGTCAATGATTTTCAGTGATTTTTTCAACTTCTAATATGCCTTCCTTACCTCTTATTATTCACTCTACTAYCCTTTGATATCAGTCAACTCTTTGAGTCTAGCAGCAAACACCAAAGCTAAACTCAGGGAAAAAGTTGAGATTCAGATTTCATTTAAGTAATAATTCAGTCTTAGTGAAGCATAGTTATTGTTTCTGTTTTTATATACTTTGCATGAGGTAAAAATGTAATCATGATCACACCTCTTGTGAGTATACTGATAGGATTTAAGCAACTTTAGGAAAAATATAGAGGATAGAGGTTGCAGCTTGAAGAATATGCTCTTTGTGGAGAGCTTTGAAAAGCTTTGCGCAAATACTTATATTTTAAGGAAATGAGATATAAATAGAATGGAATTTTTATTGTCGACAATATTATTCTTAGTCCTGGGAGAGAATCCTCTGTCAGAATATACTTGTTCTTGAGAAAGGTGCTATTAGTGAATTACACATCCCTTTCTGCCTCCCTCCAGAAGTAATGCACTTCAGTGATTGGAGTGGGAGGTGTTGGGAGGAGATGGAAAGAGTTGGGAAACCCACTCAAGGTTTTTCTTCATATGCATTAGTTGCCAAGCAAGAAGGTGTTTTAGGGTAATGATTGATAACCTTAAACAGAACATTAACTTAATGGTGTCTGAAGTGCGAAACAGTTGTTTCAAACTCAACATTTTTTGTACTATTTTTCGTTAAGAAATACTATTATTTTTAACCTTAATTAGGTCAACAATTCTACTACTAATTGTCTGTAAAATATAGACATATTTGACCCCTTGCTGATCTTGTAGGCATACCTCATACAAACCCTTTTTGATCATATTCATATCCAGTATTTTGGTCACACATGTCTTAATTTCCCTCGCAGCTGATTTAATTTTATTGGATTTTTATATGCACTTGCAATTCTAGTTGATCAAACTATGTTTTTGTTGCCCCCCCTTTTTTTTTTTTTTTTTTTTAAACTCTGGCTATGGACAGTGATGTTCATATGCAGCAAAACCCACATACTGCAGTGCAGTTTTTTGCCTGTCCATATCAAATAGGACTAGAAATGCCTTCTTGGATCATTAACTGCAGTTCCCTACTGACACAAAGAATCAGATTACATGATCCCTCTTATTTATGTCTAAATTAATGTTTTGCCCTCTGTGAGGTAAGGAGATTTCTCTTACGTGTAGTGATAGATAACAGTCTGGATCTCTGTCATCTTTTGGTTTTCACTTTGACAGTGACTTCTGTTTTCTCAAGAGAGGGCCTTTGTGAACTTTTATAGGTAATAATACTGAGATATTCACAGTAAAAATGGGGATTCAGCAATGCTGCTTTGTTCATCCTATGCTGCAAACACTGTGCTATTAAGGATAAGATATCTCCAAAGGGTTTTATCACTAAAACCTTGAAGAATGCTTGGCAGATCAAATCACGTTACACACTTTTCAATTAAACAGTCCTGCTTAAGTTATGTGATAAGTAGCATCTGCATATTACTCTTGAGTATTTCTGCTCAACGATGCTTCGAACACCTCCTGGTTTTCCTCCCATTGTAACATGTTGTTATATCACATTTACCACCTGGGGAAACTCAAGACCAAAACTAGATCTTTAATAGGATTTTGGTTTTGGCATTTGTACTTAATTAAAATACTCAGATGAAGCCCAAGAGTTCTTCTGTAGGAAGGCATTTCAATGCTTCAGTGGAATAAATCTTCCTTAGAAACCCATGTTCTCTGGTGTAGCTTTTTACGTTCTCTGGGGTTTGTAATGCTTCTTTACTATCCTGCATGCTGCTTTGAGGTCAAAGAAAATGCCTGCTTTGTAGCGGCTGCAGGCAACGCTAAAGATATCTTGCTTGAAAAGGTGCCTTGCGTCCAGAGGACTTTAGCTAGCGAGATTATAGGAGCAGTTGTATGCAAGTTGTATGGAGGAAAGTTGGGGGGCAGGGAAACCTTTACCTTTTTTGTATAGTAATTTGAAAAGCACTTGTTAACGGAGAACCAAGGCTGAAGAAATTTGAGAGATGTAACTGAACTGATTAAAAGACAATTGTGTATTTTGCTTGCCACAAAGCTGCTGAAGTATCAAATTTGGGTATGACCACTTCAGTAAGGCCCTTTGTCCTTCAATGTCTTAATTTTCTCACCTGATGAATTAGATTAATCAAGTCTCTTTGTATTTTCAAGCATTCTACATTTTAGCACTGGGAAGCACTTGAATTACTTCCAAATAATAGTAACAGAAAACAACAAAATACGTGGAGTATGAAAGAACAAAAAGACAAAACCTGATGTCATTATTTGTGTTCCAACACACTCTTTTCAATGATTTTTAAAAATTACATCTTAAAAGAAAAATTCAAGCTAAGGAGAAGAATGTTAGTCCCTTTTTTTTCTTTTCCACCCCTTTCCACATTTCTTCTGATTAATGATAGCTTGCTATCACACATTTTTTTTGTTATTCGTTAGGGGAATAGACTGAGTTTTATATATCCCAGTGGATATCTAATTGCATAGTTGCTCTCTTTTTTTCCCCCCAGAATGACTAATTGAAACTCTTCATGTTTTTTTTTTTAATCTGTTTTTTAAACAATGTATGTTCATTATGCAGTTTGTTAGAACTGTACGCTCAGCAGACCACAAATTTCATAAATGTCAGGTTTTTGTTTTCCATGTATTGTATTTGTATTGTGTGTGCATGAGCAACTACTTCTGCTTTTAGTTTGTACTCATTTTTCATGACAATGTTTCACTGGAAATTAACTACTTCATATTTTCAGCATAAAATGAAACATGTAATCTATGAAGTCATAGTTTAATTTAAATTCCCACTGTTGTGCAAGTTCACTATTTTTATGGTACCTAACTCATTACATATATACATACTGATTGCCTGCCCTGCCCCATATTTTCAGAATATATAATGAAATTTCATTATATATGAATATATATATATGAAAAATATATATATTTTTTCATATATATATATGAAAAAAACCCTAAATCTGTATTTTACTTAGCTTCTCTCTGCTAAATGTAATATCAATAAACTGGACTTGTGTATAAGGAGAGTAAAAAAGTATGCTGGCATGGAAAAACGTCTTGAGGACAGTAATGGAAGGGAGAAAATTAGATGAACAGAGAAAGGTGGAATTTAAAGAAATTGAGGAAAATCACATGAAAGAGACAAATCTGTCAGAGAGTGCCAAACAGATTTAGAAACATAGGATCATGTTACAGCTGGCAGCCTTCTCTTTCTCTATTTCACCTCTTGCCTCAGTTGCCTCAAAATTTAGGCTAGTTAAAAACATACTTAGAGCCTCTGTCAGGCTTCAACTTCTGAGATGACTTTGGGTTGAATATCTTACTCTATTTAACTTTGAAAATGGCATGTTAAAAAAAAAAAAATCACTGGGAAACAGTGTTTTCATGGGGAAAAATATTTATTAATAACAAGGGAGTCTAGAACTATAGATTGTATATAGTCACCTGTTATAACAGAAAAACATATAGAACACAGCTATAGTGTCTCCTGACAATCCCAGTTGTCTATAAAGAATGTCTCTGTATGACCTGAAAATTGAAAGTCACCAAATACTTTCTAACATCACATAAAAGACTTCAGTTTTTTTTTTTCTACTGAAGGCCTTAAGTCACAAATAAAGAGGAAGATGAGTTGTTTCATGATTGTATTTACAACTAAAGATTATGCATGTGCTTATTTCTTATTTTTATGCTTTTCCATCTTTTTTATTTTTTCTCTTTCATCACTTGATCTTTGATCACACCGGCTTGAATGGTGCTATATAACACTGTATGATGTTAAATTATCTTAGGTGAGATTTCTTACAACTGTAACAAAAGCAACTTAGATTTAGAACATTTATTTAAATTAATGAAGTGCAGAGAAATGTCTTTACTAGACATTAATGTTGCTGTGCTTTCTTCAGACAAGTCAGGTGACTTACATTTGGTGAAAATGTGGGTCTGATTTTTTTTTTTTTTTTTTTTTTTTTTTTTTGTACCTTTTTTTTTTTTTTTTTTTTTTTTTTTTTTTTTTAACCCGAACCTCAGTGCATGGGATCCTTTTTCCACATGTGTTCAGTTGCTGGTCTATATACAAAAACCTGTGAAGATTTTCATTGTTTTCAGTACCCTGTGATTAGTTCTTTAGTACCAAATCTGATGCATAGATAAATCTTTACATCTTTACTTCAAAAGAGTGTGTAATGATTTTTATTTTTTCTTATAAATTTTCTGATGTAACTTCACTGCAACAAGTGAACAAAAGCATTATGAGTATTTCTTGAATTGTTCTTCAATGTAACACTTCTCAGGCATAACTAATAAAACATATATAATGATAGCTTGCTTTTTTGTAAAATACCTTACAGATGGAGCAGAGAGATGATATAACTTCTCCAAGCTTTCTCAGTAGACCCACAAAAAGATTTCTTAAGATCCATTTGCAATCCAGCTGAGAGAAGAAACCCCAGAACAATACACTTCAAAAAAGATAGTTTTGTTCACGATGTATATTCATTTGAATTAGTACAGAAATGAGTTAATAATTAATTGTGAACTATGATTATTTAAAAATAGCTTTACAATTAAAATATTATTTGCACTGTTTAATGGAAAATATAGGCCACCATGAATGTAGTGTAAAAGGGATGGAGACTACACATAGAAACTAAAAGAAATGTCCTGTAAAGTAATGCTGAATTAAGTTTGCATGTCTGCTTTTGCTACTGACAGAAGAAATAAATCATTCTTACAACACTTACACTACAAAACAAAACCAGATTAGCTCTGAATACCTTCAAGATTATTAAATTTTGTATACAAGGTAGGCAAAGAAATAGAATAAGTTCTAGAAATAAGCCAATTTAATGCATTCTTAGAAAGTATGCATTAATTGCGTAATATGAAACTAACAAGCTAGATGTGATACCGCTTGTATGATATTTAAAATACATTAAAAAGTTCAATTCCGTTTTTAACTGCTTAGTTAAATAGGCAAATGTTAGAACTTAAAGATTTTGTTCCTGTAGCTGTTGATGCTAGGTACGCAACAGTTTTRTTAACTTAGTTTAATTTTTTTGCTTTAGTGAAATACACAAGAAGTAATATTTCACGCACTATTATGCATTGTGTTACAATCCATGCTAAAGCAGATAAATTTCCTGATTTTCATGGCATGGCGTATGAATTTAAAATCATCTTGCAAGAAGTTATACTGTTGGATGTTGCTGAAGAGATCAAGATTGCCAACAATATAAAATACAACATACAATTGTGTGCTCCCTTTAAATTAGTACGTGTGCGTGTGGCAAAAATCTTCAAGGTAGCTTCTGGAAGCAAAAAGATATCCATAATAGAAGTAGTCTTTACAATCTTAGGTATAGTAGATTTATTTCTGAACATGTTCCTGGAGTTGGCTGACTTGCTCTTGCAGTTCAAGAGGACACTGTGCTTGTGCTAGACAAGTGAACTGTAAACCCCTGGCTCAGCTGACTTCATAGAAGTTCACTTTAGTCAGTGTTTCAAGGAACAGACTACTGAAGTGAAGAAGTACTTGTAATGCTTAAGAGAGTCTTTTAGAAATTAGAGTGAAGTCTGGAGATTTAAGGACAGTTACTGTTTCAATTGACCTATACCAGGATAAAGTAAAAAGCAGCCCAATCACCCTTAGCAAAACTTGAGGGATATTCTGAGCAGTGATTTTTTTTTTTTTTTTTTTTTTTTTTTTTTTTTTTATCTCCTTTTCTAAGTGTAAAACACTAGGTTATTTAATGCATTTTGTACATCTTTAATTATTACCTGGAATTAGTCTCAGAAGCTTGCTTCGCTACTTGCAGCCAGCCAGCATCTTTGGATAAAACCAGTATTGTAAGCTCTTCAGATTACTTCGTATCTTGTCCACATAATGAAGAAATAATTTTGCTTAGACAGTGTGCTGCTTTCCACACCTACAACATCTTATCTAATGTCAGTGCACTGTCTGAGTAGTTGAATTTTGATATAAATCCTCTACCCATGAGCATCTGATAACCAGAAAAAGGTGGGGGGGCAGGGTGGGGAGAGAGGGGAATAAAACTTTTAAATACAATGAAATCAGTTGGAACTGGAGGATTTTGGACAGGCAAGAGAAAAAAAATAGTAATTTTGTTTAAGAACAGGAACCGTCTCTTTTATGCAGAAATAATTTCCATATGTGCTGAGTTTTTTATGGATATTATTTCTTAAAAAAGTTATTTAAATTAAAAAAGGTAATCATAATAACATATAGATATATAAAATATCAGCTATATGAAAAATTGAGTAATGTTACAAGTTTTACTCAAGTGTCCTCAACTATTCACAGCAGCCCATCTTCGTGTTGCAGGTTAGTTGTTTGTTATGTAGCATTCTCTTCACTACTGTAAAACACAGGTGTTTTATTCATTAATATGGATCTCATTGATCAGACACACCACATGCAGTTACTGCTCCAAAGAGATTACCATTGACATATATAATAAAAAATAGTTTATAGTTATAGACAACAGGACTACAGGGAAATGATGACATACATTATACAATATCATAGTCGGTGCTCTGGGTACCAGCAGCTTACTACTGTACATTTAGGCAAGTAAATATTTAAATAAAAATGAGGTCTTAAAATTCTTCTTTAAGCCCCTGTCTTGTATAATGCAAGTTTATCCCTATAACCTCTTTCAGAATTGAACAGGCCTGTTAGAATCGTCTAGATGAAACTCTTATCCTTCTCTGGTAAGATTTAAAAACAGAAATGATCGTGCTTCACTTAACTTGCTGCAAAAAGCACTACTAAGAAAGAATGAAGATAGCCTTGCGTGGGTTTTTCTCCACAAACCAGGAAGTGTTACTTGGGAGAAATGTTGCTGTTTGTCACTGAAATGTTCTTTACAGAAGTTCTTTTGGGTGGGCACAAAACCCCTTCTGTGGTTGCAAAGATGTTACCCTGCACAGATCCCTAAGAAACACAAGGATATAACTTGTTATGCTCGAAAGTATTGATTCTGAAATATCTACTGATGTTAAATAGGTGTGGATTGGTGTTTTGTTTTGTTTGTTTGTTTGTTTGTTTTTTGGGGGGAAGGAGTTGGAAGGGGGCTGTTTTCCTTTTTTAATGCATCTAGAGAAGGGAAATGTCATTCTGACACTGATATTAGCATTACATTGCACATAGTTCTGAACTCAGTGAGAATGCATTCCTAAAGGAAGTAAATCTTCAATGTTCTTTAAAAGGGGAGCAGACTGTTCTGATATCTTTCAGAGGGAAAATATATGCTGAAATAAAATCTTCCTATTTGTTTGGTGAGAAATAGAGAGATGCACTTAAGCAATGTTCCTGTAACGTGTCAGCTATGGAAAGAAAATTTACAACTCCTCTCTGGAAGCTTCAACAAGATATCACTACTATTAAATAACAAATAGAAAAATGCAGACTCAAATCTACTCGATTCTGTTGCAGTACAGCAGATTTAAAAGAAGAAATACAGGATAGTAGAACTCCTTTGTGTAGCTGGGTGCTGACACTTGAATACCATGAAATTGCAAGCACTGTGGAAATGAAAAATTTCTAAAAATTAACCCCATAAAATATACAATACTCCAGACAATCTAAGATAAGCAGCAACTTTTATTGCCTCCATATATTATCATTTGTAATCCAGGGATATTCCACAGATGAGACAAAAAAGAGAATGTTTACAACATAAAACTGAGACGATGCTTAATAATGAAATCTTGGTAGGTTTTACACATAAGGTATTTATTTGTTTCTACATTACTTTCTCACATTAACAGCAAAACTGTGGGTATGTATAGCCATCCATACATAAAGACACACACATGCACACACAAACATATATATATATATATAGGGTCCTTATTTTATCCAGCTAAAGGAATTACTATTTCCATTCGCCAGCAAGAAAGGTATCCAATTTGAATTACAAGAGCAAATGATAACTAACTAAATGTTCACTAAACCCCTGTCATCTTGTAAGGGAAGTTAAAGGAATTGATTTCTGTTATTACATACATTTTACAGTCCTTTTGACTTTCCAAAGTAGTGTGACAAGGTGATGCTGTGACTGAGTTAAGACCTGTATGTCGCAGAATGTTCTGATTAACATTTTTAGACTACTATTAGTCTGAATTTAAATCAATGTTCTCACCCATATGTAAATAAATTGACCTTTTGGGCTATATTGTATTAACAGAATCTTGCAATTTCAAGTAAAATATCGTTTCCTTCATTTCTGTATATTTAATTGTCAAAGTCAGATTATGTGCTCTATGCATAAAGAATTCATCCTGTGCAAGGTGTTATCATAAAGTTAAGAATCAAATTGATTCCATGGATGTTAAAGCATATAGAGGAACCATTTAATTTTCCCTTTAAGATTGTGATGTGTTTTTTGGTGTGGTTTGGTGTTTTTTGTTTTTGTTGTTGTTGTTGTTTTTAAATGCGATACATTTACTGGTGTAAAATTAACCAGATCCTTTCAGAGGATCTTTAGTGCTTTCATAATAAAATGCACTGTAGTTGTAAACAAGAAAAATTAAGTTGTTCCTCCTGTTCTTTGAGGAGTGTGATGAAAGGAGAAGGGAAGAGTTGCATCTGAAATTTAAAGAGGAAGGGTTTTGGGTTTYGTTTTTCTAAGACAAAAAATGTGAAGAAGCCCTACTATTTCTCATTTAGAATCTTGAAAGGTGGAAATGATTTAGGAGTAACGTGATGGAACTACAGTACAAAGAGCCAATAGACAGGACTTGGTTCCAAAGATTTTTAAAAAGTGTAAGAAAACAAGTTTTATTAATAGCCACTTCTATCAAGAACTTTGGGATTTTATACTTATTTTGTCTTCTCCTGTTGCATCAAAATCCTTTCTCAAAATCATTAAAAATGCATAGCAGATGTTTTCCTTTTGCTCTCCCATATCAAATGATAACTCTCATTATTTTCTAATTATGTATGCAACTTTCAGTATTTGTGTTTGAACTATAAAAAAAAATTAACAATGTATTTCCATATCAAGGATGACAAAACAATCTTTAAGGGATAGCTAAACTTCTACAACTTACTTGTGATAATGTGTTTCCTTAGGACTTGTTTTGGGGGTGGGGGGGAGTTTTTCCAACAACAGTTGAAAATGTGGAAACAAGTGTGGTGTTTTTCATGTGTGTGGTGGTGGTGGGTTATTGGTGGTGGATGGCTTTTTTTTTTGGTGTTTTTTTGTTTTTTGTTTAAGCAACTGCTTTGATGGTCCTCAGCTTTATTTGAGAAAAACAAAACAAAACCCCAAAAACTGGTTTATGGTTTAAAATTTTGAGGATACTTTAAAAAAAAAAAAAAAAAAGAGGGGGACAGAACAGATGCACTGCTCACAGTTCAGAGAGAAAAAATAATGTTAGCTCTCTAGGAGTATACTACAAAGAACTTTCAAAAATATCTCTAGGATTTGGTTGGTTGTTTCTTCTTCACAGGTAGATTTCAGAGTTTTAAGCAAATGATCTTCAGACCTACCAGAATAACTAGATCCTAACATTATATATTATTTATGTTCCTATACAAAAGATTTATTCACTTTATGACCTATTAATGACTTGTTGAAACAAAAATGTGCTTTCATTTTGTCTCATGAAGAGCATTCAAGAGTTGTAAATCTTTTTTTTTTTTTTTTTTGGTACAAGGTTCTAGACTCTGGGTTAGAACATGTTTTATTTCTTTTCCTAATTCAGGCCATGGGGTGCAGGCAGGGATGAATTATTACTAATAGCAATATGATAGTGAATTGAAATTTCTGTGTGCCTTGATATTGAAAGACTGCCATAAAAAGAGAGTATCCTCTCTACTTATATGACAATCTAAACTTCAAGGGAAATAGCCATACCCATAAATATAATTAAAATTATTATGTCTGAGAGTAAGCAAGAGCAGCTAAATGGGTGGATGAAAAATGTCAGCAGTAGAAACGTGGATAACAGAGATAAGGGATGTAAACCTGGCAAAATTGATGAATTGTTAGATGTTTAGTAATCACTAAACCTCTGATAATCTTCCTATTGCTTACTATGATAGTGTTTAAAACATAATCTACAGACTTTAACTTGTCAGGGTGGTTTTTTTTCCTTTCAAGTTCTYTGGTGGCTTATAATTTTTTTTTTGTGCTATGCTGGGAAATTGTTGGGCATYGAAGAGCTTTGATCTTCATGATGAGCACTTCATTGATGAATGCAGAATATTAATTGTGCAAATCTTCTGAGTAGTCAATGACAACGGGCCCTACCCATTGTGGGGAGATGCAGAATTGTTTTATGATGCAAAAAGATTGATTCCATTTCAATAACAGTGGCTGAGATTTCACTACTAAATTTTACAGTGGAGTTACTGGCAGAATCTCCTTTGCTTTTATTTTGCAGTGGAAACATTCTTCTTTGCCCCTTCATAGAATGGCTCCAATATCATCCTGTTGCTGTCCCCGGCAACCTTGTGTAAGATGCTCACTCTCCTGTCTTGCATTAGGAAAAGGAAGTGGATAACTGGTGCTTCTGTAAGAGCAGATTAGTTCTGGTCTTTCCCTGTAAGCTTTAGCAGTGCTATGCCTTCCCCATCAATGACTGGTGCACCTTCATCCCGTTTGTTCCCTGTGATAGCCGCAGCAGCACAGGATTCAGCTCATGAAATGTAGTGATTGGACAATGAGATAACCAGAAGGTCAAAAGCAGAATTCTAACAGTGGAAAGATTTACAGCACTTAGCRATACCAGAAAAAATAGATGAAGAAGGAGCAGGTAAGGTCCAGGTCCCTTTACCAAATCTGTCCCAGAGTGTTCCAGGAGCCACTACCCAAACACTGCATAAACTAATCCCCTCCACAAAAGGCTGCTATCCATTGAGTGGTGAAGTTATGCAGCAGTTAAGATTCAGCAATTTTCTGCCTATTGTATAATTACAGCTACAAAAACAGTCTGGTAAAACTTTAAATTTAAAGTTTGGCTAAAAGTGTGGTAAAGACTATCGAGACAGGGGCAGAAAATAAAAAAGTTTTTTTCCTGTGGCATGAAAACCCCAAATATGTAATACTAACACACAGAAATGCTTTAGTTAAGAGGCATTTCCTTTAAATTTTATAATTCAATATTTTTAATGTTTCTTTTAAATAAATACCTAAACAATATGTTTATAATTCTTTAAAAAAAACATTAAGTGGACCTTTTAAGTGTCAAAAATTACTTTTGATTTTTTTTTTTTAATGAAATGAACAATTAATTTTAATTGGATTTTACTTTAAACCATTTTTAGTAATGGCTTTTTAATTCATTTCATCAGAAAATTTTCTTCATATTTAGAGTTTTTATTATGATCACGAAATTAGTTAGCTTGTTTCTCTGAAATTGGCCTTTTATGTATACTCATGTAACAGGAAAAACTGTCTAGAAGTGTTAAGAAAAAGTAAATTTTTTAAGGAAAAGCAGCAAATTATTTTTCTGCTCTTTGCTAAAGTCAGTAAATGATTAGCTCCCATTGCTCTTGTGAAGAACAAATCTACCTCAGATTGCACAGAATACTGTAAAACAGAACCCTGGTGTAATGCAAATTGACCAAACAGCTACTGAATGTTGAATTCTAACAATATTTTAAACAGCTGCTTTCTTCTGGGAGATTAATATTAAAAACTTCAAGTAGAATAAGACTTGACAAGACTTGGCTACTGAAAATTTTTAGGCAATTTGAGATTACTTAGAATTACTGAATAACTAGTAATTTTTTAAAGGCATATACTCAATATTTGTGACAGTTTTCAAAATAATGCAAGACCATTGTGAAGTTCGTCACTAGGGGACAAGTAAAGGAAGAATTTACATTCTTAAATAATATGTGTGTGTTTTTCTCACAATTTTTCAGGAACATTAAAAGTTGATTTTATTATCTAGATAAATTTATTAACACATTAATTTATTTAGATTAATGGGGGTACGTGGAGGGAAACCAATGTTAGATGCTTAAAAACGCTTAGAGTTTACAAAGTTAGTGACACAACACATAGTTCCCAATAACTGGTTGCTGAAAGATCTCCCCTGCCTGATTCAGGCATTCAGGGTGGCAGCAAGGGGAAGGGATCTGTAAAGGTATGTTATTCACAGAGTATTACAGAAACCTTTGAATGTTGGTTACAAGTGGAAATGACCTGTCTGTTGCCTCAATAGTTAAAATGCTGTCCTGATAACAGAATACATGTGGAAATAGTACATGCAGTTCACAAATTGCAAGTGCTAAGGTAGTGTAATTTAAGAGAAATGGTGAGATATAATGAATATTCSGTTTACATTGGCTGTAAACTTATAGCTAAGTCAAAGGTCACTGTATATTTAAATTAATATAAAATTTTCCAACTAAAAATGTTCTCAGGACTGAAAGTTGTGCATTAGTAATAACTCAAAAAGACACAGGAGTGGCTATAACAGACTTGCACAGAAGTTGGCTTTGGAAGTGTCTACAAAATTTTTTGTATTTTTAAAACCTAGCTGTTTCATTTGAAATATCCCATATTAAAAGAGAGATTCTGAAATATTTGGTTTAAACAATTAAATTTAGGGGAAAAAAAGAACACCAAAGTTTTTCATAATAGAGAGAAATCTGATTTTCTGACAGTTCCAGTTGACACRTTGCTTGTAATTCTCTATATACAATGATTGAGCTGAAAAACATCTGACAAATGTTAAATGTCATTAAGAATTGAATGAAGTATACTCTGAAGTGWTTACAAACCCTCTTCCTTCAGTGAGCTCCCTAAATAGTAATGAATGGGGAGTTAATCAGAGGGTCTGCTAGCTATTGATGTCGATTCTTTGTGAATTGATTTTGTTTATAAAAGACCAAACAAAGTTTGGGGGAAAGCAATAGTGCTTAGAAGGAACTCTTCCTGGGTTAAACAACAAATCATCAGTGTATTTGATACAGTGTTCAGTGGCAGGAAAAACATTGCTTATCTAATGGAAAAATAATGATGCAGAAATTTATGAAATAAAATACTGGACATTTAAAGCTGGTTCTTAAACCATATCTAATCAGATCTTCCATGTTTGTACAGGCCCTCCAGCTTTTCATGTTTAGTTGTTTGAAATTAAATGTAGATGTGTTTAGTTGATATTTTCTTGGTAGAGAAGCATAAAATTATACCTTGTTATTAAGACATCTCTCTGTTCCCAGCAGTAGTGTGGACCTTTTAAATATCTATTTTCATTAGAAGAAGGAATTTGTTAGTTAAATTGCTTGAAGTTCATATGAGGATGAAACTTTAAAAGTAAATGCTGTTGGATACAAATATTTTAATTGCACTAGTTATTGAAACCCTCTATTAAGATCAAATCTTTAGTCTTTCATTCTACTTATGTACACCTATGTTGATTTAATTATCTGGAAAGAATATAAGGAACCATATAGAAACTGAAAAAAATTGAGATTTTTTTTCAGTAATGGGAGTGACTTGGGTAGTGCTTCAGAGGTTTTCTCAGCCCTTCCTTATGTGATCTAGTAGGTAGGACATATCTAATGTGATTTTTGCAGTCTCCTGAACATAAATCCTGCTACCACGATGTTCTGTGGTAGAATAGCATTTCTGGTGGTATTTGCTTCTTTATAATGTTGCAAGCTAGGCAAGAACGAGGCAGACACTTTTCTTTGAGTGACAGTTCCCACAATGCCCAGTATTACTCTATCCAAGTAAAATGCAAGCTCTCTTAAGGCTTCCATTAAACATCCTTCACAGACTAATCCTATTTGTTGTTTACTAATTACATCTTTTAGGGTAATAGATTTAAGAACAGCTCTATCTGAATTTTTTTACAATGGTCTGTATTTCTTCACTTTCTCTTCTGCAGATCTCCTGTCCCATTCCTCTTTTACCATGCATCAGATCTGGTCTGTGCAGGCAGAAAGCCAGTCAAATACAATTACTATAAAATTCTGTGAAATCCAGCTTTAACAACAATAACAAAAAAATCCAAAACAAAGCAAGAGAGTTGGGGATGTTACGAATAAAAATGAATTGGTAATTTTAATTCATGGACAGTTTATATCCTGAGGTACTTCTTAATTGCATGTTAATTCTTTGTAATGACGGGTGGAGGTTTCCATTTTAAGCTTACATTCTGTGTAGAATAATTTGCTAGGCTGGTAACATGTAAATACTTGAAATTCATGACTGTACTCTTGTCTTTCACACAAGTATATAGGAGCTGGGTCTAAACCACAGTGAAATCACTGCTGACCTTACTGGAATTCAGATGGATGTCTGTATTTGTAACTGAGATAGATTTCAACATGTTCAAACTAAAAAAATAATTTTTCCAGGAGTAATTCTTCTTTAATTGACTTTTAGATAAGACATGAGCAAAAAGTGCTTGGAATTTCCACTTTAGCTAGCCTCACACAGTCTTGTAGATTATACTCAAGGACAAACTGGATTATGAAAGTTGTAATTTTTTTTTTTTTTTTTTTTCTTTTTTTTTTTTGTAGTTTTCATAGGCAACTGGTTGTTCTCACAGGAACAATAAGGATCATTTTGTTCCCTAGTTCATCAGCAGAAAAGCTGACAGTTAAAACATGGAACTGAATTTTTCTTATTCCCTAAAGACCATAGGCTGGGACAGAATGGGGACTAGACCTTCATACAGTTATTTCAGTGCTTCATAAAATGGAAGAAGTGCCCTGTACGAAGGGACTAGCTGTAATCATTACATGACTGCAAATGCTTTTTCTCTGCCTGTAACATTCTAATGGCCACCACCAGACTTCAGTCCTCTAGCTTGCTGACTTTTCCCTCAAATTCCCAGAGCAAAGTCCATTTCTGTATTAGATTATCTGAGGCTACTTCAATTTCTATGTATCTCCTGGTTAGTGCAGTACCTGTAATGCCCCTCAGCTATCTACTTTACTTTGTAACATATAAAAATACCTACTGTCCTTCCTTTTCTTCACCCTTTTTGAAAGCCTATTTTTGAATCACTAGTGAGTCAAAAACATTCTGAACTTCTTGTTTGATATTCTTGTTTCTTCTTCAGCGAATGCAGTTTTCTGTCAGAACAGAACATTTATCTTTCACTTGTATATCATTGTAAAAACATTACCCACTGACAGGGGAATGGTTTTATGCAAAACTTAAGTATGAAACACGGCCTGAGTGACAAGGAGGGCCACATTGTTTGTTTCCTATCTCTCATCACAGGCAGCATGTCGTGAGGTTATGCAGGGAGAAAATTAGAAGGGCGAAAGCCCAGCTAGAACTTAATCTGGCTACTGCCATAAAAGACAATAAAAAATGTCTCTATAAATACATTAGCAACAAAAGGAGGGCTCAAGAGAATCGCCATCCTTTATTGGATGTGGGGGGAAACATAGTGACAAAGGATGAAGAAAAGGCTGAGGTACTTAATGACTTCTTTGCCTCAGTCTTCAATAGTAAGACCAGTTGTTCTCTGGGTACCCAGCCCCCTGCGCTGGGAGACAGGGACAGGGAGCAGAATGCAGCCCCCATAATGCAAGGGGAAATGGTTAGCAACCTGCTGCACCACTTAGACACACACAAGTCTAGGGGGTCGGGTGGGATCCACTCAAGGATACTGAGGAAGCTGGTGGAAGTGCTCACCAAGCCACTTTCCATCATTTATCAGCAGTCCTGGCTAACCGGGGAGGTCCCAGTTGACTGGAGGTTAGCAAATGTGACGCCCATCTATAAGAAGGGCCAGAAGGAGGATCCAGGGAACTACAGGCCTGTCAGCCTGACCTCGGTGCCGGGGAAGGTTATAGAGCAGATCATCTTGAGTGCCGTCACACRGCACGTACAGGACAACCAGGGGATCAGGCCCAGTCAGCATGGGTTTATGAAAGGCAGGTCCTGCTTGACTAACCTGATCTCCTTCTATGACAAGGTGACCCACTTGGTGGACGAGGGAAAGGCTGTGGATGTTGTCTACCTAGACTTCAGTAAAGCCTTTGACACAGCATTGTCCTGGAGAAACTGGCTGCTTGTGGCTTGGACGGGCATACTCTTCACTGRGTAAAAAACTGGCTGGATGGCCAGGCCCAAAGAGTGGTGGTGAATGAAGTTAAATCCAGTTGGTGGCCAGTCACAAGTGGTGTTCCCCAGGGCTCAGTGTTGGGGCCAGTTCTGTTGAATATCTTTATCAATAGTCTAGAAGAGGGGATCGAGTGCTCCCTCAGTAAGTTTGCAGACAACACCGAGTTGGGTGGGAGTGTTGATCTGCTCGAGGGTAGGAAGGCTCTGCAGAGGGACCTGGACAGGCTGGATCGATGGGCTGAGGCCAACTGCATGAGGTTCAACAAGGCCAAGTGCTGGGTCCTGCACTTCGGCCACAACAACCCCATGCAATGCTACAGGCTTGAGGAAGAGTGGCCAGAAAGCTGCCCGGCGGAAAAAGACCTGGGGGTGTTGGTTGACAACCAGCTCAATATGAGCCAGCAGTGTGCCCAGGTGGCCAAGAAGGYCAACGGCACCCTGGCCTGTATCAGAAATAGTGTGGCCAGCAGGACTAGGGAGGTGATTGTGCCCCTGTACTCGGCACTGGTGAGGCCGCACCTTGAATACTGTGTTCAGTTTTGGGCCCCTCCCTACAAGAAGGACATTGAGGTGCTGGAGYGTGTCCAGAGGAGGGCAACGAAGCTGGTGAAGGGTCTGGAGAGCAAGTCTTATGATGAGCAGCTGAGGGAACTGGGACTGTTTAGCCTGGAGAAGAGGAGGCTGAGGGGAGACCTTATCGCKCTCTACAACTACCTGAAAGGAGGTTGGAGTGAGGTGGGTGTCGGTCTCTCCTCCCAAGTAACAAGCGCTAGGACAAGAGGAAGTGGATTCAAGTTGCGCCAGGGGAGGTTTAGATTGGATATTAGGAAAAATTTCTTCACCGAAAGGGTTGTCAAGCATTGGCACTGGCTGCCCAGGGAAGTGGTTGAGTCACCATCCCTGGAGGTATTTAAAAGACATGTAGATGTGGTGCTTAGGGACATKGTTTAGTGGTGGACTTGGCAGTGTTAAGTTAACAGTTGGACTTGATGATCTTAAAGGTCTTTTCCAACCTAAATGATTCTATAATTTCTTATACAGAGGATCTGTAATGACACCACGGCGATCTGTACACTCCTTCATACGTCCCAGCCTACAGGAAGCCAAAATGTAGCAAGAAAGGTCAAAAGAAAAGCCAAAAAATCAGACGTTAAGCAGATATCTTTTTGAATTCCAACACCAGGTCTCACTAAAAGTCTTTTAGAGTTTTCCTGCAAGTTACTTAGTGGTAGCAACCTCTCTCTGATGTTAGCTTTGCTTAGCATAGCAAACTGAGGGAACTGAGGTCATCAGGGGTGTGGGTTTTGATTGATTGTAATAGCCAGTCTTGGTCTTGACATCAATAGCTGTCTTGGGTGCAGCCTTCATGCTCCAGGTCACCTCATATATTTTTTTCCATGTGCATGGAGAGAATGCAAGCAGGTTATAAACAGCGCAGAATTACAAATCAATTGCTTTTTAGCAAATGTGCACAATTGATGAGACTAAGCTAGCTACTGCCTAAGCATTAATGCGTTTGCCGTCCCCATGACCCTAAAGGTGTCTTTGCTGCCCAAGATTTTGTTGGTCATGTGTGGAAGGGTCAATCTCTATTCTTCCTTGGAAGGGGCTGAGTTGCCATCTTCAAACTCCCTGTATTTTCTTTAAAATTGTATGCCTTTGCATATTGGTGTTTTCTTCTTTAATCTCTGAGCTTAGCTTTAACTGCAATTTTACCTTTCCCACCTAGCTTGGCTCTAGTCTATGTATTTTCTCACAACTTAGCCCAGGTTTGAAAATGTGAAAAATGTTGCGTAGCTGTGTCCCCTCAAAACTAGACCTTGGAGTGGAGACATCTGAGCTCTGGAAGGGGAGGGTCACAGAGGCATTTCACTTGCAGCTTTTTGAGGGGATGGGAAGGAAGACAGCAGGTGACGGTTGTTTTCCATTTCATGTTTGCAGAGCTAGAAGAAGCGTGAGGCTCTGCAGCATTAGCACGGAGGTGTAATGGGTCTGGTTGCAATCAAATTAACATATCACTGCTCTTTCCTATATCCATCTCAGAAATAGAAAAGAATAGGCAAGACACTTCCCATTTTTGATAAAGGCAGAGATAATGCAGATAGTAAAGGCAACACATATTGAAGCAGGAACAGAGGATAGATTGGAATGGAGGAAAGTAAGAGAGGAGAAGCAGCTGTTCAAATGTATATGCAGGTGTAGCTGTTAGTAAGCTCCATCATGTGATGTATTAGTATGTGTAATCTTGCCTTAGGATCAGGAAGTAGAAGTCAAAGATGTATTTGAGCATGGAGTAAAGAGAAGGGAGACAAGGAAAACAACTATTCTTTTTGGTGTATAAGGAAATAAAGAGGAAGAAACGGATGAAAAGACAATTTAGGTAGTAAAAAACATGAACTTGATATAGAAAAGTTCTGAAGACAGAGAAAGAAAATGGAATAAAGACCTGGTAAAAGTGAAGACGTGTAAGGAATAGCAACCTAATATATAGAAGAAATAACTTTATTTCTACATAATTCTCTGTTCAGGAAATTCTGATACTTATTGATACAAGTATATGGGTCTATTGAGGAAGGAAATAGGCCTATTTCATTTGACAAATAAAAGATAATAATAAAAGAATGCTTGCATCAAGCTTTAAACACTTAATAAAAAAGGTGGTTTTCTTTGATTTCCACCTATTAAATTAATTAGACTTTGTTGATCCCTGCTGTCCAGTTGTCTGTCTTACAGTTGCAATATCCRTTTCCATCGTACGTATCACAGGACCGCCATGTTGTCTGGTTAACATCATATTTTGCTAAAAAGTCCCAGGAATTCTTATCACTTATATATAAATTAATACAAATTGAGGAGGACACCATTTTTCAAATAGATATTAAAATCTATTTTTGTTTGTTATCAGAAAGTTAAATATACTGTCAAGAGATCTCATAATAGAAGAAATATTAGCAAGTGTCATGGCTGATATTGCTTCTGTATCGTGATACTGTTGTAGGCTAATTGAATGTGTGGTACTTATTTGTGGCTATGTGCAGGATGTCGTAGAAGTGGTGTGTGAATGTTATCATTGCAGTACAGATTTGTAACTCATCCATCCAGAAAATCCCACAACAACAAATAACACACGACGTAGCCAATAGCAGATTTTCACTTTCATGAGGAAGGCTCTTCCTGGCCAAATGTTAGGACTATTTCTTCAAGTAAGCTTCTACATATTATACGTATTATCATCTGTATCGCAGTCAGAAACTCCTGTCTCTGTTGATTGAATTCCCCTGGTAGGTCTTCTAAGTTCTCCAATGTTAGGACCAACCACCCAAAAATTATACAGGTGAGAGACGGAAAATGTCCAACAGCAGTAAACAGGCTGTAGGATTTGGCATTAAGCAATGAATGTTCTGTATTGAAGAAGACTTCTGAACATAAACATTTGAATAAAAGCCTTTTAGAATGATTAATGTTATTGGAGGGTGTATCTAAAAGGCAGCAGCACCAGTAATCTGTTTGCCATTCATTTCTGTACAATTTATAAAATTATTACCTTCTTGGAATATTACCAACTTCTTCATGTAATCATAAAAATTTATGATGTATACCTTTCAATTGCTTGTGTAGGAAAAAAATAATGAATRACAATAAAATATGATTTGTGAAGAAAGTAGAAGCCACATTTTCATTTTTAATGATCTTTTTATTTTCAATGAAGGTTATGTGGTATCGAGGTAAATAGTCTGCCTCAGTTTAAGAATATGTGGTCTGTCATCTAGCTTTCTATTCTTGTTATCTGCTTAATGAATGAACCACAGCAACTATATCATCCAAAGGTATACTGTATAACAACAAGACTTTTCAGAGAATATTACTTCCATAAAGGTGAATTTTGTTATTTCCATGAAAAAATTCCGCTTGGTTTTTCGTTTTGCTTTTTTTTGTTGTTGTTGTGTTGGTGGTTTTTGTGTGTGGTGTGTGGTTTGCGGGGTTTTTTTGTTTGKTTGGTTTGTTTTTTTTCTTTTTTTTTTGTAGTTTTTTGGTGTTTTGGGGGGTTGTTTGTTTTGTTGTGGTTTTTTGTAGAAGTAGTACTATATCCATATGTTTGCTAACAATCTGTACAAAACTAGTATTATTTAAGAAGCAAAATGCAGAATTTAGCAGTATGTTTCCTATRGTAGCTTATCCTTCAAGTGTTCTGGACTTGTGGGAAGGCAAATGAAAGTAATAAAATATGGATAGTGTTAATGTATCTTTAGTGAATACAGGTAGATAATATAATAGAAGTACTCAACCCATTTTTAAGTGAACTTGCCCAAAGGTGTTTGTCCTGGTTTCGGCTGGGATAGAGTTAATTTTCTTCCTAGTGCTGTGTTTTGGATTTAGTGTGACAAGAATGTTGATAA
>JAYKAV010000192.1:0-28606 GCA_035582835.1 Phoebastria nigripes
ATAAAAACAGTTTAATAATTGAAATAAAACAAAGTAGAACAGTAATAGTAACAGCGATAATGACAACAGCAACAACAACAGAATATACAAAGCAGGCAATGCACAATGCAACTGCTCACCACCCACCGAACCAACAAGAGCCCATCCCCCGGGACCCAGAGCCCCCACACACACCCTTGGTTTTTATACTGAGCATGACATCGCATGGTATGGAATACCCCACTGGCCAGCTGGGTCAACCACCCCGGCTATGCTCCCCCCGCCAGCTTCCCATGCACCTGGCATGGGAGGCCAGAAAGTCCCCGGTGCAAGCACCACCCAGAACATCAATGGGCCATCAATGCTCCTATTATACCAAACCCAAAACACAGCACACACACCCAGCTACTGGGAAGAAAGTTAACTCTGTCCCAACCAGAACCAGGAAAGTTACAAACAAAACATTGTCTCCAAATCTCTCCTTGGTGAACTCTTTAGTGAGCTTTCAATACATATGGGGTCAAAAGCTTGCACGCCTATTGCTGATGTTCTGATGTGGATGTTACACATCTACAGAGCAATAAGACCAATAAATGAATTTTAGAAAAGGCTGACAAGTAAATCCTGAAAAAGCAACCCTGGGCATAAAATGACATGAAAAAGTGTTTTGTTTTCAGATTCTGAAGTGTTTCAGATTCTTTTCAGATTGCCCATTAACAATTTTTAAAAGGGTGTATGACTGAACTCACACRCAAAATCGAAGTCCAGTATGCACATCAGTATCAGCAGGCAGCCCAGAACGAAGTGGTGTGGATAGCATATGTTGTACATATGTTATAGTCTTTTGAAGACAGAATATGATAAATGAGTAATAATATGCTAAATAATACATGGGCTGCGTATGGCTTAGTGATTTTGTAGCTTCTGGTGTACGTATCTTTATGTGTGTGTATACATACACATATTTGCTGCTATTTTAGTTTTACTCATATAGGCAATAGTATCTTGAGAGCTTATTAGTAGCAGGTTAAGTGCTTTTGCCTTCCTAAATGTCACAATTTGATATTTAATAAATGCCAAGAAATCTCACCAGATGTCAAGTGTGCTGTTGGCTGACTTTGCACTGGCTCTTTAACATATAACCACATACTCTGTGGTAACTCTATCCTTGTCTAACCAACATGTCATCTATTTTTGATAAATTAAGAGAATAGTTGTAAAACGTCAAAAATGAGTGACATGTCTAGATCGCTCCGGTACTAAGCAATGGGTTATTACTTTACTGAAAAATGGTCTACTGACTGAGACAGCTTAAATTCTTGACTAAATCAGCTGGCTACTTAAAGGCAAACTATCTTAAGATGGAGTTCTTATAAAATTTTAGGGCTAACTTCTCAGTAATATGCGACTTAAATCTAAACCAAATTTATGCACCAAACACTGACTATGTTGAAGTATAGGGGCTAAAGAACTAAACTTTGTCCATTACTAGTCTTATTATTTGAACAAAAATGCAGTAGGAGATCTCAGGTATACCCTTGTAAAACAAACAAACAAACAAACAAACAAACAAAAAAAACCCCTGAGTGCCAGTACAGGCAATTTTATGGGAATTCCAAACTTAAGTGAGTAGAATTTGATTTTCATTTCATTTTATTTTCATTAACTGGAAGCTTTGGTCTTGCCTAGTAGAATACCAAAGTACCAGAGCCTGGCCAGATTACACCCGGAAAGGTTATTAGTATTTACAGTTTTGAAGAACCTCTTTCTAATGCTCTAGGCTAGTGGATCATATCAGCAAAAGCCTGCAAAATGGGTAATTTGGCTTGCAGCTATCTGTGCAATTTTATTTAGAGTTCATCAATTCATGTGGTTATGTCATATAGCTATAAACATTTTTAAGAGTTGACAAGAGTTCATTTTTTCAAAATCAGGAAACAATTGTGTAATTATTTTTTTTAAATTATTGCTCCTCCCAACAATAATGAAAAAGCAAATCTAGTAAATATTAGATAAGGTTTTAGTGTATCATAGGCTTTGATTTGGTTTATTCTGTTAGGAATCTAAAAGAAATACAAAGCCTACGAAATGAGAAAGAGATTGATTAACCAGTCTGCTTTATTTATTATTGAGCAAGAAGCCATTTTCATTTGCATCTTAGTTAGAAAAAGGGATGTATTTGCTTAGAGTACTCCGAGGAAATCTCAGTTCATTCAAGGCAATTACATTTATATTTGTTTAAATTATGTGAGCATTAAAAATGCTGCTTTACTTGCCAGTTTTGTAAAATAACATGTAACAGATGCTTCAGAATTGATTGTTCTGTTTATTTGAAGGAAATAAATACATTTTTATTTCATGTATTTACAAGAATGCACAAACACAGGAGGTGTATTCTGTGACTGTTTCCTCATATATTTCTCAAGTTGCCTAAGTTACATCTGGGCTGCTAGGATGTTTTTTTTTTTTTTTTTCTTTTAGTTGCTACTTTTGTTACAGTAGGGAGAAGATTCCTGATGACTAATCTTGGGCTAGAACTTTGTCCTGGTTTCAGCTGGGACAGAGTTAATTTTTTTTTTTTTTTCCTAGTAGTTGGTATAGTGCTGTGTTTTGGATTTAGTGTGAGAATAATGTTGATAACACGCTGATGTTTTTAGTTGTTGCTAAGTAGCCTACTAGTCAAGGACTTTTCAGCTTCCCATGCTCTGCCAGGTGCACAAGAAGCTGGGAGGGAGCACAGTCAGGACAGCTAGCCCAACTGGCCAATGGGGTATTCCATACCACATGACGTCATGCTCAGTATATAAAGCTGGGGGAAGAAGAAGGAAGGGGGGGACGTTCGGAGTGATGGCGTTTGTCTTCCCAAGTAACYGTTACGCGTGATGGAGCCCTGCTTTCCTGGAGATGGCCGAACACCTGCCTGCCGATGGGAAGTAGTGAAAGAATTCCTTGTTTTGCTTTGCTTGCGTGTGCGGCTTTTGCTTTCCCTATTAAACTGTCTTTATCTCAACCCATGAGTTTTCTCACTTTTACCCTTCCAATTCTCTCCCCCATCCCACTGTGGGGGAGTGAGCGAGCGGCTGCGTGGTGCTTAGTTGCTGGCTGGGGTTAAACCACGACAAACTTGCAGTGAGAAGGTTTGGATTTTTTACACGTCTTCTCTGAAGATTTTCTCACTGAATGTGCTCTTGTATTGAAGTTCATATTCAAAGTTTGGTGGGGCAGTTTCCATTTTGACCACTTACATGTGGCAGATATAAATACTCGCCAAATACTGGAGACAGAATCTGTTAAAAACAGATGGGAGTTTCCTCATTTAGAAACTTTGCCAGTAATTGTGATCCATTTTTTTCTATCTAGTATCATTGGGACAACTCTTCCTTCCTTGGCTGTGGTTCCTTACTTCAAGGGAAATTTATTAGCATACATTAATCTCTTACATCTCTTCTGCATAGCTTAGCTGTAGCTGCATCTCCTCATTTATATTTATTACCTGCTTTATTTATATAAGGTGAAGTATTGTGTTCATGGTGTCCCCTCCTAAAATACTAATTGCTTCTTATATTTTAGGCACTTATGCTTTTGAGTATCTAACTTAAAATAACTGAGGAGAAAGAGGTTTTTGTTTGCTTGCTGCTTCATCATTTACAGGAGGATGCTCTGTGTTGAGCTGAGGCAAAAGAGTAAGATCATTCACACTCCAAGGTGACTCTTTGTTCCATGGAGGCAGAAAACAAGCCCCAAGAGGAAAACACCTGGAAAATTTTCTCCTGGGGTCTGTCGACATTGATTAACCCAATGCCAGAGAGTCATAATTTATGATAATCTGAGTGTAAACAGAAGGTGATCTATGAATGTCATGCTATTATCCTTATTATTCTTCATTATTAATGAGAATGATATTAACCTCTCCCATCAGCAGGGTTAAGTCTTACCACCTATACACCTATACCGCTGCAAGTTGTAATAACTTTTCTCTTATTCCCACTTCAGATAGGCATTTCTCATTAAATTTTAAATTCTGTTTCATTCTACCAGTGAAATTAACATTTATATAGCTGACCGACACTTTTGATACATTTTAAAACTATACAGTCAATGAAAAACAAATCTAGAAACATTACTTTATGCCACTGTAAAATTTAACTAACCAAATAGAAGTTCGTTTCAAATGAGTGTTCCTTTTTTTACTTTGCTTAAAGAAACATTGCACTGTTTTCCTTCTACCCTCCCTAGTGAAAATTAATTAATTTGGAAGTATATCCTCCAATAGAGGCTATTGGAGCTAGGAGACCTTGTTCCATGATTAATAATTCCATGTGGGATTTTTTTTTTCCCCAACAGATTCATATCACACAGAATAAAGAGCCCTTGTTTAAGTGCACCCAGACTGGTTACTTAGATATGGTATAGAGAGTAAAAGTGACTTCAAAGGAAACCCTTTCTCAACTTTCCTAGGTTTGGATGACTAGGAAAAAGGGATGGCATGCCACTACTAGATTACAAGGAAAGATATACTAGATGCCTGTCTAATGACTTTGTACTGATATATGCTGATTCACTGCAAGAATTTTAATTGCATGAGTTGAGAAAATTTGAAATTATGAGGAATAATAGCAGAAGCTGCTTTTCAAAATGCATCTGCAACCCTTGCACTTCCTCCCATAGGATTTTCTTTCTAACCTCTCTACAGACCCTGCCCATGTTGGTCATAGTAATTTACTCTTCATATTTCAGCATTACATGCAGCCTTTAATTAATACTCTTGCATATTAATTCTGCTGCACAGAGTGTACCTGGACCCCAGATCTCCTACATAGGAGGAGTGAGAAGAGGAATTCTCCCACATGGAACAACTTGAACTACGAGAGGAATAAGGAAGTTCCATGCAATTTTTTCCTTGCACCAGAACCTTCCTGATGTTTTCCATGGAGAGGATCTATGTGAATTAATATCTCCTTTTCACTCTCCCTTTATATCCGATAATCATCTTTTCTCAAGGTCAAAAGTGATGTCAGATTCCCTGGGCAAGTTTTCATTCCTCCTTTGGGAGAAGCACTGCGACAGCATGGGCTGAAGTAGCTCTGTGGCTACTGGTGCTGCAATGAGAATGGACTTGGCGGTGATGGGATGGATGCAGAACGGATGTTACCAAAGGCAGCAGGCTGTCATGAGACAGCAACCAGAGATGCCTTTCCTGCTCTGTTGATGGTAGGCTGACAATGAATGAATGATATGGACACAAGCTGTCAAGAGGGGTGCAAATAGACAAGGTACTCATTAAATAAAGTAATAGTGATACTGATAGCACCCTGCAGTGAGTCATCGTATAGATAAATGACCAGATACGGGGGCTGACAGATGGTGAATGACGCTCATATAATTGAAAAGTACATTTGAAGCCTGCTGAGAATGTTCCAGCAGCAATTTTATGATTTTATTCAGTTTCAAGGAACAATGAATGATTGTTTTTTTTCATAAATTTCACATTTGCTTTTGCATTTTTCACATGAATATTATAGATGTCACTGTGTAATTCGCAGTTGTTACTTCTTTCTAAAATAATTTTCATATTCTGTAAAAGGAACTATCATCAATTGCATTTTTTGTAAATTTCATCACTGTATTTTGCGAAAGTATAAATCTTTGCAATGATCATAGTTCTAAACATAACATCAAAATAAATTGAAACAAATTTAAATTAATGCTGCAATTCTTAAAAGACAATTCATTGTTCTGTTTCCCCCAAACATTCTGTAAACTATTTTAAAAATAAAGCCGGAAGAGCCAGAGCATTTACTAATCAACAACAAGAGAAATTATACTATCCATTTTGCTTAGGGTAGTTGCACAAATCAATATCACTTTATCAAAGATGCTTGGATCTAACTGCCTTCTAGATTAAATGTATTATAAATATTAAAATGCTCACTTAAATAAACTCTTAAAATTATACTTCAGCTTTTTCCCTAAGAAATTATTTATGCAATTACAGTATGAAAGTAAAAATGCGTATTACAGAATCAGAAGGGATTTGATGTGAACAAAGAAATAGAAAATGGCTCATAATATTCAAGGGTGATGAAGGACTTTTAAAGAAATGGTCAATGTGTTTTCAATATATGAACAGAGAAAGAGAACCTAGCATTCAGCATGTAATGGAAGGCTTACACAAGGATAACGCAGTGACCAGGGTCAGAACAACTTACTGAGAGCTGTTTTTACTTGGGTAGTTTGTGGTTTTTGGTGACAATCATGTCACATTTATTCTTGGATCTTCAGTCTGTGCAGACATGATCTATCTGCCAAGAGTCCTTCTATTGCTTTACATGAGTTTTGGAACTACTGTGTTTATTCCCTTTCTCATTCAGCAGGAAAAGTGTCCCCAAAATAGCTCAGAACTGGTGCTCTTCCTCTTCCCAATTCATTCATTTACACAGTTGGTTTTCTCATGAATAGCTTAGCATGCTCAAAACCTATGGGTGGTTTTTCTAAGACTGGTTTAGAAAACATCTGACTTTAACATGCAAATAAAAAAGTTTCTAGTTTTAGATAACTTTCATACACTCTTTTTACTCTTGAGTGTATCTGTCCATCTTTGTCTAGTGAGAGGTGGATTTTGCTGTCTCCAGGATTTACTTAGTTACCGTACCTGCTTGTGAATTTCCAGGTAACATTGCATAAATCTTAGAGGCCAGACCTCACTAAGGATGGAATAATTACAGTATCAGAAACACCACTTTAAATTGTATGTTTTTCCAAAACCACTGAGTTTGGAGTATAGTCAACTGAGGGTCAAGACCCTGGCAAAGGAGGTCAGGACTTTCCTGCTTGTGAGAAAAGGAGAAAGCAGAAATAAAATAAATAAATAAATAAATAAAACAACCAAAAAGCCACAGTTTAAACAGTATAATACAGTAGGAAAGCATATTTAAAAATTATTGGTGATTTTTATGGCGGTATTTTGAACAGACTGAGTGGAGTGCAGTGATAAAGCTAAACAAGAATAGAAACCCAAACACATTAAGCTTTATATAGGGCAGATTGTGCTTCCAGCAGATATCTGAAGGGGATATCTGATTTATAATCAGAGTTCTATAGCTTGTCAAGCAGTAAAATATGATTCAATTGAATTATATATTTGAAACTGAGTAAAAAATGAATGATGGGGAGATGTATTAGCAGACATCTGGTACAAGAAATAAACGTCCACATGTGTGGATGTTCAGAGAGTATTCACACATTTCTGTCCATGCATCTGAGAAGCAGAGTATATGGAAATGCATAGGGATACAGTTGTGCTAATAAGAGAAACCCATTCATTTTCAGATAAGCAAGTGCACCAAAGAGTTACGTGAAATAGGGTTATTGATATTTGAGGTGTCTGCTTACTTGCCTCAGTCACATCGTGCCAATTTCTTCTCTGTGATGGGATGACAATTGCCTTAGGAATGAGGAAAGGAAAAAAAGAAGTATAAACACAAAAAAATATATTATGGCGTTTGCCGTATAAAAAAAAAAAAAAAAAAAAAAGAACAGCAAATGTCAGACAAGACAATGTATTCTCTACAGATTTCTGGTGAGCAATGATTTGTGGTTGATAATTCATGAACATATGGTAATTAACTTGTATTTTGTGACTTACCAATATCTGTCCAAATTGTCATAAATAACCGTATAAATTGTACTGAACCAAACTCAGTGTTTCTTTTCTTGAAAGAAGTAAAAAGAAAGATAGTGATTTGGTGAGTTTGTGGATTATTTCCTACTACTCTATCAGCTGTACTTGGGAAGAACAGCAAATGAAGAAAAGCAATGCAATACATAATGATGTAAATAATGAATGCACCTGGCTGGTGGATGACAAATGCAGATAAATGTAGACTAATGAGTTTGGATCGAAAAAAGAGACAGTGTATAGCTGCTAAATGGAAAATGAACATCAGGGCATTGACCTAAAGAGAGATTTGGGAACTATTATAGACAAATCTTTAAACTCTGTAGCCCATTAGGTGGCTAAACTGAGAAATATAAATGAGATACTGGGATGAAGTTAATAAAAATCGAAGTATAAACTTATTTCAGTTAATGAAGCTTCATTCACAACACTAAATACACTAATTATCACTAAGAGACAGGATCCCAAATCAACCCCTAGGTAGGACAATCTTTAAAGATGGGGGACAGCAATTAGGTTTCTGAATATGTACTTAGATCAAAGGGCAAGAGACTTAGTATCAAGAGCGATGAACACTTCCATTCAAGTAAGCTCAAATGCCTAATCCTATACTGTGTACAGACAACACACGCAAACATACTACGTTCCCCAGTCTTTCCAGGCAGAGATCCAGATTTCATGGTGAAGTAGTTTAGTGCAGATTTGGAGTAATCAACATGGCTACACTTTGCATGAAATCACAGCAGATTTCTAAAGGTGACTGTGGACAAGGAAAACTGTTCAGATATTACTGTTATTATGCAATGTTGCTTTATGGTTGTTACATATCACCTCAAATTGGTCTTCAACATAACTGCTCATCAGTGCTTTAGGCTAAATGTTTTACATATGTATTTGTATATATATGTATGCATACACACAGTACATGCTATACTATATAAAAATATATATGCATATACTATATTGTATAAAAAATTGGTGAGTTCAGAATAATGATTTTGCTGAAAGCTGCTCCTTTTTTTCAATGTATATATTCACCAAATATTCTCAACAAACCATTTCCATAACAGAATTGTTTGTGAGCATAAACTAACTACTTTTGGCATGTAACTGGCCTTTGATATATTTTTACTCTAATGTTTTAATATCTTAACCTTTCTTAACAAAATTAATAACAAGTGAGGAAAACAGCAGGATTTTGTTATGAACAACTAAAAAGTGAATGTTATTCCTTTCTTATTTCACTCAATAAGCTCTTACATTACAAACCTGTCAAAACTTCCATAAATATTAGCAGTAAGAAAGAGAAGTCAAACTACTGTAAAGCATGCCTTCCTCCTTAAGCACCTCACAAAAACAGACCTTTCTCCCTAGCCTGGAGGTCAGAGCCCTTACAGGAAAGACAGTGAGGACTTTCAGCCAGAAAACTGCTGAACTTCACCTAACAGGCAACAGTAACCATTAGTCTCACAAATATAACTTTATCCAAGATGAGTACGAAAAGGAATTTCTCCAGCTGAAACAATCCCTGCTCTCTGCATTGTTTTTTCCCCAAAGCGACTCACTCCAAAATTCCCAAGTCCAACACATATCTTACTTTCTCCCCTCCACAGGATTCTCTTCAAAGAGGGAGGGATGCATTCACCAAGCTGCCTCTAGCTCTCACTTTTGAACTCTGTATTCTACTTCCAACAGTCACCTCACTTACCTTCTTTGAATATCTTATCTGAGAAGATACGGTCTTCAATTAACCACCTTGCTTTCTGCCACCAGGCTGGGTATGTGAAATCATCTGCTTGGAGAAGAACTGCAGCTTTTTCAACTAAACAATACTTCTGAGCTCACTGAACTTCTGTGTTGATTAATATAATTGACAAACATTTTGCTTAATCCCCCAAAAGAACTCATTTTCTTAGAGTAGCCAGATTCCATATCTCTCATTTTGTATGGCCATGATAGAAACCTTAATTTCTTCTTACATAGGAAAAAAATATTTGTCTTCCAAGTTGTAAGTCCTCATTCAGGAACTGGAGGCTTCCAGCACGCAATGGTTCCATTTAAGGGTAAAGCAGGAGGTATGTAAGTAACATGGATGCTATTCAGAAGGCTAGTGAGAGGGAGCAGGATATTGTCTAGAGCAAAATTACTATGTTAAAAAACAAGATAGATTTTAAATATTTCTATGTCATCATAAAAGTTTGCCAAATTGATAGAACTCCATTTACATCTGCATATAGACAATGTAAAAGGTGTGTGTGTGTATATCTATATATATATAGATGCATATCCTAAATTACCAGATAATATCCTCTAACATAGAATCAGCTTCAATTCCCATCCATCTATAGATGTCAGAGTATATTAATCACTGAGATTGAAAATAGCTATCATAWCTCTAATGGGACATCTGGCATAATAGACAGGCAGGCATATTTTCATTCAGTCACTGAGGCCTCAGCAAATTACATCTGAAGCTTTGGATTTTGAAAGTACTTTTGTTTAAATGCAGCCCTTTTTGGTAATGATTATATGTTAAAGCATAATAAAAGAGTGTCTTTATAGTTCCAATAGGGAAGTGAAGTACACTATGTGGAAACATTAAAAGTATTCATCTCTAAATGTCACTCAACTACAAAGCTCGACAATTGCACACGCTAGCCCAAACAGCAACGTAGGGAGCAATACAAAATCTTCATATTGGAAAGATTTTGAAAGGCAGCTGGGGACCAAAAAACACATTGCAACTATTGTCTGACTTTCACCACATAGTAACCGGAGAGTTCTGTGGGACAATAAAAAAAATTTAAAATATGATGTATTTGTTCAAGCAGCTATGAGTTCAGAAAAGCATGGATGGTAGGCTGCTCCTCGAAAATACACACATCTTTACAAATCCACTGTCTCTTGGAGAAAAAGATAAAGCTTTAGAAGGACATTTGCAGAAAATATTTGTGTAGTTACTTATTGTGTATGCTTTAACTGACCAAGCAAAATTCTTTATACACATCCTTAGCTTTACACTTGAATGAACCATCGATTGACTTCTCTTGACTTTACTCATATAGTTGAAGTTAAGAATACACAGATATGCTTTCCTGGATTCTTTATTCAAGTCCTCTTCCTTATCATAAGCCTCTGTATATAACTGCCATTATTTTTTTTTTAAATTGGATTAAAAACAGGCAACTAATGTAGCAAAGCAACAGCCTCATCAATATAGCTGCCATTATTATCAATGGAGAAATTATTTATCCCATTTTTCATACAAATGTCTCCTTGAGTAGCAGTATTCGATGATCATGCATTATTGAGATTTAATGTGAGTTCTGCTATTGATTTCAGCAGAGGAAGACCCATGGTGAGAAAGGAAAACAAAAAGGAGTAGAGTGTTCTGTAGGTACTGGACCAAATTTCATGCTGAAATCAATGAGGTTATATGTGGTATAAAGCCAATACAGAATTTAGACTGTATAATTTTGAGTAATTAGAAGTACCCAGACTTGCATGGTACCAGTCTTCTATTGATTTTGTCATTGCCTTACGACGTGTGTTTTAATAGCAATTATATTTTCTGGTAACCTTTTTTTTCCTCTCTCAGCATCTAAATTGTTGCTTCTTGATTAGTCAACAGGAAAAATCAATACTCTATGCATTGCACTTCCAAGCTTTAATTCAATTACGATCTGTGAACTAATCAAACATTGATCTAGCTGTGTCAGTAAGTAGAAGGCAATTTTTTTTCTACCACTATCTTTCCTTGTCATTAAAGGTTACATTTTAGTTCATTTACCACAAGTGTAAATCTTTACTGTAGCTTAAAAAAAAAAAAATCTCCTTTCAACTTTAATTTCATTTAATTAGAAACTCATAAGACTTTTTACGTCCTTTTGCCTATTTTCTGCCATTCATGCCCTGCTAGTGCAGGAGTATTTCCTACACAATAGTCCAAAGTGCTTTTTCCAGTGATTTTAATAGACTGAAAAAACAAAGAACAATTCCTTTTTCCTTGTTGTCAGAAATTAACTTCCATCATTCCAATTCTATTGGCATAGACTTCCTCTTCACTTAATAGCTGTTCTGTCCATCCAACTAAGGCAAAGGGTTCTAGGGGTTTTTTAATGAGTAAATCCCTAGTAAGGTATTTTTTTTCTCTTCCATGAGCTTCCCTGTCACTGATTGTAGCAATGTGCTTACTATATGTCTGTTGCTAAATGTCAAATAATTTTATCTTAAAAACAGCTACTCAGTTTTGAGAAAAGGTGGGGTTAAACTCTCATTTACTGTCTCTGTGGAAACAACTACCAAATGGTAACTCCACTATTTTTATTATGTTTGCCCAGCCCTAGGGCTATCATGGTTGAAACAAGTAAAAAAATAAATAATCCACATTATTGCTATTACTATTATTATATTAAAAAGAGAAAATGTAAACAAAATAGACAACAGAAAACAAAATTGTAGGGTTCTTTCATACCTTGAATTAAAAGACTTTTAAAAACACAGGAGTGCCTGCCCTGGGGGGCGGACCTGACTATCTTGCCTCCCATATAAATGATCACTAAAGATAGCTAAAGCAAGAAATAAATAGGTAAACATTCTTTATGTTGGTTAACTCTGCCTTATGCAGACTGGGTACCCTGAATATCTTAGAACTAGGGGCTGTAACCTATAAATAATTCCTAAAAATACAAAGACAATAGTTAAGTCAGTTACCTAGAAAAAACATGTAAGAAGTTGCCTTGAAACAGGCAAATCATTGAACAGCAAAAGTCCTGAATCTGAATTAAATTGCCCTGTTCCTTTCTTTTCACCAAATGTTAGCTTATACCTCCTCTCTGAGCACACGCGATCACGGAACCACTTGGCGTTTCGCAGGAATTAGTTTCTGTATCATACTATAACTTCAGTAATCCAAGTCAGCTTTATCTAGATGTTTTAAAATGAATCTTTTGGAGTGATTTAAACTTTTTTCTCAAAATTCCAGGTACCTTTTAAATAGTAGCTGGTTTTTTTTTTTCTTTTATTCATTTCATTTTCTGTGTAAGCTTTCACATTTTAATTGGGTTTAATAAGTGCTTAATTTTCTTTTATTTCAAGAAACAAACCATTGGATTCTTATACAAATCCTCACAACTTCTGAAAGAGTGTTAGCATCCTCTGGAAAGAGTGCTCCGGGTTTCCTGTGCTTGGAAGGAATTTGCTTAAGCATTGCCAGGTAATTACTTTCTCCAGTTGGTATCAATATTCTTATACTAATAACCAGTTGTATTATCAAATGACCTCAATATAGTTTTCATAAATCATGTAATTATTCATCTACAAGAGTATTAAGAAATTATTACATGAAGGTTATATAAAGATACACAGCATTTACAACACATCTTAAAAGGCTCTTGTCATCTTAGCCATAAAGAAGAACCAAGATTTATTATAGTGAGAGGAAATATGAGTCAAAAGCTAACCAATGGTTTTACTATGTTCTTTTGTTGAACATACTCTTCTATGAATCAGAGGTCTTTACTTGTGAAAGGAATAGAAGCAAGTTCTTTTTGTAACAGCGTTTACAACTCTAATTAGGATCTCAATGCTATTATGTTTGCTTGTTCCTCAGTAGAATACCCTTACATTGTTCTGCACTAAGGAAATTTCAAAATCAGTCTCAACCTCAGTTTTTCAGCTAAAAATAATTCCAATATTCCAATTCAAATACTCCCAACATGGTCCAGTTTCTGAGGAGACACTCTTTATTAGATGGCTTCTGAGTTTTTGTGTATTTATAACTTGCATTTACAGAATAATCCCAGTAATCAGTTATTTATTCTTCAACAGAACATAAAATAAATTGAGAATTAAAGTGGCATGTAAATTATGAAAATCTGCATTTCGGGGCCTGCACAAAGTCTGGTGTTTTATGAACTTGAATTATACCTTCTCTGACATTGCTTTAGCCATATACTGGGACTCCAGAAACCCACCGGCATTCTCTAAACTGGCAAACTATTGTGATAACGTGAACAGCTGAAACACAAGTATCTACAATAGTATATCTGAGTATAACTTCCAGATAGTAAGAGTATACAAGTCTATGTCTCTTTTAAACATTAAAAAGACTCAGAGAAGATTTCAATGACCTAATTTCACAATAAATACTAGTCGTTCTATTAAAAATCTGTTTTCATACTTCAAAATAGCTCTGTGCTGTGAAATTCTGAATATCTTCGAAAACTGGAGATTCCAGTACTTTTCTGGGTCACCTTGTTCAGTACTTCACCACTCCCATCATGAATAATATTTTTCTTATGTAAAAGTACAAATTTTTCTTTCTGCATTTTGTGACTGTGATCTCTATTTATTTCACTATACTCCCCTGAAAAGACTGGTCCCAGCTCTTCCTTAGCTCCTAGGTAGTGAAAAACAGCAATTAGCTCTCCTTTTAGACTCTTTTTTTCTAGGATAAACAAACCCCTGTCTAGAACCAAGTAGCCCAAAACTGAACATGATATGCTGGGTGCAACCTAAAGAAAACCAAGGAGAAGGGAATATTCATGTCACTTGACCTGCTGGCTATGTTCTTACTAATACAGTGCAGCTGACGTTCACACTCCTCCACCCCAAGGGAGCATTGCTGACTCATTTTCAAGATGTTATTCTGTGTTTTACACCTTCACCCCCAAAAAACCCTGGCTGAAGTAGCCTGTAGGATAAAGGGAGCAGAAGAGAGCACTTACACAGGTGAGTTACTAAGCTGAAACGTTAGTGCATGCTTAAACGTTGTTTTGAATGGGACTGGGTTGAAACATTGGTCTTCCTGAGCAGGTATCCCCAAGCATTAATAGTCAAGGCAGGTTCAATTAAACAATAACTTAACTGATGCTTTGTTCGAAAGAACTGAGCATATTTCCAGTTATTATACAGGAAAAAAGTTTTGTGAATATTTTTTCCCCATTCAGGTAGGTGATACAATTCAATACATGTTTTCTACTCCTAGGTCTGTCTGACTAGCAATGTGATTGAAGCCGAGTGGCACTGCCACTAACCAGAGCTGAATCCTGCATTTGCTGCTCAGGAAAATCCCATTAAAGTCAGTGGTGCAAAATGAAGCCCAGCATGATCATTTCACTACACAGTTTTTTTATGTATATTTTAAAGCAATTCCTGTAGAATTTGTAGTCAGGGGATATAGCTCTCTGTGTTAGGTTTCTCAGCTAGGATTTGCTTTCAATTCTTATTTGCTTTATATTTCTGTGGAATCAGCAAAAATTACTCAAATCAACATTATGTAAGTAATTTCATGACTTTTCCAGAGCATACAATGTCGTGCTTTTATTTTATTTTTTGGCTAATATGATCAATTACTCCAGTCCCTGTTGACTCACTGGGTAATGTTGTCTTTAGTTCTTGGGCTTTAAATTTTAATACCCAGTGCTGACCTCTGTGCTTAGTCAGTTCTTCATAAAGCACATTTTGTGGGATAAATTCACAGACTTTGTTTCGTCCCAGATACTAATAATGAGATTGTTCCTGTTGTAATTTTTGTAATAGTGCAGCACACTCACCTCCTGCCAGGCAGCTTATACAAATTACTACAAACATAATGGTAAATGTTATTTTAACACTTGTTTTGAACTCCAACATAGAACTATATTACATATTTTATTAGCTCATTTACCACCTACTAAGTTATATTATTAGCTAATTCATTGAACATGATATGTGTTAGGTAGATTTGGCTACCACTTTAAAGTGACTCTTATCTGAGTCTGGTTTGTGTTTTTGTGAATCCACAGAAGTTAGTCCATCTGTGATTTTATAAATGAAAAATAAACCTCAGAGATGTAGGAAAGCATAAAATCAAAGGGTAGGATCTGTCTCTGTCCCTCTCATATACAATACCTTATTATAATAAGTAATTGATTTCTCATTGCCATTGTTCAATAGCTCTGATTCACAGCCCATTAAGGTTAATGGAAGCAAAAGACCCATGAGTGAAACCTGAACTTCATTTAAGTCCTTGTTAACACTCACACTGACTCTATGGGATTAGGATTTCGTTAAATGTCAAAGTGGCAGAATCTAACTCAGACAAATCCCTTTGGTCTTGAATTTCGGTAGGACACGTGATCCGAAATTCCTAAGTTCTGTTGAAAATCCTCATCATAAAGGAAACATCAACTAATACTTTTAATAGCCTAGAGCTACTGAGCATTAATTGTAAAGCCTTATGTTTATGTAAACCTGCTTCAGTTCAGGTTGTCACCAATAACCAAGTCATGCAAGCTACTGTTTAATACACAGCTCTTTCAGGGACTGTCATCTCTGATAGCTGGCTCTGTCTTAATAAAGCCTGAGCTCGCACTATTAAAGAGCATCACATATTTTTATGTCATGTGAAAAGAATTTGTAGGGGATTTTTTTTTGCTATATCTTAGTTAAAGTAAGTTTTTATAATTCCATATAGCTTTTCTCATAGTATCTGGCAAATATGTTTTTAATAGCAGCTCTGGACTCTTTGAAGGGTAGCACTGTGATCCACAAACACATCAGACATTTCCATGGCCCTAAACAGGCTTAAGAAATCCCCTGAGGATCTTAATACTGTTAAGAATGAGCAGCAAATAGACATGGTGACTGGTCTGAGAATGGAAAATGAGGAGCATTTGTTAGGGTAGGAAAGAACAAAAAACGTATCAGAGASAAAGGCTGCAATAGCCACCATCAAGCAGAAGCGTTCTGCAGTTTTACAGTAAGAGGCGAAGACATTGCCATGCCATAAGGGGGAGTCAGCTTAATGAGTGACACAAGGTCAAAAATAACAGAAAAGAATATAAGTAAAAGTCCAAGTAAAATGAAAGCAACATGCCGAGGAACCAAACTGTGACAAAGTCCCACAGCAGCTAGTAAGAGGGGAAGAGAAGCTGAAGATGTGGTAAACAAAAAGCAGTGACAACATAACATAAAAAAAGAGGGATCACACATCTGAATGCATGAAGTGCCTTTTACTGTAGGCAGAAACTAAGGAATGAAGAAGTAAAAGAATGGGAATCTTTAGATCAGGGCCGGAAAGGAAGAAACGTGCAAACAGAGAAAACTGGTAGGAAGTGCAAGAATGGACTGAAAGGAACAAGAGGCAGAATCCATCAATATTCCCCCCATGGTTTAGAGAAAGAGACAAATCCTTTTATGGCCTGTATGATTACGGTACCATGTGGTAATATCCTGACTCACATTTTAAAATAAATGCAATTTCTGTGATTGCCTACTATCATGGCCATGTTGCTGTGCATTAGGATATTACAAAGTGAGAATTAGAGGGAGACATACAATATTTTTATCTGCTGGCCATAATCTTAACTCCTGTATTTCTCCCTGAGGAGGGTATATATCTGTGGCTACTGGAGTTTTCAGTGCCACTCCAGCTAAACACCATTACAAAAACATCTGCACAACATGGTGGCAGAAATGCCATTCTTGCTAGATTTATACCTATGTAGACAAAGCTGTATAAATGAAAGAAAAAAGCCCAGTGTTGATAAAGCTGTGAAAGTGTAATATCTGGTTTGCGCTCCCAGTTTTTTAGGTCTCTGCCTGCAAAAGGACCCCAGAGCTTTGAAGCAGATCTGCCTAGATAAAATCTTTCGCCCACTTCTTGCAGATGAGGCCTTGCCTTGGTGTCAGGATACTCAATGCCAAAACCCCTCCTGGTCTCTAGGAAGTGTCTTTGTCAGTGTGGAGCCCGAAGGGCCATCTGTACCCTGCTCCCAGCTCCTACCTGTGATCACTTGCTCTCCTGCTTGCCACAAACTCCAGCTACTAAACTTCCCTTCACAGGCACGCTCAGCTGCTCCCCTCCTGCCAGAAGGTCCCACCTAACCCAATCACTCCTTTTTTTGAAGTAATGAGACATAAAAACCAAAACTGAGAAAAGCAAAGAAATCCTGTCTATCATGCTGTCTCTCACTAGCATGTCTGAGCACATCCCATCTGGAGGACTGAAACTAAGCTTAGGAACTTCAGATAAACTCCTGTGTGACACAGCAGCATCCTTTTCTCTTTCAAGCACAGAGAATTAATAGTTCTTTAGTATTTTCACCTCTCCTATGAGTTTAGCAAAGGATTGGTGGAAAGCAGACATCCTGTGGAGATGATTTTTCTCTAATAACCATCTCAAGCAATATTTAAGGAAAATAAGGAAAACAGGGAAATATTCAAGGAGATAACTTAGCCCTAGAGCACACCCACCTATACTCAAAGGGTGGCCAGTTGTAGTCAGTGGAATAAAATCTGCTTCCAAAGCTGTGTTGTAATGTGGTTGACAGCCTCTCAGGATAATGCTGCTGTCGTGGCTATCCTGCACGTTAGGATTTTAACAAGTCAGTGTGACAGAGGGAGACACTCAAGAGTTTTATCTGCAAGCCAGACTCTTCTATTTCCAATATTGCCCCAAGAAGCTAAAGGCTTGCCAGCTGTGCCGCTCAAAAATTCTCAGTAGTGAGTGCTGCAGCCTCCAGCAAAGACTGTGGCTATGGAGAAACCCAAATTCTTCATGGTGGACGTTCAATGGAACCACTTGGAATTATGAAAAATGGCTGGACTAACCTTTCCTTAATTAACAGCTTACATTTAATATCAGTCATAGTAATAGTACAGTCATTATATTAGAGTAGCCTGATGGTTACTCAGATGGGTTTTGTTCATCTAACACTATTCCACACTTTCCACTGACTTTTTTTCTCACCAAAATGGGTCAGGGGTAGGGACTAGGGTGTGTACTTCCAAGCTTTCTCCATGCAAAAGAATTCATTCCTCCATTTTACTACTATCTTCCCATTTGTTTTGTAGGACACAGCAGTGTATTAGCGTGACCGCTTATCCTATTGGTGCCAAGAAAGCTCTACTTTTCTTTTTGGCCTCTCCTCAGCATGTAATCAAGGCCAATTGCTTTTTTGCCTCGTAGCTTTTTCTACGGAGATGAAAGTGAAGCCTTACTGACACACACAGGATGGCAGTGTGATCACCAAAATAGCTTGAATCTAGTGGTACAGGCATGATTAAGCTTTTCTCCTGTCATTTCCCTTAATGCATGCCAATTTGGCCTTGTCAGTCATTTTATCGAGTCTGACAGGAGCTTTCATCCAAATAACATCTCCAGAAGCAATCCAAGAGCACTATGAGTAGAGCTGGGCTGGAAATACTTTTCCTGTACTGAGAGCTTCTTTTGTTCAATTAAAAAAATTAAGCATTCTCCATTACTGAATTGTAAAATCAGTTTCAAATTTTAGATGTGGTCAGAATGCCCACAGTAGAGTAAAAACAAAAAATAAATTTAAATATGTCAGTATCAGAATTAGTTGCCTRGTCTTAAGCATATATTTCCTCTAACACTTTCAAGTGAAAAAAGAAAACCATTAGGTTTTTTGGCCAACAAGTTGATCAGAAGTGTTCACCTTCCTTCTACAACAGCCAGTCCCTGACCATTTTCTCTGCAGTGCAGCACAATATGTCTGTGAAGTATTTTTGCCATATGGTTAACTGATTTTCAGTGCATTCTGCCAGCTGTCCCTTTATTAAAGATATAACTTGATTGCTATACCATCAGGCAAAGTATCGTCAAGCCTGTCCCTTCATTCCTCTTCAAAGCTTTTTATTTAGAGAGGAAATTAAAAGTAAGGAAAACCACTAAAAAGACTAACAGTTAAGAATGAGAGGATTTTTTGGGTCAGTTTTCCTGATGTTTAACACTTCACAGCTGCAAATATTTGTCCTTTTGCTGTTCATTTTCAAGTGGCTTGAGTTAACTGGAAAACTCCACAATTTACTTGCCTATTCATCCAAATGTTTTCCTTCTGTGAAGGAGACCCTTGAGAGGCCGGGATATCAAGCATCATCAAACCCTGGCTTACGTTCCTTCAAGAGGGGAAATGCCCTTAGTGCCCTTTTTTTTTTTTTTTTTTTTTAATATTTCCAATTGGATTAGTAAGGGTGATGAAAAAATCTTAGGATTCTCTCATATTGGGATCTCAGATTGCCATAAATAATCTCTTTCCTCTTTTCTGTATAAAAATGAGAAGTTATTGAAAGGTTAAGTATCCTGCCTGAAGCTGATCACTGTTTCCTAATGCTTTCTTGTTATAATTTATTTGTCTTGCAGCTTGGGGCATAGGCTGAAGACTTGCAGAGGCATTCAATTGTCTGGACCTGTTGCACTGCACAATGAAACTAAAGATACATTTTGAGCTTAAGGACTTCCTCTGTTTGAAAGAGAAAGAAAAACAACTCATGGATCAGAAAGTGACCCCTTCAGAGAATAAAACGTGTTGGATGGTAGATATCTTTTCTGTTTCTTCTTAAATTTTCCCGGGTGAATCTTGAGCAACTCTGGATCTAGCCTTTCCAAGCCACCCCTGGGATTTTGAATAAAATACAGAGGGCAATGAATAGGTAGCTGAGACAAAGAATTAGTCATAACTGAGTCCATTGTGGAGGACTAGCAAGAAGAGAAAGCAGTTGAAGAAAAATGAGTATTTCATTGCAGGCTGTGAAACATTTACTCATAATGGCATACATTTACTTAGTTCTGTAATCCCTGTGACATTCTTGGGAATAAATAAGGCTGAAAATGCTGACAGCATGTCCTCCCTTTTGTGCTTATGGATAAGCAGACATATTATGCTTACTATGCTTGCAAAGGAAATAAAATGCAGAAAAGCACAGGAATGATCCCTCTTATTTTTAACTTAGAAGGGAAGATAATATAACAAGCTTAATTTGGAAAGGAGCCTGGAGTTTTGAATCTTTTGCTCAGTATCATACACATGGCTCTTGCTAGGAAGATAACCAAGTATCTGAATCTTTTCATTATCTTTAATTAAGCTACAACTACAGTAAAACATACTGCACTTTCTAGGCTGTTTTTTGTAAACTGACAAGTCCAACAACCCAGAGCAAGTACTGATGTGCTTTCCAAAACTGAGTGGCAGACACTGTATTTAACCTTGTCTCTGGTTTTTCAGTATGCTTTGCCAGCTGAGCTTTCTAATAGGAAAACCTGAACAATACTTTTTTGGCTGGTACCATCTGTCAGTTATAGATCTCATTGTGCTACTATCTCCTTCCTGGGCTAAGTATTCCTGCAATTTTTGCAATTCTCCCACTCCTTTAACAAGCCTGAACTAGATGAAAACATATTTGACCAGATTTAAGTATTTGTGATTCTTCTTTCCAAAAGCTTGTGGCCAAAGTAAAACAAAGTATTATTTATGCTTCAATAAAAACAGAATACTTAGGGGGAAAAAAGGACTGTAAAACAAGCAATGTACACATCTGTCTTGCCATTCCCAGTGGTTACCTAAGCAAGACTAGATAAGATTTTTTTCCTGTCAATGTTGCAAGGCATGTCTACAGAGTTAGATGATTTAAGCACAATGCTACTGCTGGAAAGTAAGATAAGAAAGCATCTGTGCTGGTTTGACAATGAGCCAGCTGGAGTCCAAAGGATTACAGCTGTACACAAATAGAAAAGCAGACACGCTGGTGAAGTCCTCCGAGCAGAGTTCATAAACACGGGGCTACTGCGTGCAGCCATGATTAAACCGCACTCTGCCCCAAAGCTGTCACATCTGTGAGGCAATGCACAGCACTGTGCGTTACACCTTGCAGATATCTGCACTGATTACCCACCTCTTTGGCGAGTGTCCTCCCTTCTAAATTCACAATAGTTCCTTTGGTGATCCACGGGGACTTTTTTTTGCTGCTTGTGACCTTGTCTCTTACCACATCTTAAGCACTTACTGAGGTATTTTCCATTAAAATATCTAAGCCACACTAAATACACTCCTACAATAAACAGCCATTCTACAGATAGCACCCATTATATAGCTACAGGGCAGCTCCAGATCTTCTCACCACCTACTGCTTTAGCTTTCCTATATGGGCAATAGATAATATCAAATGACTTGCAGCCTTTTTCATCTCGGAAACAGAGCTGGCTGCCCATAGATTAAAATGGACCATACACCCTAAGAAGCCTTCTCTGAGGGTTTCTGGTGTCTGGGACCTGGCACCTGCCAAAGTTCCACATAGCAAAGTCTTTTTTTTCCTCCAAGACACCATCATTAATGAAGAAAACTCTAAGTCCTCTTTTTGCCTTTAAAGAAATATCAACAGCCAATTCTACAGCTTAAAAACTGCTTCCACTGAAGTAGCTTCACTGCTAGCATAGTTTTAAACCACACTACGGCTGATAAAGAAGGAAATACACATATCTAATTGCTCTGTCATCTAGATACTCTTACTGTGCCTGCAAGCTAATTTGCTGGAAACGCTAAAGGGATTATAACAAAATAGTGTTACACTAAAGTTTCCAGGTAGACAAGGGTTTTTGGGAGGATGAGAGGAAAAAGAAGTTGTTTGGTTCTGATGAAATTTGCAAAACTTTGGTTCTGTAATGGATATGCAATAAAGCAGATATTGTGTGTAGCATAAATTCAAGAGAGATTAATGGTCACATTAACCTTTTGAAAAACGATAAAGTAGATTTATCCCTTTGCAATTGGTGTGATAAAGTAATAAAAACATAGTAAAATAGACCAGAATTCATGTCTTTTTTCTCTTTTCAATGGTCTGACCATCAAATAAACAAGTAAAATAATCAACAAAGATTTACAGCATGAACAAATGCATATAATAAAACCTTACTTGACATTTCATCCAAGCAATGTAGAAGCACAATTAGAGAGATGAAAGTAAGACATTCTAAAAAAGTGCTTGAAAATTGTTCTGAAACTAATTTCAAAATCAGAAACATTGTTACCATTCCCTTTTATAAAACACAGAGAGACATCCCAATCAATCTCTTGGAAGGTACTAAATTGAGAGACATTTTTTGCCATGTTAGTAATAGCCTTTCATGTTTGGCACGATCTACATAAAATGTAAGCAAGCGATTGTCGTGGTTACGACAATCTCCTAGCCAGCAACTAAACACCACACAGCTGCTCACTCACTCCCCCCACCTTTGGTGGGGTAGGGGAGAGAATCAGGAGAGTAAAAGTGAGACAACTTGTGGGTTGAGATAAAGACAGTTTAATAATTGAAGTAAAATAGTAGTAATAATAATAATAATAATAATAATAGAACATACAAAGCAAGTGATGCACGATGCAATTGCTCACCACCCACKRACTGATGCCCAGCCAGTCCCTGAGCAGCAATTGCTGCTCCTCGGCCAACTCCTCCCAGCTTATATACTGAGCATGACGTCATATGGTATGGAATACCCCGTTGGCCAGTTGGGTCAGCTGTCCTGGCTATGCTCCCTTCCCAGCTTCTTGTGCACCTGGCAGAGCATGGGAAGCTGAAAAGTCCTTGACTAGTGTAAGCACTACTTAGCAACAACTAAAACATCAGTGTGTTATCAACATTATTCTCATACTAAATCCAAAACACAGCACTATACCAGCTACTAGCAAGAAAATTAGCTCTATCCCAGCCGAAACCAGGACAGCTATAATGTGAAAGAAATTGACTAGAAATAAAAAGAAAAAACATGGTCACGAATATTTTTGCTTACCACAATTGTCATAGAAGTTCATGCTTATCTGTAGTGTTGATTTCATGATATTTAAAAATTGTCCTTTTTTTTAGGCAAATATCACGATTTCTGCCAGCTTGAAAGCATCAATTTTCTTTCTGATGCAAGGACCTTGGAGAAAAAGAAAATTCATCAAATACTGTACATAAATCAGACTCCTTGAAAAAAATCATGCCAGCACAATATCTGGAACTCATAAAAATCACCTCATCAATATCACTGTCAAAAACAAGTGAGAAGAGAAAAGAAGAGAAATTTACATGTCACTTAAGTTGTGTGTGCATTGCTACCTATCATGAATAATGTCTCTGTGAGACAGACTTCAAAACAGCCCAGCCAGGAGACCAGCTGTGTGGTCTGTGCACCTTCACCTGCTTTACCCATACTCCTTATTCATACTCACACTCATTTCCACTGGACTGGACACTTTCAAGCAACTTTTAAACAAATCTCCTTTTGGTAGCCAAATTCTCAAGGACTGCATAGAATGGACCAACTTTGAAACAAAAAGTCTGAAAAGCCGCGAGCATGCAAGTTATACACTGTACCTGGGAGACATTTCACTGAACTTTAGTTGACCGAAAGTCAAATGTCCAGTTCAGGCTGGTCGTCTCAGCTCTTCTACAGCAAATGAAAGACATAAGCACCTAGAAAAGGTGATTCACCACTTTAAGTGTTGAATCAGCCTTTTGCATCAAGTCCTATCCTAACTGTCAACAAACAGGAATGCATGTGAAGGACAGTCAATGATGATTTTAGGAAGTAAAGCAACAAAAATTATTGTTTATTCACAAAAGTAGCATGAAATCTTATTGCTGATATTTATATCCTCTCTGCCCCCAAGTGATAACTAAATTAAATAATACAGAGTTTAAGACAGCAACAGTACTGTATGATATGCAGGACATACTGTAATCAATCTATTAACAAGGAACAGGATGCCTTGAAACTGAAATCTTGAAGGCAAAATGAAAACCAGGTCACCAAAAAGAGTGTTTACAATGTAATATATGTGGATTGCTGAAATTAACATGACAGTGTTTTGTGTGTGTTTGTTTTAAAGAAATACTAGTCCTTTAAAATGAATAAAAGATTGCAATGCAAAACCCAAATAAAGTGTTTGATGTAGCAAACTAGTTCAACAAAACTGTTAAACAAAATTGATATTATCTAGTATCAACTCAATACAATCAGCTGACAGTTATATTTATGTATTACTGTTTCTCTGAATTTAATTTGTAGAATTGTAGAGGGTCTGGATTGGAACAAAACTGATTTTTCTTTGTTTGTAACCTTACGTGTTGTTGCACTAGAATGCTAGACTGACGAGTGAAATATTCTTGCCTCTATTTCTTGCAGAAACACGCACTGTGTAGCAGTTTGCGTGCAAAACATCAGCGCTGCATTCTGCTACCTCTCTGGCGATTAACTCTCACAAAAAGGAGCTGTAAACATCTGGAGACAGACATCTATTTTTTTCCCATCATTATCTTCTTTATTAGACTTCTAAAAATAGTGTGTAAATATGTTAAGACATATAGATGCAGGCCTTCAGTCAACATGGCGTGAGATGATGAAAATGAGAAGAAACAGACTGAAGTATCTTCACAGAAGTGCACGAGACAGCCCTAACACCTGTTGGGAATATTTCCCACAGTGCTTGCTCCTTTTTCGTGCTCTAAGAAATCCTCTTTGCAAATTTCCAAAAGTTCCAACAGAATAGTCTAAAGCGCCTTCTTTCTTATGTCCCTTTGAGGTAAAAACAGAAAGTGCTGTAAAAAGCAATATGCTACTAAAACATAAGAAACTTTAGAAGCTCTATGATAAACTTGGAGTAGCACCTTGATATATCAATACACCATTTTATAACATCAGGGACTACCTCCAGGTCCTTTCTACTGATGATGTTGTCGCTAAAGTGTGCATTAGTATTGATCAGCTATTCTACCTTGATTTTCTTGCAGTTAAGTCAGCAGAAAGATAGACCAGAGTGAAATGTAACTTTTTCTGAGAACATCACAGATAAAAAGGTTAAAATTGTTCATGTAAAATATTGTATGTAAAACATCGTAAATATTTCCTAGGTGTTGGAATAAATTAATATATTATATATTCATATTAATATATGTATATTCCTTATACAGCTAATGAATAGCAATTTGTTAAATATTGCTTTAAAAATCATTATCAGAACTGTTATGTACCTCATTCTGGAAAAAAGTTAAGGATGTAGTATATTGGGTGCATTAAGTTTATGTTAGCTATCTAATTTTAATATTTTAATTAAATTATCTCTAAATTAAAACAGTTCAAGTTTTAGCCCTCTTCCATTGAGACAATGTCTGTCCCTAACTCTAGTTTTAACTGGATATTTACACACACAATATAACACATTCATTCTCCCAGTGATTATTCAGATGGTTGAAAACCTAAGATCTTTCCTTAGAAGCAAGGGAGAAAAGAATAAATTAACATGATCAAAATAGGGTCAATGGAAATCATACGAAATTTAGGAAAGGCTTGTCAGGGGAAAAGAAGAAAAAACCCAAATACAGGATGGTTTTGCTTCAAGCAGAATTCTTGGCAGGTATGTAATGCATGCAGGAAATAAGAAGTCTGAGAAAACTAGCAATGGCCTAAAAATGACACAGGGAGTAACAGCATAATTCCTGTGCACATGGGCTTCAGAAGAGTCTTACTCTTGGAGGCATCCAGTTGACTATCTTCCATCATAGATGAATGAAAATTTGATATAATTCTTTGAAGAAAAGCACTGTATTGAAAATTTCCATAAAGTCTCCACAGTAGCTAACTTCCCACCAAGACTTTAACTGATACTGACATTTTAAAGTCTCTTAAAAGACTTTATGACTACCTGAAGCAAACACCTACTGTCTAATTCCAGTAGCATACATTATAGGCAGCACTTAAGTATCTGAAACAGATCAGGGAAATAATTTAACTACTGCACAAAATATAAGGTAGATTTCTTCCCGCACCAAGCACAATTTGTCAGAAATGCAATGCCCTTCTGTTCCTCTGTAACAAGTCCTTTCACAAATTTGAGCGTTTCATTTTGCAGATGGAGAAGGACAGACAGTAGGATGGGACCTCTACATGGCAATAACCAACTTTTTGTCCTAAAAAGAGCACAGAAAAGATGACAGAGACAGACAAGAGACACACTCACATTAACTGCTGTCAAATACAGTGTATTTTTAAGTACTTCCTTCAGCGATGATTGTATTTGGTAGTTACATTATTAATACTGTACATTATATGGCTACTGATTAATAAGAATACTTGGCGCTCTCAAGTAAGATCACTAAAGTCTAAAAAAAGCATTGGAAACATTCACACTGCATTAACCCCTCTGGATGCTGTCCAAATTCATTCTGTTTAACTGATATACCTAGGATTACTTCAATTACATGAAACCTTCTTAATTGTCAGTGTGTGAGAGTTCGTGGGTATCAGATTTTTTCTGCACAACTTACAGTTGGTGAATTAGTTGGTGAAGAGATCAAGAATCCTGGTGAATGAAAGGAGCTTTATCTACCTACACTATCATTCTTATTTAAAAATGCATATACCAACCATTTGATCATCCCCGTATCTTGAGCCAATGACTTAGATTGTGATCTGTTACACAAACGAGTGGGACACTTCATAAGTCTAAAAGGATTAGGAAGAAAAAAAATAGGATGTGAAGAGAAAGGTACAAATAATGTACTTGGGGCCAAAGGAAAAGCATAAGTTGAAGACGAAAAGTTTATCAGAATGCAAATTTGCTGTACATAAATATCTAAGTTAAAGGGTTTTTTTATGACATAGCATTAAATTTGTGATGAATTGTAGAGAATGGAATCATTTCTGCAGGTCTCCAAGAAAGGAGAAAAGTGCTAGAAAAACCAGGGAGTTTAAAGATCCGTGGGGCTATTGGACATTGCTGGCACATCTCCTCGACCATCCGTATCATAGCCAGAGTTTGTTCCCTGGCGTCTGCACGGTGAACCTTATCTCCCTATGGTTGCCTAATCCTCTTCTCTTATCGATAAGCTGGAACAGAAGGCAAAGAGCAGAAGGTAATGCTATTATGAACATTATAAGCTTCCACTCTTTTTTCCACTGGGTATCCCAAAAAACCTGCCCTCTTTCCCTCTACATGTTGGCATTTTATATCTTCGCTGCCCAGCTGCCCAATATTTGGGGATGTTTAGCTCTTCTTTGCTGTCCCTTGGATCACAAAAACCAGTGAGCATACCACAAACACTGAACGGTTTATCAACTATTTTGAGAAATATTTAGAAATATGATGAGTGGACAGACTCTCTATATCGCCAAGGAACATTTAGAGGAAGAGATAGGAGATGTGGGGACAGCTATAGAAGTAGGAATTTGCTAAGGGTTTGGAGAGGTTGGGGAGGTGGAACAATAGGGACTCTGAAGCAAATAGAGAGAAAGGGAGGACAAAGAAGAAAGAGAAGTCAACTATCAAGTAGTTGCATGATCAGGTATATTTTTATCAGTGACTTCTACTAAAATAGTCCAAATAACCCTGAATAACATGTGAAGACCTCAGTTTTAACAAAGAACTTGAATAACTACCAAGGTTTTTCTTCACAGAAAGCCAAAAAATACAATATAAGAGAAATAGAGCTCACATTTACCACTGATGTATTTAGCTGATTTTATATTAATACTTTTTTGAAAAACTGTTATGTACATGAATGCACCTTTATATTTTTGAATAATGTTCTTTTTAAATAATTACCATCTGTTTTGTGAACTTTCCCACCCATCTCTTCTTTTTTTAAATATAAAAGTCAGGTGTTTATAAGTCAGGTGTTTTTCTACCAAGTGTACCACTCCCTGTCTGTAAAGTGAGATGAGAGCTTGATGTTTATGTGGTTAAACACGATTTGTGCTTCCTGCCTTTGAGGTGCAGCCATAGATCATACTGTGTTATTTGTCTTGCTTACTCTAGCTTTTTGTGATGAATTATTAAAATACGCCTGGAAGCATGGAGCCATTTGGAAAAAGGGTCTTACTGGAGAGTAGAACAGATAAAAGCACTGAGATAAAACAAGCAACCCTGTCACCAGCAGACACAAGCAATACTGCAGAGAAGAAAAAGACCATTCTATGAGTCAAATTCTGCTTACAAACACACTAGTGAAACCTCATTGACTTCAGTGAATACAGTAGGCTCCTTAAATTCATCAGCTGCTTAGAAAATAGTATAGCGACTATCCAAAGGAAAAACCGCCACATGAAGCATGAAAATGTAATTTACATTGTTAGTATACCTGCAACTAGACTGCAAGATGACCGAAACAAAAGATTAGTGCGGGGGGGGG
>JAYKAV010000192.1:28741-145738 GCA_035582835.1 Phoebastria nigripes
CATCCAGAGCTCCTTCTGTAATTGGAGTTTTCATACAGTTTCTTTTTCAGTTCCAGAGAGGTAAACTACTACAGGAATTTTCTCCTAGGGGAAGCACTTGAATGGTCCTGTCATTGTGTTGGGTAAAAGTATGCCTGGCTTTTAAAGTCATCAGGAAAGAATTTCTCTGCCAAGTATTGCTCTTTTTTTTTTTTTTTTCATTTAGCTACAACTAATTTTGGCAAAACTTAAACCAATAACATCAAAATTTTGCAAGCCGTATGTCCCAGATTAAACTTTTTAGACAAAAAAGGCTCAATCATTTCTAAGAACAATGTCAGAAATATGTTTTTATGTCCTGTTAAACTCTTAGAGCCACTTCACACAGAAGTCCCAAAGTCTGCAGCAAAACATGAAACTTGAGAAGAGGACTGACTAGAGTTGGAGATCTGCCTTTTCCAGATTTCCTAAAGATCCTCATATATTATAAATCTATAAAAATTAAGGTTGCATATGCTGAAGTAAAATGGGTCAGAATTTAGCAATTAAATTCTGCAAAGACTTGCCTTCCCTGACTGTACTCCTGTACTGTGCAGAGCATGCACAACCATTGCATAATAATTCACCATATTCCTTGTGCTCCATAAGGAAGTTAAACATTGGGTTCTACTAGGGGAAGGGAGATGCTTTTTCTCCCAGATTCGCCCAGTCACTTCTGGACTCCAGCTGCTTATTTGATGACTATCCATAACGATAACATGCCTAGAGCGGAAGAACTGAGGCAGGAGTCAGAGCATGAAGGAGCAAAGACAAGAGCAGATTGACAGACTGGGACAAGCAAGTGTAGAATCAAGCACTAGAGGACAGCTTGGGGGGGGGGGAACAAAAAAGAAAGAAAAAGAGTGAAAAAAAAGTGGGAGCAAGAACTGAGGAAATTACTTGGAGTTGGGTTTTTTTTTCTTTTCCTCAAAGAGAGATAGAAACAATGTCATTTTGCCAAAATAAGGATTTTGTTTGGCTAAATACAGGATATTTTAGATCAGTTTGGACTAAAGCCTCCATGTTAAGAAATACTAGGTTTTTAATATTAATTAATCTTCTTTTTAAGTGGAAAAACCCTAACCTATTTTACTTTATGGAAAAAAAATGAAAAAACTTCCCAAAATGTTTCCTCCCCTATCTATGGGACCAAAATGTATTCTGAATTCAACCCAATTCTATGGAAACTTTTATTCAGTCCTGAGCTGTATTTTTAGCAGATAAATTACTTGACTAAAAACATTATGCTAGCACTAGAAAAAATGATGATGATACAGAACTCTTCGGAATGGAATTAACAGAAATAATTATTTTCTATAAGTAAAAAGTTGTAAATCACAAAGGGATGAGGAAATGACATGCAGGTGGCAGCAAGACATAAATGTTTTGAGGTTATGAGTTTAACAGTTGAGAAAAGTCAGATTCAGTTATCTTTGTACCTTAGCACTTGACAGCAGCCCTGCATAAGCATTAACTACATGATCCCATTCCACTCAGAGAATCCCCTCCTATCARAGCACATGATGAATGATCTCCAAGGTCTACTGAGATGCATTTGTCTGTAACACCCCTATAGTAATAAAGGGTATTAACAAAGGCTTGGAATCACCTTTTAAAGGTGAGGATGGTTGGATGCTGTGCTGAAAAACTGGATTCTCACCTGGCTTCCTCTCTCTGGCAATCCAGTAGTTTCAAAGCATGCTCTTGACAGGCAGCCAGAATTTATGTATTCCTATTTCCTGGGAACCTTACTTGCAATCTGAAGGTCTGAGCTATTAAAACACAGACAATTCACAGTTGCAGCTGAAATCAGTGGGAGGTGTAGTTTTCTTCTCCCTTTGCAGGGTGTAAATCACATTCCTCACTCAGAGGACTTTAGCAATATAAATTCATCAAATCTTGCTTGTGAAGCACTCAGGTGTTATACTGCTGAGAAACCCAGAAGAGGGTTTTTGAGGAAATTAATATTTTGTATTTAGAGCAAGATATGGATGATTTATAAGTCAAAACCTCAAACCACACATTTCAAGGTAAAACCAAACTAAAATAGTGACTGGCTTTCCCTTTTTTCATTTAGAGAGTCCTGTTCAACTGATATCCTGAATAATAAAGCAAAGATTCTGGAAGAAAAGAAAAGCGACTACACAGAATCATAGAATCATTAAGGTTGGAAAAGACCTCTAAGATCGAGTCCAACTGTCAACCCAACACCACCACGCCCACTAAACCATGTCCCTAAGCGCCTCATCTACACGTCTTTTAAATACTTCCAGGGATGGTGACTCCACCACTTCCCTGGGCAGCCTGTTCCAATGCTTAACCACTCTTTCAGTAAAGAAATTTTTCCTAAGGTCCAATCTAAACCTCCCCTGGCGCAACTTGAGGCCATTTCCTCTCGTCCTATCGCTAGTTGCTTGGCAGAAGAGATCAACACCCACCTCACTCCAACCTCCTTTCAGGTAGTTGTAGAGCACAATAAGGTCTCCCCTGAGCCTCCTCTTCTCCAGACGAAACAGTCCCAGTTCCCTCAGCCGCTCCTTGTAAGACTTGCTCTCCAGACCCTTCACCAGCTTCGTTGCCCTCCTCTGGACACGCTCCAGCAACTCAATGTCCTTCTTGTAGTGACGGGCCCAAAACTGAACACAGTATTCGAGGTGCGGCCTCACCAGTGCCGAGTACAGGGGCACAATCACTTCCCTACTCCTGCTGGCCACACTATTTCTGATACAGGCCAGGATGCCATTGGCCTTCTTGGCCACCTGGGCACACTGCCGGCTCATATTCAGCCAGCTGTCAACCAGCACCCCCAGGTCCTTTTCTGCCAGGCAGCTTTCCAGCCACTCTTCACCCAGCCTGTAGCGTTGCATGGGGTTGTTGTGGCCRAAGTGCAGGACCCGGCACTTGGCCTTGTTGAACCTCATGCAGTTGGCCTCRGCCCATCGATCCAGCCTGTCCAGGTCCCTCTGCAGAGCCTTCCTRCCYTYRAGCAGATCGACACTCCCRCCCARCTTGGTGTYRTCTGCAAACTTACTGAGGGAGCACTCAATACCCTCATCCAGATCGTTAATAAAGCTATTGAACAAGACCGGCCCCAAAACGGAGCCCTGGGGGACACCGCTCGTGACCAGCCGCCAGCTGGATTTAACTCTGTTCACCACAACTCTCTGGGCCCGGCCGCTCAGCCAGTTTTTTACCCAGTGAAGAGTACACCTGTCTAGGCCATGAGYYGCCAGCTTCTCTAGGAGAATGCTGTGGGAGACAGTGTCGAAGGCTTTACTGAAGTCCAGGTAGACCACATCCACAGCCTTTCCCTCATCCACTAGGTGGGTCACCTGGTCCTAGAAGGAGATCAGGTTGGTCAAGCAGGACCTGCCTTTCATGAACCCGTACTGGCTGGGCCTGAWCCCCTGGTTGTCCCGCACATGGCTTGTGAGCGCCCCCAAGATGAACCGCTCCATAATCTTCCCTGACACCGAGGTCAGGCTGACAGGCCTGTAGTTCCCCGAGTCCTCCTTCTGGCCCTTCTTGTAGATGGGCGTCACATTGGCAAGCCTCCAGTCATCCGGGACCTCCCCTGTTAACCAGGACTGCTCATAAATGATGGAGAGTGGCTTGGCAAGCTCCTCCGCCAGCTCCCTCAGCACTCTTGAGTGGATCCCATCCGGCCCCATAGACTTGTGAGCATCCAGGTGGCGTAGCAGGTCGTTCACTGCTTCCTCTTGGATTATGGGGGGGTTTATCCTGCTCACCCATCCCCGTCTTCCAGCTCAGGGGGCTGAATACCCTGAGGATAACTGGCCTGACTATTAAAGACTGAGGCAAAGAAGGCATTAAGTACCTCAGCCTTTTCCTCATCCTTGGTGGCAACATTCCCCCTGCATCCAATAAAGGATGGAGGTTCTCCTTGGCTCTCTTTTTGTCGTTAATGTATTTGTAAAAACATTTYTTGTTGTCTCTAACGACAGCGGCCAGATTGCGTTCTAGCTTGGCTTTTGCCTTTCTAACTTCCTCTCTGCATCACCTAACGAGATCCCTGTACTCTTCTTGAGTYGCCTGCCCCTTCTTCCACAAGTGGTAAACGCTCCTTTTTTTCCTGAGTCCCAGCAAGAGCTCCCCATTCAGCCAGGCCGGTCGTCTTCCCCGCCCGTTCTTCTTAAGGCATATGGGGACAGCCTGCTCCTGTGCCTTCAAGACTTCCTTCTTGAAGAACGTCCAGCYTTCCTGGACCCCTTTGCCCTTCAGGACCGCCTCCCAAGGGACTCTCTCGACCAGTGCCCTGAACAGGCCAAAATCTGCCCTCCGGAAGTCCATGGTAGGGGTTTTGCTGGCCCCCCTCCTTACTTATAATTAGCTATAAAAGGTATATTGCACTTAACACAATGAAGCTGAAGTAGTTATGACGTGCTAGTTTTGGGGTGCCTTGCTTTGCTAATTTTTATTCTTCCTGCACACACTGAAGGTTTTTTAAAACTTTAAGGTAACACTGAAGTAAACTAAAATTAGTAGGAAAGATTACAGTACAAAGCTAAAATTTGCAGTACTGTTGACTTTACTTCTCTTTCCTGCACTTAGACACATCCATGAAGTAAAAAAAAAAAAAAAACCACCACCAAAAATCAGTGGCAGTGAAACCTCCTTTTTGTCCCTTTTCCAAAGATCACCTATGTATTTTAAAAAACAGCCAGATTGTTAGATGATGTGAAACAGAAGAATCTCCTTTCTCTTGGGTGCATTTTGTAACAGCAAAGGGAAAGGAAAAGAGGAGATTTCAAAACTGAGTGTTGACCACTACTGCATTTTACAGGGAACTCAGTTCTGCATAGGTCTGAAGAACACTCAGGTTTTTTTTTCCCCGACTGAGTCATCAGGAGACTTTAGTAGACAAAATTTTCTTAAGACCAGCTGGTCCTAAACATGAGTTGGACATGAAAACAGACGTTATTGTCAGGATGCAAGGAGTTTTTACTTGAGGTTGAAATTAGGGTCCATTCACAGTTTAGATCCCTTTGGGATTAGGCAATAGCTCAGAAGGGTTTCCAGGACCACAATTTTGGATTTAACTGCTTAAGTGCTGTTCAAATGGTAATTTCAATATCTGCAGTCTTTTCTGCAGTCTAGCCCAAGAAACCTTTTCCATTCAAATGCTCCACAGACCTGATAAAATGACAGAAGCCACCAAATCTTGAGTGTGAGTCATAGTACAGCATGTAGAAATGCAGAAAGAAGAATACCAGGACAGAGTTGTCCTTAGAGAAAATTTTAGAAAGCCTTCAAAATCCAACAAAAAAAAAATCTCCTTTTCAATAATAGAATGTGAATAGGATAAGAATTTTTGGTGATAGTACCTTAAGATTCCTCTCTGCTTGTTCTCATGTGAACTGCACCTTCTGTGATGTGCTGTAAGGCATGTAGTGTGTTACATAGATTTCCAGCTTAGTGAATCATATACATGTATCTTCTGTCAAAGGTAATAGGAAAACTGAACAACTAATTCTTTAAAAACTGTGCTAACACCTTACTACACAGCCATACATACTACATATTTTAGATACATTGAGGCAGCTGTATGAAAATATTTAATCACCTTATGAATTCATAAATGTTTCTGAAGTGTCCCTTTACAACACCAGCTTATGAGGAGTGCAGCTGTAGCTTGTTTGCAATGCAAAAGTAAAGAGAAAAGGGACAGGTAAATGAAATGCATGCAGGTGTACAACAAAGACAATAACACATTGTTTACACAGTGTGGCTTTCAGAATCTATACAGAAACTCAGAGGTGTTCTTGCTACACTAACGTGCCACAAGTGAAATGTCCTGGAACCCAATAAATACATTTCAAATTTTGCAGTAAATTAGAGGCAAGTCACTTAGCATAGACATTTAGTTTAATTAATTAGCTAAATTCTACATTTTGTAAATACAGACAAAAATTCTAGGCATAATTTTTCCATGAGGTTCATTGCAAAAAATACTAATAATGGAAGCTAAGCAATTAGTCTCCCCATTTAATATATTGTATGCAAGTCTTCAAGTGTATACAGATCTATAGTAATGCTGCTTCTATGCAGCTAGGCTTCAATACTTAAATACTGTTGGCTAATATGTGTTTGCTGCTATTAAGATATTCCTCAAAAAAGTGTTTTGAATGTCAGTCTAAAACCTATTAGCACTCTACAGTGATTGACTGTAAACAGACCACATCTCAGAGCAAGTATTAGTAATAGTGCCCAATACCCTAAATTCACTGCAGTGTTTTTAGCAGTGGTATTTGTCAGTAAGCAAGCTAATGTAAGAAAGTTGTGTGAATGGAGCACTTCATCACTTTGATGATGGAGATCTGGTGGGTTACCTTTGCTAAACTGGGAAAGCATCAATAGGCCAAAGAGACCCATCTGCCAGCTATACGTATATCTACGTATTCAAAAAGGTGAATCTGTCCTTGATCTAGTCAGTTTTGACACTGCTCTTTTGCTTGAATGGATTAGAGGCAAAATAAATTGGAGGAAAAGAAGAGCAGAAGAAAACTGGATCTGAGTGGATTGGACAGAAAATACATACTTTGCTAATAGGTGCTCTCTCTGAGGAGGACAACCCAAAATACAAGATACGATGTGAGTAAGCAGGATCTCAAAAAAAAAAAAAAAAAAAAAAATCAGGCCAGGATCCCCAACCGATGGGAGAGACTATTATCATTTCATCCTGATTAACTACTTTAAACTTGGTTTCTTTTCCTTCCTTAGTGGTGTTTTCACAGACATTTCTAACTATGCTGTCTGTGCTGGGAAATGTAAATTAACACTTTACATTGCATCTCGCCTTAGCTCAAATCTCATAATTTCAAGATGATGATTTTCCTCATCCAAACATACTGAGAGACTAAAAAAAGCAGTCCTGGAGCCCAGTGCCACAGCTTTCTGACATAAAGGTCCAGCATACCAAAGATTTAAAGACGACCAAGATGTTTTTTCCATAGAAAGTCTACAGGATTATATCTGATATCAAAGGGAACAGGAAAGAAGTGGAGTCAGTCACTGTCACACAAGTTTTCTGACATACAGTTAAATGGTTGAACACTGAAGGTTCAAAGGAAGTTTTGTGGAGAAGTGTCTAGCTTAAAGCAAACCTTTTCTGAATGTTTTATGGGTTAATATTTACTGAAAGATAACCTGGAGCTCTTGGTTTAGCCGCTGTTTGTCAAGGTGAGGAGAGATTTCAACTTTTCAGGATTTTTTTCTACCCTGCTTTGTGACAGGCAAAAATGCATTCAAACAAGCAACATGTAATTCAGTCACTTTCTGCAGAAGATCAGTTTGATGATACTTACATGTCTGAGTGAATAACTATTTGTTTTTATTTTTCTGTTGAACATTAGAGGACATGAATAGAGCAAAGCTATAAAGTTAGTCTCTCTTGCCTGCCATGAAAATGATTTTGTTTAAAAGACTAACAGTTATCCGATCACTTTCTATATACTTCTAACACTTGGAATAGTTAAATGATTCTTTTGAATTAATAAATGCATAATTTTATACATTATTAGTCACACTTCTACACTCTCTATTATTTGTATAAAAGATGCAACTGGAAGGGGTTTTTGGTTTTTTTTTTTTTTTGGGGGGGGGGTATCTTCTGCATTGTTAAAGATAAAATTCAAATTATGAGTATTTTTCATCAGCTAATAACATGATCCTAACCTTGCTGGAAGCAGAAATCTTTCTTCTGGAAATCCATAACCATTGTTTCAGTATTATTCCCTCTGGATGTTGTTACCTCTCAGTGTACTTTTTTTGTAAGCACTTGGATTTACAAAATAATATAAAGAAAAAGTCACTGATAAATCCCACTGGATATTCTTCTTTTCCTTTTCCTTCAAAGGACAGATTGCATCTAAGAAAATCCCTTCACATTTCTAAGTTATGTGTCTGTATTTTCATTTTCTAATTAGAAAACAAATGACCATAACTCTTCTGACTGCAGAGACCATGAGAACGTTCTGGGCAAATATTCCCAGATATTTTGTGGATATATTTTTCATGGAAAGGTCATGGGCCTTCCAAGTGGAAAAAAGTAGTAAGGGACTGAGCCAACCATTTTAATGAAAAGAGTCTTACAGAATACAGTTGTCCTACCAAGCAGTAAGCTTAGTTGCTATACAAGTTGCATGTAAACAAATTTCTTGCAGGCAACTAGAAAAGACAAATAGGATTTCCTCTGCAAGCAATTGAACTGGGTTATATTAGACCAGTTATGATGAAAGACCAAGTTTTTTATTTTCTTATTAAGGAGTAGAGCCTGGCTCTGAAGTCTCCAACTGAGCCTTCATTCGATGGCTTCTGCAACCTTACTGCAATGTAACTTTCTACATGCAAGTAGAATAAGGACTGGTGGTATCTTCACTGGCTTGTGAAACAGGAAACTGCTCAGCTTCTAAAGAAAGTTCAGGTCCCATTAATTCATTTCCTGACAGAACCACAGGTAACTTTGTGCTGGTGTTTTGCCCAGCTCTGATGGGATATTTCATTACTGAGTTTGCTGAGGCAGCAGCAGTCAACCGTYAAATGTTATTTAAAACTTCATTGATTGAAATACATGCAGGGTCAGAGTAAGGACTCAACCAGGAGGAAGGGTCTTCAGCCTACCTACCCTCCCCAAAACAACCCCTTTTCCCTACATACAATTCCAACTGCATTAATCCCTCTGCACTAATCTTCTCCAGAGACCAGATAAAAGTTCAACGTTTAGATGTTCCTAACCACTGATACTACCATCCCTCTAAGGATGCAGTCAGAAAACYGGAGAAATAAACCACACCAGCTAGATTCCCCCTCATGAGAAATACCTCCACATTTTCAAATGCTAAGTCAGTTCATGTTTAAATATTCACATACTTCAGAAAGAAAAAGCAAAGGACAATAAAACAGCAACTTTGGAATCACCACAATCAACAGTAATGATGTTACAAATGGTCTCTCAGGGTATTTACATAATGGAAAAATCCTGGTCACTCTCCTACCACTTTGAGCAGCTGTCAGGGTAATCAGATGCTTCTTTCTAACAGCAGTTATACAGCAATCATAGTTCATTTTGCAGGCTTGAAGGACTCCAGGTGTTGGAGGTTTCTGGAGAGCTTTTCCAGCACAAACGAGTACAGGTCTATTGCTAGCTAAGTAATCCCCTGTCAGGAAGGAATAGCTGCTGTAGCCTCAGTAGCCTCAGAAAAGTGGCTCATGCTGCTCCATCATGATCTGACTGCTTACCACTTGCAGTAAGCCCTCAGAGGAAACAGTGACACACAAGATCCCAAACCTGCAACTCAAAGAGGAGTTTCTCCCCTTCCACTGTCTCAGTCCAAGGCTCTTTGACACTATCATAGTATAGGGAGGCACTGTTAAGGATAATTCTTACACTGCTAAGAATAATCCTTGATATGACTGGTAGACAACTGTCTCTGGCAATATAATTTCCAGCAAATACTATATTTGACTCAACTTCAAATCACTTCAAACCATGGAAGAACATGCTTGCAAATAAGGCCTTCAGATCCCGTTGCTTCTCTCTGCTTGCCTACAGATGCCATCAAGAGTATCCTACAAAGAACTTCTTACCCCTTAGTAAATATACTGATTTTATTACTTTATTATTACACCACAGAGATGACACTTATGCATGAGTGTCAATAAATTAACAAACTTTGCGAAGCATAAAAATAACCTCAAACAGCAAAAAAGTTTTCTTTACCCTTAAGTCCTACTAGTAAACACATTGCCAAATAATTTTCATTTTAAACCTCTATTTTTCCTTTCTTAAATCTGTGTTCCTTGATCTGTATTCATAAAGGAAGTGTTTCTTCATAGATAGTTACTCAATATATTTGTCAGTTAGACATACCTCAGAACAACAAGCATGTCAGTGCACTTCTGCCTTTCTGCAATCTCTCAATAGAAAAGTCTACAAAGACCTTTTGTATCATCTTGCTCAAGCATTCGTATCCAAGAAATTCCATAATTCATTAATGGCTCAAATTATAAAGAATACATGAATGGAACTAGAAACCAGCTAAACAGCTTGTCCTTTCCTCCTTTCCATTCCCCCTCTCTAAAGAAAACCCCAAACCCACCAACAAAAAAAAAAAAAACACAAACCAAAAAAACTCCAACAAACACAAAACAAAAGAATCAAAACCCAGAAAACAATCTTAAGAAGGACACAAGTGTTAGGGATTCACAAGACCATTTTTCATTCATTTTCATATTCACTGGGAAGCTACTAGCTTAAAGATGGATATCAAACATGAGCCTTTTAAAAGCAACAGCCACATCAAATTCTCTTCATTTTGCTTTAGACTTGAAGATTTAAGGTAGGCATACGTTATGCTTAGACTTATATTATAATCCAGCATCACTGGTCAAACAGCTAATTTTTATTGGTTAGGAATGGGAAAAAGCAATCTGACTTAGTGGGTTGAGCAAAACAGCTTGTACTTCTTGGAATGACAGGACCAAATATCATCCGGTATTTGAGTATTTGTTACTGCTAGGGCTGAAATACAGGTATTCAACTTTCTAAATAACTTCTCTACCCACTGATAGGCACTCAGTACTCATTTTCTTCATGACCTCTCACCTAGTGAGTATTTCAGGATTTTTACAGATATGAAATGTTTCATTCAACCTGAAATAGCATCTAAAAAATTGCTTTTGCCAGAAAAACACAGAAAAAAATGTTTTCTGTGTGCACGCACATACATATATTTAAATTTCTTCAAATAAGTAGCTAAGCCAAGCTTTACATAGTGGCAGTTAAAACCTTTTTCTAAATAAATCCTTTTCTGCTGGASAATTTTGACTGAAGATTTACTGGTGCTAAGCCACATGCTGCAGTTTACAACCGTATGCCCCACTGATTTCAATAGAGTATCCTTGCCTCTCACAGGAAACTGTCCAATGCAGACAAGTAGCAAGAGGCGTTATATCTTTAACATATGGCTGAACTATCAATATTACAAATAGATCTGTATGCTGGACATTAGTTTGAAACTCCTGCCTTGCTAAGCTTAAAAACAGACATCAGAGAACTGCTGACATTGCACATTAAAGGGAATAAAARCATAATATGTCACTACCAAAAAAGTCCTCACAGTGTTCTGGGTCCATTTACAAGGGGTAATCCAGTGTATAACCCATTCTGTATGAAAAGACGCAAGTTCAGTGGAAACCACAATAAATTATTTTAAAACATTTCACTAAAGTTATAAATGAAATCTAGACCCCAAACAAGAGTGACGCGTGGTTCAGAATTCCATCTTTTGATGCAATACATCCATCACAGCTTAAGAAATGGTTTCTCTGCTTCATCACAGGAGAGAAATTCTTTGTTTCTTTTTCATCACTGCTGAATTTTTTTCCCATTCCATTAAGAAAGCTTAATTCTTGCTTGGGCCATTTGATTTTTTTCTTAGTATCTTTAAACCTCAGTTGTAATTGAATCAACAGAAGTACTATCTAATCATATTGTTCTGCTATTTATGAAGTTTTATAAGTCTATCTGCAAGTAAATTAGTGTCATATTGTGCTGGTTTTGGCTGGGGGAGAGTTAATTTTCTTCATAGTAGCTARTATGGGGCTATGTTTTGGACTTGTGCTGAAAACAGTGTTGATAACACAGGGATGTTTTCGTTACTGCTGAGCAGTGCTTACACAGAGTCAAGGCCTTTTCTGCTCCTCACACGACCCCACCAGCGAGGAGGCTGGGGGTGCACAAGAAGCTGGGAGGGGACACGGCTGGGACAGCTGACCCCAACTGTCCAAAGGGATATTCCATACCATATGACGTCATGCTCAGYATATAAAGCTGGGGGAAGARGRAGGAAGGGGGGGACATTTGGAGTGATGGCATTTTGTCTTCCCAAGTAACCGTTAYGTGYGATGGAGCCCTGCTTTCCTGGCGATGGCTGAACACCTGCCTGCCAATGGGAAGTAGTGAAGGAATTCCTTGTTTTGCTTTGCTTGCGTGCACAGCTTTTGCTTTACCTATTAAATTGTCTTTATCTCAACCCACGAGTTTTCTCACTTTTACTCTTCCCATTCTCTCCCCCATCCAGCTGTGAGGGGAGTGAGTGAGCAGCTGTGTGGTGCTTAATTGCCAGCTGGGGTTAAACCACAACACATATCAAACTGCTGAGCCTGAATTTTGCTGGCAGAGACAGATGTAGGGCATTTTCCTTTAGCACGGAACAGCAGATCCTGTTTTAAAAATAATTCCTCCCCCTTCCACCCCAAACTACATGATCTAGTGTATTCAGGAGTAGGACCCTGTTAAGTGGGTCAACTACAACTAGGATGAAGCCATCTAAGCTGCAGCTTTCACAAAGTATATGTCACCTATTCATTCTAACATTCATTACTGCTAATTAAAAACTGTAGCATTTTAACACCTACTAACAAAATTATATTAAATCTTGTTGTTTTTCTACAAAAAAAAACCCCAAACTAATTACTTTTGACAAAAAGCAGCTTCAGTGAAAGAACATTTAGTGATGCCATAATAACAGCAAATCAAAATCTTTATACATCTAGTGCAGCCCATACATAAATGTGCAATCCCAGTTTACAAAGATAATTTTGCAGTCTCAGCTGAGAAAACTAAATCTAATTTTCGTCCCTAAAAAAAATTCATTAATCTGCCACACTGAAAATATTTAGCAAAATGATGTTAATTCACTTTTCTCACAACTTGCTGACGCTTACTTGCCTGTCAGGCACTTCGTTATCAACATCCAAACTTGTGTCTGTCGACTATAAGGACTGTTGACTTAATATAATTTGATTCTGTATGTCAAAACCTTTTACATCAGCTTTTGGACTGTATTTTCTTTAGTATATAACATCAAGACATATAAAAAAATGCTTCAAAGGGAGACAAAGGCTAAAGATGCTGTTTATCTGGGAAAAGTACGTTGTATAATTAATAATTATGAAATAGTTTACATCTCCTTTTTTTTAATTTTAACAATTCTGGAAGTTATATAAGACCTATATGACTAACCTTTTTAATGAGATTTTGCATATCAGAAGAAAAATAAAGAAAATAAAATCCATTTTTACATACCAGATTTGTAGAATAAGTAAATCACAGTAGTGAACTTTAAAGAGACAGGTTGATTTACTGCATTTAAGGATGTGATGCTATACACACACAAAGAAACACACTTTACAGCATGGCCAACCTTTTCAAACAAGACTATGCCTACAGGTAACCTCTGCAATAAAGCTACTGATCACCTACCAAAAGTAACAATGAGAAATCAACAGCTCCGGATATCAGGCCACTCTTATTTAAACAGTTAAAAGTATATTATGTGAGTAATGCTAAAGAAAATGAGTTTGAAACATTGTTTTTATCCATTTATACATGAATAATAGATACATCTCTTAATTACATACTCTTAATTAGCTCTTTAAACCTGTGATTTACACATAAGAATTAAATATTGGCTACCCAAACCCCTCCAAACTAAATCCTAGGACATTCATTTTTATGTGGGGTATGCAGTCAGACAGTTAACTCTAAAATAATATACTCTCAGCCATGCAATACACACACAGAGAGTAACCCCAAGTTACTTTCACACATGTTAAATTCAGGTGGCTATTGTGGGAAAAGCCAAAGCTCCAATGGACTGGACTTGCAAAGAATTAAAAATTTTAGGTTTAGGTTTGGTTTTAGTTTTGAGTGTCTTTTGTTTGCTTTGTTTTTTAAATGTCTGGTAACATTCTGGTATGTTTTGAGCTGTTTGTCTATATATCAAGCTACAAAAGCACTACAGTCACTTCTGAAAATACTTTGCCAGCCTTTATGTGGTTTGTATTTCTAATGACTTTTCATTGTTTGTCCTGTAGTAATAGGCCAGTGTTGCTTTATCTGGCTTTATAAATACCTTGAAACTGCTGCTATTTTACAGGATACTTAAGAATTGTTCAGAGTACTCAGTTCCCCTGACATTAAACTTTCTGATGGAAGCTGAGCATCTTTCAATACATGACCAAGACTGAGTAGTCAGAACAAGAATATTTATGACTACTTCAAAATAGGAGCTAGAGAAGAAATATAATTTTAAGAGACTAGATTGGCAGTGTTGAACAGAGTCTAGTAAATTGTGATTAAATCCCTTCTGGTAGAAGAAAAACCTCTGTTAAAAATACTTTGAATGAGTCTTAAATTCTAATAGAAAGATTACAATTTCTCTCTAGAATACAGTGTAAAACTCAAGCCCAGATCTGAATAAATTATGGATAAATCTGCTTGAGGTCTACAGTTCTGTTGACAAGGCTTACTAATAAATAAAATGCTGCTTTTGCTCCAATAACTATATTTACACAAAAAATTATTTTAAGTGGTGTACTACGCTAATCAATCACAATAATAGTCCAAAGATTTTCTTTCAAGTAATTCTTGTTGACAATAAATTTTCTCCTAGCATTTGTCTTCTGGTGTGCTGTATATTCCATTTCTTCTGTGTTACTAAAAAAATATTAAGATATTCCAGTTATTCCAGGGGGAAATTTCTCTTTTCAAATACATCTTTTTATATATACACTAGTTTTTATACACATCTTTACAGACTTTTTTTTAGTTTATAAGATTTTTTTAAATTTTTTAACGGTGTACCATCATTTTCTTTCTCTTCTCATCATCAAGCACTTTACTAACATAGTACTGGATATCTAAGTTCTCCAATTGTTACACTGATAATTGCATGCTCCATGTACTAATGTGGCAGGACATTTGAAGCATGGAGGAAGATAACAAATTAGTTTATGTGTACTAATCTTAAATTGTTTTATAGCTAATCTCAGCTTTTTTTTAATCTCAGTTAAAGCCATTGCTTTAACAAAGCACCCTGGTAGGTATTTCCTTCATTCTGAGCTTGACTGGGCTATCACAGGAGAGAGTTAATGAAAATCTTGCCATTGACTTAAGTAGAACCAGGCTTCACATATTTGAAATGAAGCAAAGAATGTCTCACAACAGTCCTAATTACACCCTGGGGAAAACTGCTACTGAAATCTATAGGCAAAGAATTCTGCTTTATATTCCAATCATTAATGTTATGTTGATTAATAAAAAAATAGAAAATGTTTGAATCTTGCTACAATAAACTTCAGCATTTCAATTACTTCCCTTCTATCTAAGTGTATTATATGTAAGATGCATAATAGGTATGTTTGTTATTGTTCTGCTTGATATTGGTGTGTTACTCTCCTCCTAGATCCCTGAAGAGGATTTCAAGTTTTCAGGTAACAAGCTTCACCCCCCCCTGCGTCTGCCACCCACCTCAGTTGGTGGGAGGTAATTTTATATGCTACATTTACCCTAATGATAATGAATTCTTAATAATATGAAACTCTATTCTATTTAGGGGATAGGGTGATGATATGTAAAACCAATCCATTAAATGTTTATAATTCTATAAAGCAAAATTATTCCTTCAAAGTACAGGTCCTAAACATGCTGCTTTTTAAAAAAAAAACACATACCATCTGTTTGTCCTGCCTGTAAAAGGGAATGGCCCTGTTCAAAAGCCTTCAGTTGTGTTAGTTCTGCAGGCAAAGACATGATTTCAAAAATAACCCTGAGCAAAGAATTTTTATCACAAGAAGTTTTCTCTTGAAAACTATTGGGTCTGTAATGATTTGGGTACTTTTGARGTACTACACCCAAAGACTACCTTTTATACTAAGGCCATCAAATCCAAAGAAGAAGGAAAGAATACTATAGGTTTCCATACACTCAGGGCAAACATACACTCATACACAGTAGAACCACCCCTCCCACTCAGAAACCCAAAGTGGCTTCACTGATAACCAGGAAAGCCAAYGGTAAAGTATCCAAGCTGCCTGAGCATCCTAAGCACTATAGTTACCAATAGCGAGAAATGGATTGCTAAGAGCAGCTGCAGAAAAGCTGATCATCTGAAAGTACAAAATAATATAAATAAAGGAGAAAAAACAAGGAGTACAGCTAATGTGAGAGATTAGGAATGAAGATAACTAAGCAGGGCACCTAGCCATAAAGCTGCAGATGACCCAAGCTACTGGAAATTATGTGTAACCAGCATGATTAATATAGCTAGCAGAGGGCCAGCAATGAAAAGAATACTGAAGTTCAGTAATAACCCTGGTGAAGCCTCTTCTTCCAGGACCAGAACAGTAACTATATCACACTGAGGCAAAAGCCTGGGAAATTAAATAATCTCTTCATAGCAATCTGCCTGTTAGGTGGACTCTTCTCAGATTGTCCAAGTAGAAAACAGAGTGGGGAGATGAAGGGGAGCAGTGGTTGCCTTTGCCTTTTCCAGGAAGTCCTGTAAGCCTAAGGAGAAGGATGGTCAGGCCACTTGCTAGAGTACTTTGCGGGCTAATGGGGAAGGAGGAAGGTGGGAAATGAGCTGTCCTTTCATCTTTCAGTCACTACTTTGTTGAGTAATTATTCAGTGATTTCCATAATCATACTAGAATGCTCAGATATTTTATAAAATACAGTCAGAATATCTCTTTTTCTTTGTGTCTACTTGCCCAGCTTGTGGCATAGGAGTGGGAAAGCATTGCTCTTTGAGAATGTCCCTTTCTCAAGTTTCTGGGTGGGTTGTATGATAGCAGTTACTCAGGTCTTGATGCTGCCAGTCAGTGCCAGGAGTAGCCACAAACTAAAGTGCCTTCTGCTAGACTGTGTTGTTCATCTAAAATAAGATGGTTGTGGAAGCCAGGAGACACTGTGACACAGTACAGGCTCACCTAACCTATGTGGAGTAACATGCTAGGACAGCTATGCTGCTGCTGGTACCCAGCCTGCTACACGGCACAGCTTCCTTTTCCTCAAATGTTTTACCCAAAAGAAGGGTCACAGTGCAAACTAAAAAAAAAAAACAAACCTGGTTATTCCCTTAGGAAAAACAAGAAATTACATGTGTTGCTTGCCAATTTCACAAAGTTTTGTTCCATAAGGTAGTGTATATTAAATTTTGCCTACTTACGGGGCCACATCATGAAAAACACAGCTGCTAATTAGCAATACATATTGACTTAACAGAAAATTGCAAACATCAACCATCTTTCCAGATTTGCTTTGCATCACTTAATATTTTTGAAAGCCAAGATTTTACAAACAAATAAGAGAATATGGCACTAAAACTTTATAACCTGGCTTGAATGTGAAAGAACAAACAACAGATTGATCATAAGGGACTAGGGCATTTTAAGTTTTAGACTTTTCAGTTTCATTGTTTACAACAATGAAAACAGAAAAAAAATGGAGTCACATACATTCCAATGAATCGTGTTTCTGGAGCTTCTAGTGCTGCAGAACATTGAAAAGAGCACTTCATCTTGAACGTTACTCACATTGACAAATCTGTGTTCACATACTACCTTATTCTTCATTCTCCCTTCTCATCCTCTACTACAAAAATTACATGCAATAAGCTTAAACAAAATTACTGTCCTTTCAGTTTAATTTTATTATAGCAAACCTTCATTATTTATTTGGTTATGGAAGTTTGATTTTACAACATTTCTTTAAACTGCAACTGCAGAAATTTTCCCTGAAATCTGCCTTTCCTCTAACTCTTATTTTTCCTTTTAAGAAGTAAGCATTCCTTTAATATTTTCCATTCTTATTTACCTAGTTTTCAAACTTCTCAAACTTGCAATTTTTGCTTATTAAAAATTATCCCAGCATACCCAATCTGCAATTTACTTGATTGAAAAGTATGTTCTACCATTTTAAATCTGATGAATGAATTGAAAGTAAAGTGGTAATCCTAAATCAGTTCTGTATATAACCTCATGGGTATATACAGTAACACCTTTCTGAAAACAGATACTATGTGCAAAACTAGGAACATACTGACTCACTAAAAATTGTTCCCTTTGTTGCYGCTGGTGCGATTTAGTTTTAAAAAATTAAGCATACTTAATTAAAAGTAGAACTGTTTAAGAAATGTAATTTAAATGTCTTTCTCTTGCAGATGAAAGAGACTTTAAATCATTTTTGCATAAGGTTATGGGGTGTTCAGCAGTTGCCATGATTGTTCAGCAGTTGCCATGAGTTGCCCATGGACGTTAGATTGCCACAGTTCTTCAAAGAAGCACTGATCAGAGCCTCCCAAGTAATTTATCTGTGCCCTGCTGAATCCAGGAGCAACCAACTCAATATGCATCTTCTTTTCCATGTTCATGTGCCAAGATTTACAAGTGTGTCTCTAAGTCAGCGTAATCCACACTTGTCTGTACTCAGGGCATCAGTCAACAGTTTAGACAGTATCTTTTATCTTAAATTTGTTATATTCTCTTGCTGCATAGAAGAGAGAATAGTCACCCTCCTACTTAAAATGAAAGGTGCATTTGGGGGTTGGTTTTTTTCCCCTTCCACAACTATGTAAATGTTACTCTGTTAATACTAAAAATTACTTCTCTCAACCCATTTTTTTCAATAAGGTTGTCCTGGTTTCAGCTGGGATAGAGTTGTTTTTTTTTTTTTTTCCTAGTAGTTGGTATAGTGCTATGTTTTGGATTTAGTATGAGGATAATGTTGATAGCAACAACTAAAAACATCAGTGTGTTAACTAGTCTACTAGTCAAGGACTTTTCAGCTTCCCATGCTCTGCCAGGGGCACAAGAAGCTGGGAGGGAGCATAGCCAGGACAGCTAACCCAACTGGCCAATGGGGTATTCCATACCATGTGACGTCATGCTCAGTATATAAAGCTGGGGGAAGAAGAAGGAAGGGGGGGACGTTCGGAGTGATGGCGTTTGTCTTCCCAAGTAACCGTTACAAGTGATGGAGCCCTGCTTTCCTGGCGATGGCTGAACACCTGCCTGCCGATGGGAAGTAGTGAATGAATTCCTTGTTTTGCTTTGCTTGTGTRCGTGGCTTTTGCTTTACCTATTAAACTGTCTTTATCTCAACCCATGAGTTTTCTCACTTTTACCCTTCCAATTCTCTTCCCCATCCCACCGGGGGGAATGAGCAAGCAGCTGTGTGGTGCTTAGTTGCTGGCTGGGGGTTAAACCACGACAAAGRTATAAACTCTTCTCTCTCCCTTTGAAAACTACTTGCTGTTCCTCAAAGAGGGATGTTTCTTTCACTGAAGTTTCTTTTTTTATTTTTTTAAGCAACCTATACATTAAAATGTGCATAACTACACAAGCTATTTCTGTATAGCTTATTGCTTCTGTGTTTGGGCTGCAGTAATCTACGGGGCTAACAAGTGGGAGCTAACTGATCCCTACAATCTTTTTCTTAGGTAAACTGTAAGGGTTAAAAAAACAAAAGGAAATGGGCACATGATAGGGAAGATGCATGCAAATTCAAATATTACTGACTTATTTTAAGATTTATAGATAACTGTGATTCAATGAATAGCCCTACAGTAACAATGACAACATACAATTGTTAATCTGGTTTTACTCAAAAAGGATGCACGTACATAATTCCAAAGATGACAAATGGATCAGGTTGGATTCCCCCTTCATTTTACCTCAGCAAGGTCTGGAGTAAAACACCATTATCCCAGGAATCTCCAACAACTTCAGCGGCAACGATCCAAATGCAGAGTTTGACCTACAATGCTCAAGTCTGTGTACCTCAATATCCAGCATCTTCTCAGAAACCCAATGTTGGCTTTTGGATTTGGAATGCACAAGTGACCTTGAAATTTACTGTAGGTATTTTCACTCATACTTTGAATATGGTGGAAAAATACCAAGTTGTTGCTAGACTTTTTTAATGCTAATGTAGAAATTAGTTTAATGCTTCCCAATTCTGTCAAAATGCTTCAGGAAGAAACTACTACTGAGAGTGACAAATCCATTGACGCTGTCACACACACCAGAAATGAAATCTGTAAAACTTTGCTGTCCTTCAGCAGTTTGTAGGTGAAGATTGCTAATCTTGAAAATTTAGAGTACTGTATTTGATGGAGTGAACTGAATAGATATAGAACTGTCTCCTGACAGTTTCCTACCTTCGCAGAGTTTAAAGCACAGTTATAATCTGTAACATCCACACTTGCAGAGCACTATTTCAGCTCAGATAATCACTTATCTTAAAGCATTTCAGAGTTTAACTGACTAACACTAATCTTATGGAGCTCAGAATTCACTGTGAGTATAAGGAAGTGAGCACACTCATCACTTCTTTCAATGTGGAAATGCCAAGCCAAAAATCAACTGTCAGTGCAACTCCACTGACTTCCAGGCATGTATTTGATAACTAAAATGCCAGCATAGAGCTATCTTTAAGTTCTTTTGTGATTTTTAAAGGTTTAGTTGTTAATATACTTACTAAAATTTTCTTACCTTTTTCCCCATTAGCCATATAATATGCCAAGGATCTCAGAGCATGACTACTTTATGAAAACCATTATATAGGAAGCTGACATTACACCAACTTCTTAAAGCAAAAATTACCTTCAGGCTCAAGATTTCCTTTGCTGCGGTTCTAGGGAGAAGATGCTCCTAATTAGTACCTTTTGCACTACCAGTAGGCAGGATCAGTCAATATAGAGAAACTAGACTTGCCTTCCCAAGAACATGACCAGATGCTGTCACAGAGATGGGATGTCACTGAATGTTGTATCTACTCTAACCTGGCAGTCACATAAAAAACATGAAAGTTTAGTCACTCATATGGTCCCAATCATCATGATCCTGCAGTCCATATGACTATTTAAATAAGTGCAAAGGTGGCACAAAGCAAAGGAAAAAGATGTTATAAAATCGCACTGGCAGTATTTTTGCACTTTGCACTTACAGTAATCACTGTAAGCATTTGCGTATACAAAGCCCTAGTTTTAACTTGGTCTGCTTACTAAGTGCTTCCAGAGGCAGATTCTTGGACAGGATGAGCTTCTAATATTCCTTTGCATCTTTGCATTATTCCTATTTCATCTGAAATACCACATAGTAGTACTTTATAGCACAGTTTTAGGTGTTGCTTATAATGCTCCAATACTTTCCTCAGCAATGAATTTTGTCGTTCCCTTTGTGTAAGAAATTAACATTTTCTTTGTGCGCTCAACATACATTTGTATTATTTAAATACATAGCTGTAGTAAATAGCAGAACATACCTGAACAGCAAACACTGCCTAGGGAGGACAGACACTTGCAAGCTGCTAGCAGAAATAAACAATGAAATTGAAGAGGAAAAAGCCAGCCAAGCAAAGAATACCTGCAAAGGGAGAATAAAACTGTTGTCAAACAAATTACAGTACTGAAAAGACACAGAAAACAATTTCATATAATATTTTGAACTTAATCACTCACATGTTTCTGTCAGCACAGTACTGACAGTAGATCTATATGTTTATTAACCAATTATCATAGAAAAAAATGGAAAAAGTTGTTCTTGAAAAAAGGTGGAGCAAATGTAAGTTTTATGTGAGACCGTAAGCCCCAGTATCCAGCTGCTTGAATTAATGCATAACCACAAACTCATATGATTCCTTACAAAAAATAAGAAAATTTACTATATTTGAAATGCAATAAACAAATCATTTATAGTAATAGATACTTCTTTTCAGCTTATGGATCAATCATTTTGAATGTTTCAATGAGCATTCAATAATTTAAGTTCTCCTTTGATTCATAAACCAGGGGCCCCAAAATCATGGGGTATTTCTTTTCCTTTACGTGACTGGTTGTCTGTGATTTCTAAAAAAAGCAAAGAATGTCCTCAGGCCAGTACCATTCACGCTGCTGTCATAGGTGTCATAACATCTAACAGAAGCAGGGTAGCTTCACTAAATAAATAGTTAGACTAAGCAAACAGTTTCCAAGAACAAGACACTACAGCCAGTGCTTTGGGAAGATTCACAGGATATACCCCTGGACGGTCTCTCGGTCCATTGCTCTAATCCCACTTGTTCCCAGCCAGCGAGGACTGTCCGGCTTGTCCCTTTTCTGACAGACCTGGATCTAAAGCACACAGTTACTACCCCTGATGATGCTGTAACCATAACTGTTTCAGTGCAAGAGAAGAATTTAAGGACACTTCACAGAAACCTTAAACAAAGGCCAAAAGGTTTGTCAAAAAGTTAGCTGAAAGCAAGATGAGAATCTCACCTACAGAATTAAACTGATACCTTCAGAATATGTTACAGTAAAATGCCTTTAATTATTCTAACTATGTGGCAGTGTCTTTTGATTTGCAGATGAATTACTTCTTTTCCTGTAGCTGGAGTTATATATTTGCACACCTAGAGTTTTGCTGGAAGTGAGGGTACTGAAAAATGACCTATGTGACATTTTCAGGAGGAAACTCATTTATATACTTCAGGGTCCTGGAGATAAAGCCTCACATTCTGAGGTGAGGAACAATATATTTGATTTAATTCAATCTTCTTAAGGAAATGAATTAAAAAAAAAAAAGAGAAATTAACTCCAGACAAGAGAGAGACTGAAGGTAGTTGGGGTGAAAAATACACAGAGTGGACTGAAGAGAATGACATGTAATCATTAATACAATGGAAAATAAAAGCAAAGTATAAAGTTCRAATATATGGCATCACAGAAATAGCAGCCACAGAGCTTGACTTTTGAAAAAAGGGACTGTAGTCTGTGCAGACGCCTTTCTTGATTTTTATTAAATTAACTTTGTATACAGTGATATCACTATAAAAATTGCAAAAAAAACTGCCTTGAGAACATTACAAATATGATTTTGAAAGTTGTGAGAGCTCAACATGATGGTAAATATCAGAACTCCAACACAATTTTTCTCCCCGATTATACTATTGCTCTTTTAAAGGAAGAGGAAGGCTTCTTCTCTTGTAAAACACCAATTATATTCTACTGGACTATCTTGTTCTGCATCATACCCTGCTGGGCAGAACGCAGAATATACTAGTCAATCACATGTCACTTTAACCCTAGAGGAAACTTCTGTCTTCATGAATCAAAGGATTAGTGAAGCTGGTAAGGACATTGAGAAACAGACAGACTTGAGGGGCAAAATGCAATTCTCAGTAGGCATAATCCACTCTTGACTCAGAACTTGAATTCGAGCTTTCAGTCCTTTCAATGAATAACATATATTTGATATGTCTATTAGATTGTCAGCTTTTGTACTGCATACTTTCTTTCATGGACATTTTTTCTTGTTTTGAAGAATCTATAAGGATAGATTAGATAGGATGAATAGGATGAGATACGATGAATAAAGACTATAGACATTGAATAAAGCCTACATTTAGATGTTTTAATTTGATTAATACTTGCATCAGTCTATCAATGTCCAAGACATTTTGAAGATATTAAATAAGACAAATGTGTTTCCCAGGAGTCTGAGATTCTAATATGCAAGATTTAAAACAAAAGTGTAAATGTTTCTGCCTATTTTTCTGATTATAAAATCCCATTGAGCCCTTAAACTTTGAGCTGACTTTCTTCAAAATATCTTTTCTTTTTATTTAGATCAGTCAGAATAAAGATGCATATTTTTCAGTCTTCCATCCCTTATYCATTTCCTAGTTCTTTTTCATATTCCAATTTGCAATGAATGCTTATATTATTTTGCCCACTTTCCAATTCAGAAGTTATCAAATTTTTCTTGCTCATAACTAGCCTCAACTGTAAATCAACATTGATGTGTTAGTTTAAAGTAGCTAAGACTCACTAGACAGAAATGCAGGCAAAGCTTCTACCTCAGGCCACCAATGTGACATTGCAATAAGCAGAGAATCACAGTAACTCCATGCATCAGGCATGGACAGTCACCTTAATACTGCCAGTCACAACTATAAGCCACATCCTCTTTAATTAGGATTTAATTTGTGCTAAAGCTCTGTTAATCTTATATTTGCATTTTACCCTACTACCTAATAAATGTCAGTTTTTGCTAAAAATTAAACAAATCTCTTCTTTTTATATCTTATTTCTCTTGGAGAACAGATTATTTACCTTTCCAATTTTATTAGAAGTCATCTTTCCCATTATCACCTTTCCATCATCTAGCTTTCATTCTTGTATCCAACAGTTACAAACAATTATCTATACCCTGTTATTTGAAAAGGAGTTTGTACTTTATTCGCAGCATACATTCTCCCTCCTTCTCTCACATGCACACACAGATACATACATAAACACGTGAATAGGACATGAAAAAGGTTAGAGATGTGAGATGCATCCAGTATGTTTCTAGGCTCCCTTATGGACAAGTCCTATGGAATTACATAGATGAGCTCCAGGAGATTTTAGTCTTCCTTTGAAATCTATAAGAAACAATAAGCTACTCATTAGGGAATTCCAAAACATAACCACTATCAAAGTACACAGAGTGATTCAGGAACTAAAAAACAAGGAATGGATCATCAAGCAAGTACACAACCAAGTACTGCCCCAAAAGGTCCACAGACTGTTTCTCACTCACAAGAATATCCTGCGTCAAATTTTAGACACAAAACTACAATTTACTACAGTAAAGGAGTGGGAGAGACAGAGCATCACAAAGGTCCCAGGTTTCTCAAACTGTTATTATTTTCTATTACATTTTAAAGGATTTCCTGCAAGACTTTGTACACACTGAAAAATTCAATTTTTTTTTTTTTAATTTCATTTTATTCCCAAGCACATAAGGTTTTAGGCTGGCTGTCTTCAAAACATGTTTCTTAGAGTTTCTCGCTGCATTTTCTTGAGCATTTGAAACACAAGCATAGTTAAAATCGTAAATTCCTTTCTCTAGCCATGCTCTGGCAGTGCCTCAGCAAGAGAAATGGAGGAAAGTTGTCTGGCTATCAACAGAGCAAGGTGCTACAGCAGCCCAGCTGGATACAAGAACTGTGGCAAGGTGTGACAGGGTTGACAAAGGTGTGCAGGGTGTGCGACACCTGACAGCTCTTGCATCAGAGCTAAGGAACAGGAAAGGAGACTATTGGAGGCGTGGGAGGTGGATAGCATATCTGCAGTGAAGAAAAATAAAACAAAGAGTGGAGAAATACGCAGTTAAAGAGGGGAAGAAAGTGCATGAGATAGGAAGAAGGTTAAGTCTGCCAAAGGAAACAGAAAAATGGGAAGGAGAAACATCACAATACAAAAAGAGCCAACAAAACTGGGGAATCTCTACATTGCAAATAATTTTCCATCAATTAAGTTGCATTCCTACAGACAGCATTAGAAGCTTTGATTTTGACAAGTCAGGAATCGTACCTTTTGGATGAGATCTTCATAGTGTGTCATACTTTGCTAGATATGTAAATTGAGGAATCAAATGACATCCCTTACAGGTTCACCCTTCTGTTGCTTATCTTAATATCTGTTTTGATAGCAGAAAACTAGTTAGTTTCATTAATTCGAAGTACTGCAAAGGAATGAAAACTTGAGATATAATTTCTTAAAAAGCTACAAACTTTATTCATACACAAATTAAATACTGCAAAAAATACTGCAATAAAAAATACCATGACTGATAAACTAGTCGTGTTCATTTTGTACTCTTTGAAGTTCAGCAGGAAAGTTAGACTTTGCAAATGTGAAGTCCCTCCTTTTGTTACATGTTGGATAGAAAAAAAAATTATTCAGATAGAAGAAATAAGAGTTACTTATCCATCCATGACAACAGCAGTGTGATAAGTTAACTTTAGTATTTGTCAAAAGAATGAAAATAGGATGGCACCATTTTCCAAAGCTGATGGTCTGAAAACTACTGCTGGATCTCCCCGACTGATCACTCAAGACACAAATACACTCTAAAAATACTTTATCAAATATAAGTGGACCTTAAAGAACAGACTGCAACGACTTACACCATAGATTGTAAGAAGAAATACACACTCATATGGCTGTGCTTTATGCATTACTGGAAGGATGAATGTACTACAGTGATGTACATTAAACAAAGTACATTATAACAAGAACAAAACAGAGTAGAATATTCCACACAGTTCCATTGTCCACAGAGTAATTTTTGTAGCAAACTGACCATTTTGTACTGGTGACTTTTCCCCTTATCTCCATCTGCTATTAAAAAGTTATATGTTGTTTTATTTATTTTAGTACTCAATTATAATTGCATAAGGAGTGGTCTCAGCTGGTACCTGAGATAATCTTTCTACTAAGATGGGACCTACATTACAAAAGTTTTTGAAAACCGCTTTTGCCAACAGTGTGTAATACTATGGCAAGAATAAGACTCAAAGACTACTAGCACACCACTCTATCTGTAGGTTGCTGTAACCTATAAGCAACTACAAGGTGTTCTTTGGACAATCATATTTTCACAGAAAGACTGTTGACAAATGCAAGAGCTTATGCTTAAATGTTTAAGCCCCTTCCTATGGTAATGACGTGTAAAAATTTACTGCTCTTAACAGGTTTGCTGACAAAATATGGAAGACAGACTCTAAACTTCTTCCTGGTCCATGCTGTCTTTAGATTGAAATACACATTTTCCTGTTTCCATCAGTGAAAGTGATGTGCAGTGAAGGTGAAAGTAGATTTAACATTGCTGAGATGCTATTCTGTAGTTGATCATGCTCAGATAATGTATTCTAGAGAGAAAGACTAGGATCAGAGAGATTTATATTTCTCTCCTGACTGCCCCAAGGAGTAGGCATAGTAGACAAAAGATGATGAAATTCTATCAATTACATAAAAGTCTATAAGCCAACCTTATTCATACAAAAACAGTATTTTCAAGGAATCATAACTTTGTTTTCTAACATATGAACTGAGATGAACAGGTATAATAATACTCTGGACCTTGCTGAGATAGATTGTCTAACTTTTCTCATTTGAATTTTATCTATCACATAAATATTGATCATTGTAATATGTGACTTGATCATAATGCTTCTTAATAACTGTATTTCTATATCCTGGATTATGCTGCACAAAGTCTTATCTGTGTATATAGTAATGAAATATTTCACAATCTATTCTTTAGAATACTTCAGGTTGGACAGGCTTCTCAAAGCTTCTCTCTGATATAAGGTTTGTTAAGGGGACTTGAGCTATTGTTTAGTAGATTTCTGAGAATTCCATCCAAAATACTTTGTTTTCCACCAAGTCTTAGAGTTACTGGCAGAAATGCCAGCTGAAAGATGACAGCAGAGCTGAAATGTAAATTTCTTTCATGAAACTGCTTGCTTAAAGGGCCAGCCTGCAGAGAAGTTAAAAACACAATGTATGAAGCTTTTGTGAAAAAAAACTGGAATTGGCCATACTGATCAGCCATATTGAAGTAGAGCTGTTTATTTAGGTTCACATAGGTCATGTCACCTATATTCTCTTTTTTATGTTACATATTTTAATAAATGTTAGTAGAAACATCTGAACAAGTTGCCCAGTAAACACAGCAGTGCCTTCACACTCAGATAAATTATAAGATTTTTAGTCCAAACAGATTGAGCTAGCTGAGATGAAAAAAAATAAAAAGTAAATGAAAGGCTATAGATGGGATTCTCGCTTCCATTAAAAGACTCCAGGAAACTGGTTCTCCCCAAAAATAAAATGAATTAGTTGAACTGCATGCTGAACTGAACCGTCAAAAAGGCCAGTTCACTTGTCCTTATCTAGAGAGACCTGTTTGCAAGTGTTTGAATCTCTGGTGAACAGCCTGATGCAGTGCTAATCAAAAGGTGCATGGCTTTCCTTAGATGTGAAAGATGGAGTTTTTGCTGAAACTGTCTGATATTCATTTCATCTTCAAACTGTCAGTAATAGATTGCCACTAGCCAGTAAAAAGTTCACTATAAAGAATTATACGTCCTTTCTGTCCTTGGTCACAGTTACTGTGTTATCTACAGTAGGCAATTTTCTTGTGTGTTCTTCAGAAGGTCATTCAAAACTCTTTTACTTGGCAAGATGACGGGGATCTAAAAATATTATGATCTCCAGGCATTTAGCTTTAGTTAAATTTCCCAGTGTTCAAAATAAGATGAAAGTCAACAAGAAAGGTTAAATTCAAACAAGCCGGTACTTATAATTTACATCATATGAAACCAGAGCCCAATTTTGTAATTTTGTCAGGAGTTTAAGCTGTCATATTTAATAGAAGTACCAAGAATACTCCATATATACCAGCCACTCCTAGAATATCTGTACCTTTTTTATATATATAATTCTGACTTAAATACATATATGAGTTTGTACCTTCTAGCTTAATTTTTTGGGAACAGAAAAAGGAAATAGCCTGGGAAGTTGAGTATTCATACTTCATCTCTAAAAATATGTCCTCATTATGTACAAGTCATAATACTTCTGAAGTATATACAATAACCTTGGAAAGTTACATATGGAAAAAAACCTCCTGGAATATTTGTAGAAAAAGGCCTCAAGCTGTGCAAGGTTTTAGGAGAGGTTTGGTGAGTTTTTGGAGGGTTAGGCTTGAATTTTTTTTTTTTTTTTAATTCAGATTACAATGTATGTATATTATAAAATAAATTTAACAGCTGTCACATATATATTCAGTGATTGCTTCTTTTTAAAATATTTCAAATGACCCCTTGATAAATCAATACATATATTCCCCCACTTGCACAAAAATGGCTTACACTCAGCTTCCTTTTGAGTGCACATGATTTTTGAGACTAACAACTGCATACGCAAGTTCCAAACTTACAGATTTACTACCTCTGATAGTGCTAGCATAAAAAAAAATACCATAGGGAAGGGATTCTTAAGACGTCATGCTTCAGCTAACAAGGACTAAATGGAAACAAGAAGGAAGGATTTGCATTTTTCTAGTCATCTGCCTTTTTTTTTTTTTTTTTTTTTAAATCCTTGGCTATGAATGCTCTTCTGAAAGGAGGGTCTTAAGAAGATGAGCCATTTGGGTAGCTTATACCTGGTATGAAAAGTGTGAAGAAATGAGAGAGAGGATGAAAAAAAGGATATTAGAAGTAAAATGTTTGTCAGATGCAGCATATATAGCTGGTACTCAGCTATCAACAATTATTACAAACCATTCCTCTAATTTGGACTCTTGGGTTGCTGTTAGTCTTTAATCTTCAGTTAATAAGTGCCTGAAACTTGTCTGACTGGAGTTTTTAGGGTATTACTGGTCTATAATTGTGCTGGTTAGTTGCAGGCCAAGGTTTATTATCTATCTAATAGGCCCTCATAAAACAGAAAACCTAGTAACCTCCTGAAGCTCATCAGGAAGGAATACAGCCTGAAGCACTACCTTTCATGAAGCTCGAGAGCACTGAAGCCTCACTTTCTGTGATGAAAATTGTGTTTGGGCAGGGGACGGAGGACTGCCCAGCCTGTGCCATTTAAAGACAGACAAGTGGAGAGACCGGGCTATCCAATGTGGTCATAAAATTACTACTGGCAAAAAAAAGGAAGATGCTTGCAGTTTTTGATCAATTTATAATTCCTCTGGCAACATCAGCTGAAGACACAGTCCTGTTAAATATCACGGTCATGAAACTGAATGCTGTCATATCTCTGCCAGAATTGTCACAATGCCGACATAAAAGCAGCATTGTAGTTTAAAATTTTCAGCATCAACTGTTTTAAGGAATTCAGTTTTCAGTTTTACTTAGGTTTACAGCTAAATTCTTTAATAGCGCATAATATCAAACATGCCTGGAAATACTTCCTTTTCTCAGTCTATTCACTATACATTAAGAAACAAAGGAAGAGTTAAGAAACAGGAAAATTCCCAAATACAGCCAAGTTGCAGCTATCTGTGGCTGGATTTCTGAGTCATGTACTACTAGGTCCCACTTTCCCAAGCAAGTATATCAAGTTGAAAAACACTCTATTCTTAGATGAAATACATTCAGCTCTGACCAAAGCAGCTGAAAAAATGAGGTGATAGTGTGCAATGGGAAGGAAAAAGAAACCTGATAACTAACTGAGCATCATCCTTACCCAGTTCCCACTCTCCCTCTCTTCGTTCTTCACATGTCTGTGAAGGCACGAGGTTCTGCTCAAACTAATTGCTAAGCCAAAGCAGCCTGATCCTTTCAAGTATTGACAAAATAAATCTGTCTCAACAGCTCCCCAATGTCTTTCATGTATTCTGTCCCACTAAAATGACCACAATGAGCCATACAATCATCATATTCAGACAGCATTACCATAGCTCACTTTATTTAGGGACAGACTGAAAATAATGGGCAGAATCCTCCATGTGCATCTCATCCAGCCGCCCTCCGCCTCACTGAGCCAAGCAACTGTGAGTGTATTCTCTCAAGTGCCATTCTTTCTACGGATTCTCAATGCTTTTCTATTCTCAATTCAAAGTCTTAATTCTCCAATTGATCCATAGATCAGGTTTTCAGCTACTCTGTGACAGTCATTTCAATGAAGCCTTTAGCTTTGCCATTCATGATACAATATGACTTTTAGTTAGAAATTTAGGATTAGGCATAATAATAAAAAGCAACAAAGTGGTCTTCTCCCTTAAGGGGATGTGAAGCATTATGGTTCTTCCTAAGGAAATTAAGCTAAATCATATCATAGGAAAAACAATTTTGGCAAAAGTGTAAAGCTATAAAAATGAAGGGATTTGTGTAAGCTGTCAAGTATGCGTTAGCACAGGAAGGCAGTAACAGAATGCCAAAATTCCCAGAAAAAAGATGTAAATGTAATATTTTTGAGGAATATATTTAAAAGAGGAAGAGAACAAAAGAAACCCAAGAAATATTATGACTATTTTGTTGGTTTAGTGTAGATGAAAACAAAAGGCTTTGATAAAGTTTTTTGAAAGACTATAACCATAAAATTTCTTTGTTTAAAGTAGTAAGTTCAAGCACGTTCCATAGTTAAGCAAGGTGTCAATGAAAAAAAAATATGAGGAAACTGAACAACTCTTCTTTCTTCAAGTCTAACTTCACAATGCTTAATAGCAAAGACTATCAGTTATTTGTTGAAGCATTTCATAGCAAGACTGAAGTTAGTTCAGGGGGAAAAAAGATATTAATTTTCTCAGATATGATTGTGAAAAAATTGAATTAATTCATTCTCACCTATTTTCTTTTGTCTCTACTTCAGCTGTATACATGAGATAACTAAGAGAATAAATAAGAGAATTGCTAGGGTGTGCAATGAATGTTTAAATATCTAATTCCCACTAAAATAATGAGGAAAACAGTAGATCTCAAACCCTGATCCCTGAAGCATAAGAATCACTGAGGCCATGATAAATGGTTTGTAGGTGGTCCCTCAAGTAGCATTAAACAGTTTCACACAAAAGTTTCAAATATAAAAACATTGAATATGTAAGTTTATGGCACTTTGAGGGCCTACTAGATTCAAGAAGAATTCCATCCACAAGCAGTCATCTAAAAGAAGCACCATAATTTTTCTAGAAGGAATGGATCCTTCTCCGCATTTTCTAGATGACTGATGTGTGCCTCTCTAGAAACATCAGCAGTATAGACTAGAGTGGGAAATAACTGGTGACAACCATGTTATAATACAGGGTGGAAGAACAACTTTTTCCAGCACATACTCTCATGACAGCTTTCTAAGTACTCCCCTTGAAACAAAAGACCATTGTTTATGAGCTTATGTTCAACATGCAGACCTTCAGTGTTCCATTAAGTTCTCACAAGCTTCTCCCAGAGATGGAAAACACATCCTTCATGAGGGGTTCTTCCTGAGGGCTCTTATAGTGATTAAAACCTCCATTGCTTTTCATTCTTACTCTCCAAGCTACACCACAGCTATTTTTTGAGTGTATTTGGTTAAAGCTGTTAGCATTCAAGTACGGACATGACCACTATCTGAATCTTCATTGTATTCTCCATACCTCCACCCTTCAAACAAAACCTCAGTGTTTGTCAAGCTTTAATCAGCTGAATTTCACACTGTTCCCTTGAGATACATSAGGAATTATGAAGTGTATTAGCACTTCATAATAAAATAAGGATGATCAAAACCAGAAATATAATCAATATAAGCATGTTATACATTAATTTTGTTTCAAAAGATGACAAAGTGAATTGAAGCACTATTTCAGGCAAACAATCTCCATTGGCATCTACATGGGGAAAGATATCCCAGTGCCCAAAGGCAGAGTCAAACAATATGCCAAGCAAGAGACCTTGAGGGGCACCAGAGTTGAAGAGATGAGAGAATTATGGAGTGTTTTGGGAGTTTAAGCTTAGAGGAACTGTTCAGCAGGAAGGGGAGAAAGTGTAGAGAACAACAAGGGCAGTTGTTCATGTGGAGAAAGAGAGATATGTTCAATTAAATCTAATAATTAGTGAGCAGAACCTTCATAATTTTAATTAAATTATGCAAGCTTATACTCCTAAAGTAAAATAATGGCCTATTTCAGGTTACTGTGTATTTCCATTTGAACTGAAATTAGTAAAAAGCATGAGCAACTTTAAAAGAAAAAAAATTAAGTCTATTTTTATTTCATTATCTGAAAATGTATGCATCTCTAAGAAAATGAGCTTTCAATCCCATCTTCAATCTTTTGATAACTACTTATTATGTATTTCATGATGACAATGCCTCTATACCTTAGCATCTCAACTATGCTGAAGTGCCCTCAAATACCCACAGCAAGATACATTTAAACTAGTTTATGAATTGTTCATTTGCTAGCACACACAATTAGATGAACTACATTGATAGAATTCATTAAGTTATGGTTTTTATTTGGGTTTCCAGTTCTTATTGTTTCAAAACTCAGACTAAATTCAATTTTAGGTTTTAATTTCTGTATCAAGAAATACAGATTCATAGAAAGGAACAACTACCATTTAAATTATTCCTCCTTCTTCCCATTTCAAAAGAGAATGTGATATAGGCATGACTGAAGGTTTACACTGTTTTTTAAAATCTCTGGACCAATTTATCTTTCATTTGATGGAGGATGCTCAAGGAGTGAAAAATTTGTCAACACAGCATGCCAGATGTATTCTTAGAAACTCCGAGGACCTTAACTCTGATATTAGTTATAGCAATGCAAGTCACCGAACACAACATCTAGAGCTAATAAAACCATAGTAAGGAAAAGGATCATTAGCTCCACAAAATTTACTTGAACTATATAAACATTGACTGTGTCCTGTAAGTCGTCTTTTTTTTTCCTTTCTTATTTACCATAGTGAGATGAGTCAACTTGCTCCTACATTTGGTGGATCTTAATGTGACAAGAGAATCTAAATGATTGACTTCGTAGAAGTACCCCAAGGAATACCCAAGGAACACAGAGCAGAGATGCTCTTACTAGGAAGATGACTTACAGAACAATACAAAGTAGGTCTGCTGCTGTTGATTGGAAAAGTTCAGGGAGACCAAAAAGCATCTTATCAAACCCCAGTCACAAATAGTTTGTCTACACAAACTGGAACCAAAAAAATCAAGTGCACTATGTTTCTTAACTACAGTTATTTCTGAATAACTGTAAAACTGTTCTGATTCAAAAAAAAAAAAAAAAAACAAAAACCACAAACAAACCACGCACCACACCACAACACTAAAACAAAACACCACAGAGTTTCTAACTTAGCTTTAATAAGAGAAGAAAGTATTTGTTATGCAGAGGCCCTATTTACTAATTAAAGCCATATTTAAATGTTTTGCAAAGTCTATAAAATTGCGGCTACAAAACTAGCAACACTTTCTCAGAGCTATTAATAAAGTAATGTCAACGGAAATCAAGAAAAGCCACACATTTTAGTGGTATAGGGGATACTAACTGAATATTTAAAACCAAAAACCAGGTAATGAAACAGCAAGGCTCATCTTACTATGTAACTCCACACACTGTAGGAATTAATGTTTTATTGGATTTTATTATGACAGACATTTATTCAAATAACCTATGTGTTTCTTTTAAAAGACAATGCCTCCTATCCCAGTATAAATAAATTACAAATAATTTATTATGAATCAATGGAACAACAGTCTCTTTAGTTCATTCTACTTGTAACTTCACTTTAAAAGTGCCAAAGAAAGGATTTAAATTTATCACTGCTCGTTAAACCTGCAAAAGGCTGTTTTAATTGGATGTCACCCTTTTTAATTCACTTACATGTTTGCTGACAATAAAGACCATATGATTTAAGAGCAACTGATTCTAAAGACATTATTTACTGACTTCACTGAAGTTCATAGTCTGAAGCTGAAACAAGGGTGTTAAGGACTATCCTTTAGAAAGGAAAAGGGTGAAAGAAACACAATCATTCTAAATTAAGAACTGGAAAAAAAATTGAAAGTAAAACATACATTAATACCTTTAGTATTTTTAAATCCCTAATTCAGTGTCAACACAAATAAGGATCATACATTATTTTGGTAAATCTCACTGTTACCACAAAGAAAAATCACACTGGAAGTTATGTTCTTTTTGACAAACTGAACACACCATTTTACATCAGTGAAGTATGTGCCAACTCATGCCAACATAAAGCATCACAGTTTAACCCAACCACTCATAAGGGAGGTAAAAGACTTCTATTTTGAAAACCATACTGAAAGCAAGGGAGTGGTTGATAAACTGCTCTATCATATACCATAAGAATTGGTGATTAAAAGAAGATGCATATACATAGAGACACACACACAAGCCAAAATTTAAAGTTCATTTAATAATTGGTAGATTACTTCAGAACCATGGATAATGGGAAATATTATCAATAAAATATATAACAATCAGAATTATTTTGAGAACTGGACATGATAGTGCAGCATGAGGTTTAAAAAAAATGAAAAGCACCATTAGGTGTGAAAAAGATTGTTTAAAGCAAGTTTAAAACATGAAGGAGAAATAATAAGAGGGAGAGGTCTGTTGTGCTGTTAAAGTGGCAAGACTCAGATTTTCCTGCAATTGTCTTAAAACCCAAAATCTCTTTCCAGAACAAAGCTAACTCAAAAATCACACCACAAAAATGACTCGTGGTTTAAAATTACACTAACTTCTCTGTAGATTAGCACTGCGTTGATAAGATCTACTATCTGTGTGCCCTTGGCAGGGAGTAAAACCAGCAGTTCCTCAGAATTTGCTTGCACAGACATGGCAAACCATGTACTTCAAGTTGCTCATCTCCTGAGCATCATTAATGCTCAGCTGAAGACTTTGGATGATGTTATTAAAAATGAATAGTTCAATCACTGTTTTCTTTCACATTCACTTAGATTTACTTTGTAATACTATATCTACCATGTCTGAAATAAACAGTAACATGGCCAATAATCCTTTGGCTACCTGAGTTTCTGTAAGAGAAATATAAGCTTTCCTTTCCACTCACCCCCCTGCCAAGCATCATATTTTTTGTTGCTTTATAGAGGAAACAGAACACATGATTAATAAATTTATAATTGCTCTATTTCCTATCTGGTCACTACAAGACGAAAAGGAAGATATCAGAATAAGCATAAAATTTTGTACAATTCAACTCAGTCTGGGTTACACAAATGAAAGTAGTCAACTTTTGCTGTCCCCAGGCCATAGTTCTTTTTCCTATTTCTGCAAATTCCTTTAAGGACTTGTTCTTCATACTTGGAAAAGTACTAAACACATGGACACAATTATTAAAATAGACCAGGAAATAATATCACAGTTCAAGTGACACTAAATGAAAATAATGTATTCCTAGAGAATACGTGCCTTTTAGAAAGCATTCTTTATGCTACTTGTCACAGATCACTTGGTACGAAAAGCAACAATTCTGTTTTTCATCAGTAATTATACAACTACTTTGTAATGAGCATATTATGTCAAACTATTGATCTGAGATGTTAGAAGCTCTACAAACTAAATCAAACTATTTCTAATTCACTTTTGAAACAAAATCATTGGAAATATTAGTGATATGTCCGTTTTGGACTGCCCTGGGTTACAGAGATCATGCAAAATTCATCTTAGATTAAGATGTGCTGGGAACCTGACCAGAACATCTTTGATCATTCAGCTGAAAAAAAGTGTGGCCAATGAAAGAATAGTTTCCAGTGGAAGATGGATATTCAGAGATTATCCTGTATGCACTGCGCTATAAAACAATAGTCTATCACAGGCAGCTGGGATATGATGCGAGTGCATTGTAATTGTCTGTGGATCTGTGAGTGACAGCTGGCTGAATCAAGTGGAAAGATAGAAATAGTATATTCCATTTGGGGGTAAAGGAATACAATAAAAGTAGAAGTGTAATTTTTTGCAGCTGCAAAGCCTTTTTGACAGCCATTTACTTCCAATCACTTTCAAGTAATGCATGAATAGGATAGTCAACATCATTAAAATAATTTACTAGTCATCAGGAATAATAAATGAATAGAATAATTTACTATTCACACACATCTATTGCTAATGTAGACACCTAAAACATGTGGTTAGAGACAACACTCTGCATGCTAACATGTCAGATGTGATACTGAAATCCACTCCTTAGACAAGAAGTACTACTGGAAAGAGCAGTGACTGGAATAACTTCAATGGTATTTCTCAACCATCTGCCAATGAATTTCTTCACCACACTGCTCCTAAAATAATGTTTAGAATTATTAAATGAAGTCATGTATTAACCTGAAGTACCACAAGCATGATATGAAAGACCGTAGACCTTCATACACAGAGACAACCTATCTATTGAAAGGAAAATACCTGTAGAAGAAGGCTTAAATCCAATTTTTGGCCTTCCAAGGACATTTAATACAGGGCTGCTGATGTCTCAGAATACTCCTTAATCTGTTTTAACAAATTAATAGAGCATTCATTTTATACAGGAACAGAGAGATAGTCAGAGACCAATGGCTGTGAATGAAGTACCGCTGCAGCCCAGCATCTCCCTCCTGTCACAACGGCTCCTTCATACTGATGTGCACAGGGTGCTCTTTGGTAGCAGCCTATAAACCCGTCGAGTCCATGGGACACTTGAATCCAGCCTGTTGCCTTTTTCTGTGGGAAAAAGCAAATGACTGCTTGAGAAGTAAATGCTGCGGGACAGTTGCATGGCTCTGTGAGGCTGTGGTCGCAGACCCCCTCACAGCCTCTGCTTGCTGCTGCAGGGGCTGTTTCGCCAGCACCAGCTGCCCACGTCTGTGCTGGACAACAGCACTGGCAGCTACAGGCTGCAGAAATCCACTCTCGTGCTTTCCCCACTCTGGATTTAAAACTTCGTCTGACCAGATAACTGAGATTATCATAAGAGGATCAGCTTGTCCCCAGTCCAATGAAGAAAATAAAGTTGCATAATAATATCCACATGTTTGAAAAAATCTGGCTAGATAGTGCTGATCAGCTATGTTATAAACCCTCTATACCAACAGTAAAATCAGCATGGCTTTTGAGGTTGGTAAAGAATCATTAGCATGCATCACGACGGACTTAAAACATTTGGGAGTTCAAAGCCTACAGTCTTCATTCACACTTTACACAGATCACTGCAAAAACCAGTCACTGAATTCAAAGGATGGCTAATTTAATAAAGGAAATTTTAAAAGTTTGCCGGGACTTCTGGATTTTTTTTTTCTAACTTCTCTGTCATGGTTTAACCCCAGCCAGCAACCAAGCACCACGCAGCTGCTCACTCACTCCCCCACAGTGGGATGGGGGAGAGAATTGGAAGGGTAAAAGTGAGAAAACTCATGGGTTGAGATAAAGACAGTTTAATAGGGAAAGCAAAAGCCACGCACACAAGCAAAGCAAAACAAGGAATTCTTTCACTACTTCCCATCGGCAGGCAGGTGTTCAGCCATCTCCAGGAAAGCAGGGCTCCATCACATGTAACGGTTACTTGGGAAGACAAACGCCATCACTCCGAACGTCCCCTCCTTCCTTCTTCTTCCCCCAGCTTTATATACTGAGCATGACGTCACATGGTATGGAATACCCCATTGGCCAGTTGGGCTAGCTGTCCTGGCTATGCTCCCTCCCATCTTCTTGTGCCCCTGGCAGAGCATGGGAAGCTGAAAAGTCCTTGACTAGTAGACTACTTAGCAACAACTAAAAACATCAGTGTGTTATCAACATTATTCTCATACTAAATCCAAAACATAGCACTACACCAACTACTAAGAAAAAAAAAATTAACTCTATCCCAGCTGAAACCAGGACATTCTCAAAGGCTTTTTTTGTGTTCAGGAGGAAGAAATTATTGGCTGTGTCACTTTCTCATTGTTTTTTTGTTTAAGCTTTAACTTTATTTCATTGATTATCTAAAATTAAAAAAATAATATAAGCAAAGCCAAAGAACAACTAAGACATTATGCTTTCTTTGTAAATCTATCTCAATTTCAAAACACATATTTTGAGTATCTTGATCTCCAATGGAAACTTGCCTGCCTATACTCTGAATATAAAGTGGAGATTTGATCCCACATAGATGTACTTCTGATTATTCTAGGATCACATGGGCATCATGAAGTCTTACCACAGGAAGAGTACTGCTTCTACTGTAAAAAAAGTGTTTGCGTTGTTTTCATTGCAGAAACCCTTATCCTGGCTCCTTATTTTAGATTTCTCAGTTTATTCTGCACTTAGAGCAAACATTAAAATTCTTCATATCTAAAAAATGCACTATTATTCTCTTCAAAATTACAGAATGACTTATTATGAACTGACAAAAAAAAAGATTTCTTACACTTGTAAGCTAACAAATAGATTAAAACAGCCTTTTTAACAAACTTACTAGATACAAAAATAGTATCTTCTGCTTACATAAAAATTAGCAGAGAAGTGATCACTGAGTTTATTTGGTTATGTACATCATTTGCAATATGGGGGGGGGGGGGGCAAATAACTTTTTAAAGATCATACCTAACACTTCAGAAATTTCTCATTAAGTAGAGGTATACGGATGCCTTGAACGTGCACCCATAGCTTRTACAGGCTCGTTGTGCTCTTAGTACAAGAGAATATGCAACCTCCACTTTTCTCCTTCCTCCTCTGATTACTGACAGCTGAGAAGACCAACATTTTTCCTGAGCACAATTAGTATTCACCTACCTAAGGGAACTAAGGGAAGAAATGACAGGTTTTGCTAGTGCTGTCCTACTGCCCTCACACACGTGAGAGCAATAGTTTAAGAGAGAATTGGGAAGAACAGCAGTTCTTCCTGAACCTTTTGAAGGAGATTTAATATTCCCGCTTAAGGAGAAACTTTTGAAAGATAATAAAAATAGCAATGCTAACCCTGCATTTAAGAATTATCTACTACTACTCTTTTTAAGACTTCATAATACCTTTTTCACAATACCTTTTTCACAGCATTAACAAAGCTAAAATATGTCTTAAAGTAGTTTTTATGTTGTGGTTGTTCTTAGTTCCACATGCCCTTGTTGCGTATGTTTGAAATTCTTTTAAATGTCAATCTTTGCTGAAATTTGGGAGGCGACACATATAGCATTTGCTATTATGATAATACAAATCCTTTTCTGATATTTTGAATACTAAATTAGTGCTATTCAGCTACAGCTCAGTCTTAATATGCTGCAATCCTAACAAATATCTTCTGAAAATGTATTCATTCTCTTGTGAAAACTCCAACTTCCATGCATGAAATGCTAGTTAAATATACATCTCAGAAGAGGTAATGAATTTATTGAAATAAATGAAACACTATATTCACTCAGCCTTATTTATAATTATAAGAATTTGTTTCTTCTACATAACTTATAGTTATATTCCCAATATTGTGACACAAAGGCAAAAAAAGCCTTTGCAGTTTTGGGAATGGATAGTTTTTTTGGAAATTGAAATAAATTCTTATTTTGTGAACCATATAAAATATTTATAATCTCACAAATACAGCTGCCAATGCAGTCTTTTTTTCTATAAGTCATCCTAAGGAAGTAATGATAATGAATGAAACAGTAAGAACAAAATGCATTCTTTTATAATTTTGCCCAATTAGTTGTCAAATATAAACTAATGCTGGTCTCTATTTTTTCACCTCCAAAAAAAGAGGAAAATACATTAAACATGTTTGCGTCATATTTAAGAAGCATGAAAACAGGTCTGAAATAATTGTAACTTTTTTTTTTTACATTATTAACAAGTAATTGAAGTGAAAAACAGACTTTGCTAGCCATTACAGTGGTCACTGTGCCTACAGTAATAAAATAAAAAAAAAAGTAATGTTACTTCTGTACGTATAAATGAAGATGTAGCACAGTTCCTTTTAGAGATGCTAAGCGAGTTTGAAGGTTAACTAAAAATTCTGAGAGGAATACTAAAGACTATTTAGTGACTGCTCAAGGTTTTATTATTGTTTTTAATCCAAACCCCAAACCATATCACTCTCAGCATATTCCTCTGATTAAAAGCCAGTATCACCATGAAATTAGTTTTTCTCCTGCAAGTAAATCACGTCACTCATTTTTAAACTCTCATGCTTTATTACCAATTGGTAATCTTCAGTGTTTTAGAGATTTGCCACAGTACTTTTAATAAATGTCAGTTGATGGGATTATAATGAAAATTAGAGAAAATAAAAACTCTACATTAAAAAAAAGAGAACAGTTTAAGAATCAAAGGCTAACTTATTCTGATTGGAAAGCTATGGCTGTTTGCAAATTCCAAACACAGAAAACTACAAAGTGAAAACATGTTTGGTTTATTATCTTGATAAATTCATCTAGAACACTTAGAAGCATCTGATACCTAAATTAAAATACCAGTTGGCTTGGAAAGAAAATTATGGAGATTGGGACAGATATCGCTATAATTAACAGCAAAGTTTTCTATTAAAGAAATCTGCGACTGTTGACACAAGATAAATGTAAAATTCAGTATAAGACTGATTCTATCTGAATAACAGAAACCCAGGTTAGGGGCCAACATTACAGATTCAGATTCTTGATACCTGCTATCTCTATTTCACAATTAGTATAGACAAAGGAAAGGTACATAACCAATTAAGTAATTGTGCTCAAATCTTCTTCTGTATAGAGAATACTTATTTAATTAACTAAAGCATTCCTATGAGCACAAGATACATTCTTTGCAGGATCGCAATGCTGTTAGATATTTATTTGATATTATGTCTGGCCGCCACAGGCCTTGTCTTAAACTTCATAAACCTCAGAAACCCTGTGATACACAAGACAATTAATCCTTGAGTCATTTGCAATACATAGGCATGGAGTGTCATCTGAGATGCTCCAAGATACCATAGCCAACCTCTCCCTGTCAAATTCTGAAGTCAACAGCTCTCCTACAGGTCCTACATTATATCTGCCAGCTACATCTGGATGTCCTAGAGCACCTCAGATGGCACAACACACCTCTGTGCCGGCAAGAGAACAAAAGCATGTGTTATTGATTGCAAGTATGCTGCCTTCCTGCTCCATTAATACATTGGATATAAATGCTGCCCGCATACTGCTCAGCATGTTTGAGCGGGTTCTCAGTTCCTCAGACCAAGATCAGGTCTCGGAGAATAAGCAGGTATAATGATTCACATCATTTCCCCTTCAATTTCTACTTCATATTCATAAAATAAACGTGAGACTGACCTAAGATGCTGTCATCACCTTTTAATAACTGACAGAGAAGGTCTCTAGTGATATGGAAGCATACAGGTGAATCTCCCAGCAGAGACTGAGGAGCATAGGGTAGTGTTCTCACCCTTCTCTTTTGTCAGCAAGCATACAAGTCATGAACTATCCAAGCAAGCTACCAGATGCTGTATCAGCAATCTTAGGAAGAAATGAGCGTGAGTGCCCAGGGCCCCAGAGGAAGTCTTGCTCCTCTTTGCCTTAAGCAGTCACCAATTCAGATAAGCACCACAGTTTCAGAGAGGCCTCGCAAGGGGCTGTTCATTAATTCCAGCTTCTCCAATACTTCAAGTATCACCTTAAACCGGGCTTCATGTAAAAATGTCAGAGTTACTCATATGCTTGTTTTCTGAATAAACATGGGGTTACTCCTCATCCTCTGTGACAAGAGGTCGGTTATCTCCATTGGCAGTTTGTGAAACACACTCCGAGATTGAAGCAGCTTAAGACTGCCTACTAAGACTGTCAGATAAAGAGCATTGGTCTCCTCATTAAATTTTAGTTCCAACTGAGAGAATACAAGCTCAATGAGAGCATACAGTGAACTTCATATTATATCTGTTCAACACACAGACACAAATACAGTCAATGCTTTAAATTCAAGTTCTCCCTCCTTGCTGCAGGGAAGAAGGACCATGATGTCTCAGCAGGAATTACGGTTGAGCATCCCAAGAGTATCAGTTGTGTATGAATGTTGAAAGGTAAACTGTAAGCCTTAATGATGAAAACTTATTTTTCATTCATCATCCAAGGCCAGCAGGACCACAGACAAGGTAAATGGGTACATTCAGGGTATGTAGCAAAGCCCCTTCCCCTCCAGATGCATTTTTCACCCTTTATCATGTGCATGTGGCTAGGTGATCTGGACTGCTCAACTTCCTTCAGACTAAACAGTGGATATAGTGGCAAAGCTGACAAACATCATGGAGAAATTAATAGACGCATATGGAAGAACTCATCGATGCTGTGCATCACATAGTTCACAGAGTTTGCAGTCAAAGCAAGGTCCCAATTTTAAGCTGTACTATTTGCTGCAGCTTAATGTGCATTTCCCACAGCAGCTGAACATTTTCTTTATTCCAACATCCTCTAAAGATGGAGCAGCTCAAGCTGTTACTGTCAGGTGCTATTCTTATGTGCACTATCCTAACATGTTTTGAGCTCCCCGAACACTGAATGTAACTCACAGGTAGTTATGCAACAGTGAAGTATTGCATTAGTTCTCTGCTATACTAGGAATTACACCCAGAACAAAGCAATTTAAAAGTTTGTTTAAAAATATTGCATATTTACTACTGGCTGGTTTGGAGAAAAATATGATCTGCTGTGATTGAGCAGAAAAGACTTTTATAACTGTATTGAACCTTAAGAGGAAAACCTTGGTTCCTTCAAGAAGCTGGATCTAATCAGATGTCATAGAAATTTCTCAGACTGATTTTTTTTTTTTTCCAATCCTGATATTTTGTATTTTGAAGAATGAAAATTACATATACAGTTTCTTAAAAAATCTGCAATAAAGAGCTACCAAGCTTCACTACCAGCCAGGAACTAATGAGATCTTGCTCCCAACTCCTACTTCTATGCAACTTCTTCTTTTAGCTTTTGACAGAGGAATCAATGGAATTACATCTGGTTTAAAAGCAAGCATCACTTGAGAGAATACCTGCAAGATAACAATGCCTCAATACTGTTATTCACTATTCATAACACATTAGTACCACAAGATCCTACTGTGAAGCACTAGTTAAGTGTGCATCATTTTGTAACAGTGACTTCTAAAGTGACCAAACCCCCAATTTTTTTATCATTTAGTTCAAAAGTTCCTTATCTTATACATGAGCCCACACAAGTCTGCTTCTTGTGTACTACCCAGAGACTGCCAATGAGCCTACCCTGGAAGATCTGACAATGTACTAACCCAAAGGATATGAGAGAAAGCATCTTCCAACCAAACCTGAAATGGCTTTTGGAGGATTTTAATGTACAGAAGAGGAGTGTTTCACCTGGATGGTGGATTTAGCTGCCTTTAAAGAACAGTGTAGACAAAAACTATTGATGAGAACAGAGGATAACATCTGCACTGGAGAGTAACCCCTAAATAAGGCAGAAAGAAGGTCAAAGAAGGAAGCAAGCCAAGGCAAGAGAAGGTCACAAACCAGATCACCAGAGATCTGCAAATGGAGCCCAAATGGCCTGGCTTTACATATTCTAGGTCATGCCATTTCTAAGCCAATGAACAGATAAACCAGTTTTAGCTGTTTCAGCATTTTGAATAATTAATTTAAGGAACCAGAACATAAAATCCATTTTCCCTAAGTAGAAGTGTCATATAAGAAGTGTCCTACTCTCCTCACAATTAGGTCACTGAAATATACTGTGGCTTAAGACCCTGTTGTTCTTTCCCCTACTAATTTAGAATGGGAACACCTTTCATACATAAGTATCCAGCTTCAGATATACTTCTATTTAAAACATAAATTAAATGTAAATGTTATTCTATAAATGGACTATTTTCTCAGAGTTGCTACCTGAATTCTCCTATCTCATGATTTATCACCTAATGCCTTTGTATCTGCCATATATGATTTGTTACTAAAATAAAAATGACTATCATCTCTGCATCACTAAGTCTCTAAGAGCCATACTTTTTCAGCCCTTAAAAGTGACAGGTTTATCAATCAATATTTTGCTCACTAATACATATCCTTTATTCACTACTTTTTCAAAACAAATATTGTACACATCCATAGTTCTTGCAGAGATTTATTAGTTTATCTTTCATAGGCTGTTTCAGGTATGATTAGTTTTTGTGTGAATGAGGATTAAATAGCAAACACATTTGTCTAAATATCTTTACAGAGCCAATCATCTCCCCCAAAGTATAGAGCAGCTTACATTATTTACATGCTAATGGTCAGGGTCACACTGCCAACAGATTTCTACATTCCTGCTCTCTAAAAGGAAAAAAAATTGAAGCCTTAAATAATTCAGATATCATTGAAGAGAAATTGGAAGACTTGTTGGGCAAATATCAAAGTAATCTAAAGCTGCTGTGTGTAGAAGACATACTGTGTAATGACATGTAAAGCTGGTGTGTGTAGAAAACATACTGTGCAATGACATAAGCAAAGTTATTATTCTGAGAACACTTCTGCTTGCACTGCAAAGTTTAATAAACCACTGACTGAAATGAGATGTCTTCCACTTAAGTTTTTCTTCCCTTCATTTTTTTGTAATTTTGAACCTTCCTCTAATGAATAAAGTTTATTAATTACTGCATGACTTTACTAGCCCCCCAAGTGCAATTAAACAAAATTAATAAAAATTCAAAGAGATATATGTGTTCAAGCCAAATGCAAAAGCAACAGAGAAAGTTTGGCGAGAACAAATTTTTCAAGAGTCATGTACTTAACAAGCAGTGCATGCTTACTTGTAATACAACATGGTATAGTCCAAAAGACAGTATTTGAAGTCTTAAAAAAGACCAGGAGGGAGGACAGCAATACTGTAAGATAAAAGCTTTTGTTGTCAAAAGAGATAATTCTTGATGTCTTTCATGGCATCCTTATTAGCTGTAAGTTTAAATTTCCTTTATGGGGAAGAGGGGAAAAAAAAAAAAAAAGAAAAGAAAGCAAGCAGTTGTTTTATTACAACTCTCAGTATTATGCTGAGCCTGACCTCTGCCTCAAGATTAGACACTCTCCTCTTCTATCACATGTAATTTGGAGCTGTCCACAGGTTACTTTGTCTTGACTGCAGCCTCAGTTGCAGTGTCTTTGACTTCACCAATACAACTAAAGGCGCAGTTCACGACCTTCCACTTAACCGTTTTACTTTCCAGTTCAGTATCATAGAATCATAGAATGGTTTGGGTTGGAAGGGACCTTAAAGATCATCTAGTTCCAACCCCCCTGCTATGGGCAGGGATACCTTCCACTAGATCAGGTTGCTCAAAGCCTCATCCAACCTGGTCTTGAATACTTCCAAGGAGGGGGCATCCACAACTTCTCCAGGCAACCTGTTCCAGTGTCTTACCACCCTCACAGCAAGTAATTTCTTCCTAATATCTAATCTAAATATACCCTCTTTTAGTTTAAAACCATTATCCCTTGTCCTATCACTAGACTCCCTGATAAAGAGTCCCTCTCCATCTTTCCTGTAAGTCCCCTTTAAGTACTGGAAGGCTGCTATAGGGTGTCCCTGGAGCCTTTTCTTCTCTAGGCTAAACAACCCCAACTCTCTCAGCCTGTCCTCATACCGGAGGTGCTCCAGCCCCCAATCATCTTCATAGCCCTCCTCTAGACCCGCTCAAGCAGGTCCATGTCTTTCGTAAGCTTTCTTGTATCTTCATGTTCTGCTTCCCTGAATGATCCGATCACCAGTTCCAAGACCAAAGGCACTTAGAGGCCAATTTAGTTATTGGCTCAGGCCAATAAAAGGCCTAACTTTTAGATTCTCCACTGTTCATTGAGATTCACAAGCTTAAGTAAAGAACATGATCTTCTCACTACATAGAAAAGTTTAGGTACTATTAATAAGTCACAAAACAGCATGATGAATGGCTTACTGCTTAAGTGACCACCAGTACTGATAAGATTCATAGCCCTCAAAAAACCCTAAACAAGAAACCACACACACATTTGCAGGGATAATTCTTTCCTCTCCAGATATGTTTCTTCTCAGGACTCACACGGAGGAACTCTGTTCTGTGTCTATATCAAGTAAATAACATTATTTTGTGAAGAGGTGGAAGAATTGGGACATATTTATCCTCCTAATACTCTTATTCTGCATACCCATGTACAGAATTTTTCAAGAAGTATGTGGGATGCCAAGATTCAAACTCTTTTTCTACTTTTCTGGATTTAAACCAAAAATTATTTTTTCAGAAAATGACTCTAAACCTTGGATTAAAGGGAAACTTGGACTCACACACTTCTCAGTTCTTCTGTTGAAGGTCTTGCCTATGCAAACATGCCACAGGTTTTCACCACCACTGCACAGCAGGCCAAAGAGATAAGTACGCCTCCCCTTCCGAGTCAGTCTGGCTTTTTTGCTTCCCAGGCTGTAAGTCCATGGTTTAGCACAAGATGACCTTCTAAGTGTAAAGGGGAATAGCCAGCTCTCATAACCCCTGAAAGTTTCCTTGAGACACTAACAGAAAGGCCAGCTGGTGATCTTAAATGCCATGAGTTCAATGAACTGTATACTTCAGGAAATCGCTTCACTAAAGTGGATGATTTTCCGCTCCTAATGCTGAACCATCTCAGAAAAGGAAGTGTTAGAAGTCCTGTCTCACCAGTTTTGTAACAAAACTACTTGGTTTGACCACCTCTAGCCTTTCAAAAGGCTTCAAAAATATCCCTCCCATGTTTCCTCTCCAATAATAAATCAGGCAATAATAAATGGGGCTGGTTTGCTGTCCAGAATCTTTTAAATCACAGTACGAACTCAAAAAAAGGCTGAGTTAAGGAAATAAGATTCCCAGAATGAAGAGAGTCTCATTTTAAAATGAAGTAACCATGATTAGAATTCCCTTTCTTAATGTAGCAGAAGTCTAGCCCGCCATGGGGGACTAAAGTAATAATAGATACTTACATCATTTCTTGAGAAGCCTTAATAACTCCTTTGTTTGCAGCAGCTCTTTGAAAATCATGCAGCATAAAAGAGAATAATAATGAATCTTTGCTTTGAAATAGCACTTCTTACCAGCACAACTCAAAGCATTTTGTGAAATAACTAGTATCACTATCATTCAGATGAGTAACTAACACACAAAAGGAATTTCTAGCCTGAGGACATGGGTCACACTCAAGGCCATACTCAGTAGGCCACACTGTTCTGAAAAGAAATTATTTCAGGTCTTTTTTTCGTCACGACGTTCTTTCAGTCACAGCTGACAATTTTTCAAGCTATTGTGCTCCTTCTGTGATATGTGGAACTGGTGGAAATTTCAGATGCATGCTAAAATAATAGCTGCTAATAAGAGAGTCAAACTCAAATGGAGAAACAATGAACAGTAGATGGGTATTAGAATAGCAAAGGAGAGAAATGAAAGTGAGGTACTTGTTTATCCTCAAATCCAGGCTTAGTTCATCTTCTCAGCTGATCCCATATGATGGGAGGAAAAACTGTATCAAAGGATTCATATACATGCATAGGTTAACACATTGTACTTTTCACCTAATAAAAGAAACATGCGGAGAGAGCATTTCAGATACCTCTTACTCCATATTTATTTCTAACCTTCAGGAATAGAGGCTTGGTGCTGTATTCAGTTGGCAGCTAAGTTCATAAAGCTGTGTTAATGCATGGTCTCATGGTGCTAAGAATATGACTCTGCGCTTTTTTACTACACATTTTTCTGAATAACCTCTAATCTCCCTTTCCATAGCTGGCTCCCAGCCTTTACATTGAATTTGTTACTTCAGTTTGGGGCCATCTCCCTGTTATTCCAGATACTGCAAGTCCCAAAATCTTGAGATTGTGGGGAGAAGACCAACTCATGTTTTCCCCTCAGAGTTACCAAGCAATTACACCTGGCCACTATCTGCCCCCAATAAGTACTTCAAGCCTGATGGTAGCACCTCTTACCACTAGCCTATTTAAGTTGAAGCTGAATGCCTGCAAAGGAAGAGTTTTAATCATTTGTGAAGGTATTGATTCATGTAAGTGCCACCAGGCATCTCACCAGCCTGAYTGAAGTGTTTCCAGCCACTCCCTGTCACACATTCCAATAAAAGAAAAAAAAACAAAACACACAAAAAGCCAAACAAACCCTGAAAAAGCCTTTCCTCCTCCTCTGCCACATCCTTTTTTTTCCTGTGAGGAGAGGCAAAGACTTCACATCTTCAAGGATTTAATGTGTGAACATAGACATTTACAAATCAGGTTTCACATGTTTGACTTGTACCACCTGTGAACTTCAGCATCCTTACCACCAGTTGCTAGCATCATAACCCCTGAGACCTTTACCTTCTCCTTGTTCTCTCTATTCCCAAGCTACTGACTATTTTCCTCTACAAAAGCATTAAAATAAGCAATTTGCACATACTTAGGGAGATTTTTGCTACCCTACATTCAGCCCAGAACTTAGTCCCAAATAAGCCCTTATATCAGCTTTAGGACTAGCAACAATTAAGAGTTCTCCCTATTCATTTTATAAAACTTCCAATCTATTTTATCAGTCTAAAAATGTATTGTCTTTCCAAAGGCAATGAAAATCCATGAAGAACCTCCTAAATGATGCACCGCAGCATGCAAAGATCCACACATTCCCTCTGAGCAGTAAAGAGCTTTCAGCATTGCTGTAAGACAGACCAAGTAGCAGCTTTCATAAAATTAATCAGTATTTAACATGATGGAAAACCATGTTGATAAACCTGTGCTTTAAAACAGTAGAATCACTTAGAAGTAAAATTCATAACTAATTTTAAACCAAAAAGCTAATCAGCTAACTTTAAATCTACAGAAAGATAGATAGAGGGTTGGAGAAACATTAAGTCTGTATTCTGATTTGGTACAGCTTTCCTTATGCTCTCTATGAACTTACAATGATACTGCACATAGTAAAGGTTGTAACAACTGTTCATAAATTATGAAGTATTTAAAATCAAAAGTATATGTATTAGAAGCCTAATACCCTTTCTGTTCTCTGGTCATAATGATGGTTTCATTGTATTACTATTTCCTAGATTTATTTTTCTTTTTAATAAGGAATATGTCACTTTCTCTGCAGCATAGATACTGAAATGAAGAGAAAAAAGAACAGTTCTGCTATTTATGGACCTAATCCTTACACAAGCAACACAGTGGAGGAGACTTAACTTGTCATGTAAGAACCACCCCTATGACTATGAATAGCACATTCTGTGAATGAAACAAGGATYGAAATTTTGGAGGAGCTGCTAATTTCAATAAGGTCACAGAARAGCATTGATTTGCAATCTCAGAAAGCAGGGGATAAAATGCAGATTGTTTCCTGAATGCTTCCCAGTGTCTGGCTGAAAAGCAAAGTGATAGCACAGGAGACAGTAGCCCACATTCCAGATACAGGGTGAATGCTACAGTGTAATTGCTAATGAATCAAACAAAAAACTGTGAGAAATGGAGAAATTGCTACATAGTTAATACATAGTTAAGGATCCTGGCTGAGACAGTAACTGCCATTTTAACATATGGTTTTTGACAACCCATTTAAGCAAGAAAAATCAAAACAGTCTGCACATCATCTAAAAGGAAAAAAAAATAGCTATAAATACCTTCTTTTGGTTGGTGATTATTGCCCCTCTACAGTTTAAAAAGTGAAATGAAGTCTTTTTAATCAAGTCACTTGTTTCATATACATCAACAGATGCAAAAGAACATTTAAGGGTGTGAGGAAGTCTAGATCACGTCAGAAAGCTCATGCATGCAACATTTGTTATTCCCTTGATGTTATTTGCCACAGCATATGACTAATCCAAGAGTTACCTAAGCTTGCACATCAATGTTTCCATTTTCCATCCATGAATGCAACCAATCTGTATGGTAAGTTACACATCGATTGGTCAGGGTACATGCTAAGAAGAGGCCATAAGACGACACAAATTACCCTTTGCTCTAATTTGTACTTATGCTGTCTAACAGCATTTTGCTGCATTGCATGGATTATATCAGCTTTAACTCACTCATTCAGTAACAGCAACTCCTTTAGTAACATTAAGCACTATGTAGGAGGATCGATGTGTTAATATTTCATGAAAACATGTGGTTAATCAGTAATTTATTGCTCTGGGTTGGTTTTTTTTGTTTCACCTCTGTGTGCAGGCTGTGAGCAATGCTTACTGGGAACCATGCTCACTGCCACGTGGCACAGAGTGATACTGGATACTGTGATGGTTTTGACACATATAAGGTAGCTAGACCAAGCTCTGATGTGAATGTCCTCTAATCACAAGTAGCAATACACACACACACGGACTACAGATGGATATAACATTTAAGGACCATAAAGGGTATGAGATACATAAAGCTGCCACTCTCTTTCTTACATACAACTGACTACATTCTCATTCACTAAATTGCTCCCTGATGCTTGCCTGTCATAGGATAAGCCAAAAGAGCTCCAAACTATGGTTACAGAACTCACCTGTCACCCCAACCCTGGCAGAAATTACTGACTGTGCATGTCAAGGATGCTGGGCAGAAATGACAACCCTTTCCTTAGCTGTGTTTGAACACAGCTCAGTCACTTCACTAAATAGTAACTGAGCACAGCTGCTTCAGCAAAGAGCAGCACAGAGCTGCAGTGAGGTCCATAAACCAGGAGTACCCAAGAGTTTTCCAGGACTCTGTTACTGTGCAGTAACACACTCCTTTACACGGACTGCTGAATTCACTTAAGAACATGCTGCCTCTCTAAAACAAATAGATGACTTAGCAGTCCTCTTGTTTTCTTTGTAAGATGTTTTCACTTGCTTATTCAGGCAGTGTAAATCTGAGATCTCCGTTAAAGCCATTATAAACAACACTTTTAGCCTGATCCCATTAATGAGCTCTGCATTCACATAAAGGATTGTTAAATGGTAGCGTTCTATCAGGAAGAATAAAAAAAGTGATTGCTCTAATGGTGCTACAGTCCAGCACTAAAAAATGCTGGTGAAGTTTTTCCCCAAAGTTAAACCCTTAAAAAGCCAAACTACAAAAAGTTAAAGGGCATTTTCTGTGTTTGTGCATGTGTGTGTATTTGTATGCAAGGGTAGTAGTAGGAAATACTCTCAGGTGCTGAAATACACATATCTAGCATGCATAAATTAATGTTATAGAGGTTGTGTGTACATGCCAGGAATGATACAAGCAAGAAAAGTGACAGTAATATGTTTTATTTGATTAGTATCGGCATAAAAACATCACATTACAATTTGTTTCCTTTATGAAACTCAAGACTTAAATGGAAGTCTTCTCTAACATAAAATATATTTACACTCAAGGAAAGTAAATATTCAATTTAGCACTAAAATAACAGTTACAATAAAAATTATAAGAAAATGACTTTTACTTTGAAATGTCATTTGCAGTAAGAATACTTGTAGGGTAAAATATTCCAAAAAAGGAAAATATGCTGTCTGATGAAAAGCATGATTTTAGTCTCATCTGTTTATGCAAGATGCTTAAAAAGCTATACTTGAAAGAGAAATATACTGAAAACATTGTGGTTTTTTTCCTACTGTGTGTACCATTATGACATTTGGATACATATTCGATGATTTTAAGCACAGCTAATATTTCGTACACAATTTATTAAATGCAATACAGACTGCTAAATGCAACATAAAATAAATACATTTAAGTATGTTTACAACAATCAATCAGTATGTCCTATCTGATTTATACTACAGGGTTTGGGTTTTGCCACTCATATTTGACAGGGGAAATTGCTTCCTTRTGCCCTAAAACATATATCCTTCACAGATGATAATGCATACTAGTAAAAAAGGAAAGCCTTAGAGGGAAATACAACCAAGTTCCAACAACCAAATGAAATATTTGTTCAAATGAGTTTACACCCCTTTTCTTCCTCCCCTCTCCCTTTTTAGAAAGCTGATAAGCACACTTGTGAAGCAGGCTTTTCCTCCAAGTATCTTCTGAAAAATGACCTTAAATAGCACGTTAATATTCATAGCTTTGACATTCAGTATTCAATAGTTTATACCCCTGCTTCCTTTTCAAAAGGAAGACATAGGCCCTTGCTATCCCATATAACACCTTGAAACCACAATAACCTCACTTCACTCACACGCCATCACTTCATGTGACCACTGAAGTTTGTTTACTGACACTTCTATACACTGGGCAACCTGTCAACCTGGCTACTTACCTTTCCAAAGACTGCAAAAACTCACCCACCACATTAAGAAAAAGCTGCCATCCACTACATCCACAGTTATTCAGATAARAGAGACACTCTTTTCCCCAGCATGTTACTGTACTTCCTTGATCTGCAGTCTGGAAGTGTTACATGCCCCTGCACGTTATTTTAAAGTGTTTCCTCCCTCCTGCCTGGAAGCAATTCTGTTTGTCTCGCACAAAGTATTTTTTTTTCACACAAGTTTGGTCCTATCAAGAGAGCTCAAGAAGTTCAGTAGAAATTTCCTTCCCCTCTGACTTTGTAAGTATAAATAAAAATGCTTAATACTTAAAAAAGTGTACATACTGTAAAGAAATTATAGGATTTTAGCCACGTATCTTTATACCTCTACATTGTTATTAATGAGAATTATCATGGAAAAAAGAGAAGGCTCATATTTTTAGCCAATTAGCATCTGACAGATAACACTGTAGGAATTCAGTTTGCAGCCCTAAATTGTAGCAAAGAAAGTGCTTTTGACAATGTCCCTGAAATAGGTCTCAAAGCAAAGTTAATTTTTAAGCATTGTTGAATCAGATGCTGATACAGAACACAGAGCATGCCAGACACCGTATTTATTATTCCAATCAAGTTACTGTCCAGACAAAAAGCCGGGATAGTAAACAAGTTTTATAGTTTAGAAATTATAATGAAAAAAGAATGTAATACTTCTTGTCACTCAGTATATTTTAAATTCCTTTCAGTTTTGCTGACATATAGGACCCAGAATCAACAAATTCTTTCTACAGGTTGGATAATTTATTTTCCCCTGGAAAAGCTGAGAAATGACAGGAAGCACTTAAGAGTATTGACCTATATTACTCACTTAAATAATGCAGCACCCTAAAATTAATACCACATCAGATGCTTTTCTACTCAGAATTATTCTGAAATAGTGCCCTCAGCTAAGAAGGGCCAGGGGTGGGGGGCGGGTGGAAGRAGAACACCAAAACCTCAAGCATTTCAGTTTCAGGATAGTAATTAGTTTACATGATACTATAAACAATCACAAGCTCATTACACGCAGGCCTCACATGCTAAAAAAAAAATGATGCAAAACATGATTACTATCCAAAATTAATTTGAGTTATTCAGTATATCAGGCTCAGATACAAACCCCAATTTATATGTCATATCTTAACGATAGTTTCACCTACCAGGATGAAAAGTTAATGAAATTATTTTCTTTGGGATCAGAAGCAGTATTTTCATTAGAAACTCAATACTTCCTATTTTCTAATTATACCAATGGTCTGATCAAGTTTCTTCAGGTTAAATCCCTCTTGGAGCCTAAATTTTCTCATTGAACAGTATTCAGTTGGTCTGAATGATAACTTCTGTTTAACTTCTTGTTGTGGTTTAACCCCAGTCAGCAACCAAGCACCACCCAGCTGCCCACTTACCCTCCCCACCCCGGTGGGATGGCAGAGAGAATTTGAAGAACAAAAGTAAGAAAACTCATGGGTTGAGATAAGAACAGTTTAATAACTGAAATAAAATAATAATAACAATAATAAATTGTAATGAAAAGGAAAACAACAAGTGAGAGAGAAAGGAATAAAACCCAGGAAAAACAAGTGATGCAACCACTCACCACCCACTGAACAATGACCAGCCAGTCCCTGAGCAGCAATCGCTGCTCCCCAGCCAACTCCCCCAATTTATATACTGAGCACAGTGTCATATGGTATGGAATACCCTGTTGGCCAGTTTGGGTCAGCTGTCATGGCTATGCTCCCTCCCAGGTTGTTGTGCACCTGGCAGAGCATGGGAAGCTGAAGAGTCCTTGACTAGTGTAAGCACTACTTAGCAACAACTAAAACATCAGTGTGTTATCAACATTCTTCTCATACTAAATCCAAGACATAGCACTATACCAGCTACTAGGTAGAAAATTAACTCTATCCCAGCCAAAACCAGGACACCTCTCAATTGTTTTTACTCTTATATACAAAGCAAAACCAAAACAAGATAAAAGTTTGCATGTGCCATTAAAAGAGCTCCAAGGAACACAGGCATAAGAAACATCTTGCTAGCTCAACTAGTCCACTTTCCACTTTCTCAGGCCTCTTCCTTCCTTTTAGGGTTAATCAATAAACTATCTTCAGCTAGAATACTGTTCCTGCAAAACAGAAATCTTAAAACTTTGAGCATCTATGATAAAACTAATTGCATGTCACGGTATCATACCTGAAAAAGTAATTTTCAAGAGCTCTCAGCTTGTTTTCCCAATGTAGGGAAACAATTTCCATCCACTCTTATTCCCAACCACATTTTGAAGAAATATGTGACCTATCCACAGCTCAGTTCTGCTATTGTGTTTGAGCATCACACAGTGTTGTTTTATACCAGGAGTTAAGGTCATGTGTTTACACTTAAATGCTTAATTCGAAGCCCCATCCCTGACAGGGAAGGGTGTTGGCTTGAGGGAGGGTTGTTACACAATCAGTGAAGTCTGGGAACAAACATTTTGCTAGCTTGAGTGCACAAGGCTTTTTAGAGCTGKTTTTTTTTATTTTTAATAACATAAAGGAGTGCAGTAGATGGGGAAGTCAATATCACAGCTCCAGATTTATAGCCGTCTCAGTTTATTATGCTTTAAATAACACCACTACAGAAATGGTCAATGGTTTATTTGAATTGAGCAGCACTTCTCAGTGAGATATACACCACAAAAATATCATCCTTACTTCACTCAGCTTGTCTCTCGAGGGAGAAGCCATTCTCAGCGAGAGTTCAGAAGTATTTCCTTAGCAGCTTGTGCTCAAGGCATAGTCATGAGGCTTGATGAGTACATTTAAACCAAAACTATGGATGTTGTAATTGCTAAATTGTCACAGACATAATCCCCTATTCTATGGGGCTGTCAATACGCCATCTTACATCTTGACTTAGAAGCTAACAGTGTTCTCTTATGGCCTAAATACTGCTCTGCACTTGAGAGGAATCATCCACTTCTTTTTCCAGAAGCTAAGGTGTATACAGACTGAGGAAAACAGATTAAACTCTCTTTTCATGCTAAATTTCTTTACTACCCATTTAGTCAATGTGCCTTTGGGGGACACTTAGCAAATTTGGAACTGAATAGTCTTGAAAGTCAACTGGATGCTTTGACTGTAATATTATTTGAGAAACAGTTTATCTCTCTGCAATAGCAAGTTACAGATTTAAGAACCAACCCCATAATTCTAATCATAATTCTGACCAAAACAAAGCAACAGAGAAAGTATGTGAAAGAGAAATTAAAGTCACAGTTCAGTATACTTTACCAGAAAAATCATATAGTTTCTGAACACTTACGAAGAAAACAAACACCCTGGGATGGGACAAGCGAAAAAAGCAAAGGCTTAGTCAAGAATATACATTGCATCTTACACACACAGCAAACTTAAACAGGCTGCTGTATCAACTTCTGCAAATTCCATGAATTTCATATGCTTTCCATTGCCAAACAAAATAAAAGCACCAAAGAATATATGCTGGTAAGGTTCATGCAGGCTACAGATAAAACATTTTGCCTCAACCGCTGCAGTGCTAACTGGTGGTTATAGGATCTCCTGCTGTTGATCTATGTTTTCAACATAGTGACAAGAATAATGTTAGAGTATATAGGCAACCTGATATGCACCTAGATTATGAAAACATTTAAATAATTCCCCCTTCCTTTAAAGTAGGGAAAGGTCTTCTGAAAAGCCCTGCCACCTATTTGGATAACACTCATTTATTAAAACAATGGGCAAATGAATGACATATTTAGTTTATCAGCAGCCTGTCTGAAGCAAATCTCTGCATCACCTGGGCTGTCCTCCGTACTGGGCACTGGAAAGCTCAAGAATGTGATAACAGAATCTAAGAGAAGTAGTTCTTGCACAGCAAACAGGGATGAAGTCCACTGACGTTGAAGTTTGCATTGCCGTTTTCAGTATTTGAATATTTTGTGGTCAAGGGTCTTCTTGGCCAAAAGACTTTTGAAATGGCAAGTTTCACTTCCATTAAACTCTTTGAAAAAATTGAGTATTAATAGTTCCACTAAATTATATTAACCATAAGTACAGTGAATGCAGACATCAAAACACTAAAAAAACAGTATATGAGAAAGATTTTTACTTATTATTTTCAACTTTTGGAATTAAATGGCTGAATGTGTTTCCTTAAAATACATATTTTCATTTTACAGAGCATATTACATATAGTGGTAAATGTCTATATACTGCCCTTAAGTCCTTTCCTTCTTTGCCAATTCCATTAAACTGTTCAAGGAAATATGCAACATAAGCAAGATATATTAAGTTTCACCTTGCCAGGCAAAGCCCTCGCTCACAGGTATAGATGTGTAGGTTGAAAGGAACAAACAGGATTGTCTCAGCACTATTCCTTATCTCATGCAGCCAGAGCTACAGTTAAGATGATTTTGGAAGTATTTTTGCTCAAAAAAAAAGATTAGAGTCTGAAATGGACTTCGTGGATTACTGTAGGTTTGATTTTTTTCTCTTTACTGAGCTGTTCTGCGAAATGCGACAACATAACATGCCTCAGGTTTGCATATCATGATGAGTCTCACAAGGGGTTTTCTTTAAATAGTTCTTTTTTCAAGGGGACAAAACTGAGGTTGGGTAATGCTCGAGCCCCTGTTTCTTCTGTTATAGTCAATAACTGCAGGTGTCAGTATGGTACTAGCAATAGCAGCTGCTGTTTTCTCTATAAGAAGCCACAAATGAGGCAAAACAGAGTAAGTCAAAGCCAAAAGCTGACTAAAGCTTTAATTCAACCTTTATGTGCCTCTAGTAATAGCACAAGTTCTCAAAAAGACATGTAAGTTCTAGGAGCATCAGTAGTCTGAAAGCATGAGATGCTGTGAGTGTTAAGCTACCAGGCTGTATTAGCAAGAGTGTAGCCCACCGGTCAACGTAAGTGATTCTTCCCCTCTGTTCAGCAGTCGTGAGGATACAGAGCAGATGGAGCCAGATTCTTCTTGAAGGTGCATGGTGGTAGGACAAGGGGCAACGGTCACAGGTTGAAACACCTATTAGGTTTCCCAGAGAGGTTATGGTATTTCCATCTTTGCCAAAACTAGACAACAGAGCCCTGAGAAGCATGATCTGATGAGACCTGTGTTGGACTAGATGACCTCCAGAGGTTCCTTCCAACCTAAATTATGATTCTGTGCAATGTACTATCAAAAAGCATAAAGACACATCAATGGGAATGGTGAAGCAAATCATTGTCTAGTAAAGGGAAATCCAAGAGAAAGCAAAGGTGGTTGATTTGGAACATGGAAAATATAGACATATTATCAAAGATTATGTTGGACAAGACAACATAATATGAAACTAAGAGAAAGAATGACAGTTACCACCAAAACAAGAATGGTATTAACAAACTGTTCAAGAGAGTATTTATTGAATAGAAGTGTAGTTAACACTGGTTTAGTGGCCAATACGGAGAAAATAAAATAGCCAATGTCAGCAGAAAAACATGGTTGAAAACTGTCTTCTGTCAGAGCCTTTCTACAGTTTCTGAATGCACTTTCTGCTTAGCATGCAGAAGTCCCTGCTGTTATACTTCTGTAGTGTTGCTGAAATAAGAAGGCTTATTGTTTATAACCAACCTGTGACCAAGCGATGCTACAAGTTTGACATTTTACTGCTAAAAATGTATTTTATATCCATTAGCATCTTTCCTTTAAACTTCTGTTTTTCCATACAATGATTCACATTTTTCAATTTTGGGCCAAAATAGGACATTTTAAAATTCTATGTTTCAAAATATTCAACATACTCATTTTCAGAATTTCTTTTTTTTTTCTTCATTTGCCATTAAGCACAACAGAAGGAGCACTGTGTATGGATACTTGTTTCACTTTCATTTTCTCTTTCTTTTTGCACTTTATTTTTTGTCCATCTGTACTTCTTTATAACTTATTCAGCTTCTTCAAATGAAAATAGTAACATCAGTCTAACAAAAATAGTTAAAGGGAAAAGAAAATCAAGGAGAAAGAAGAAAGGATTAACCACAATAAAAAAAGATACATGTTTCTAAAGCATTTTTCATCTGCATATGATTGGTTTTTAAAAAGTTTCAATTTTTAACATTTTCCTAAACCATTTCTAATTCAGCTTCCTAAGAGAAAAGCTTTTACTGTCGTGCTGTGAGTTTGTCTATTTATCCCTCCCGCACAGTATGTTTTGGATCTATCAGCAAATTTCAGCCATATTTGGAAAAAAGCACTTAGGGGTAGGTTCCTACAACAGCTCTGCACAACATATGGCTCCATGGCCACATGAAGCTATAGGGCCTTGGCTTCTGAGAAGCTAAGACACAGTGTATTCTGTAGAGTGGCAGTCAAAGGGCAGCAGCCAGCTTGCCTGTCAGCACACTCACATAAAATAGTGAAGGCCCACATATTTATTGCCTGCCAGCAATAGAAACTAAAGAGCTGGGGAACAAGATCCTGGACTGGCCCCTGGTTTGGAAGTGAAATTTTGCTTCCTTAACTGTCACTTATGAGCCTAAGTACTCAAAATATATGCAAGTTGAACGGCTGCAGTTTAGTTCTTTTGTATGAACAGAAATCATTATGAGGAGGCTGGCTGTCTCCCAAACTCTGGGAAGAAAAATTACAACAAGAAAGTCCATTCATAACCAGAATGTCTGCTGTCTATACGTAACGTGTAATACGCAGTCGTATCATTCCTTAAGTTATGTACCTCGAATCTTCACATTCCATGGACATATCAAACTGTGCTTATATTATGCAGCAGCACTGCGAGTATACTTCCTTTACAATTTACTGTAGGGCTTTAACAGTGTTATCAGAAAATTTAAGTCTGCCTGGATTTCAGTTAGACCATATCTACTTCTGCAAATGTTATTACTAGGATGTGTAAGATTATGCAATCAAGCCCATTATAATTACATTGGAGAATAATAGCACTCTGCAATTTCAATGCCAACAGCATTTCAAAAGCATCCATAATAAATTTCTAGACGTAATCCAACTGATTTCCTGTCTTTGAAAGAGGATTTTCTTCTTTTCTGAAGGTGAAAAGCCTATTTCCATTTCCAAGGTTCAAAACTGAGTTAAGACTGCATTTTTAATGTAATCTGTTTTGTTAGTATAATTAAATCAATAACTATCTTTCAATAAATGCATTAACAATGCAAAATGAGAGATTCATTAACATTTTAATCCCCAATTATGTTCTCCCAGCCACCAATTTTTTTCCCCTTCTAAGGCATCTATGAGGAAAACATATTCAATTACATTTTAAAACGCGTCAAGGGCAGGCATAAGTACTGGGGATCCTATTGACAAAAGCGGAACCTTTCTGTACAACCACTTATTTTGAGATCCTGCTTATTAAGTGACTCCAGTCCTACCACATTAATTACTTGTTAATTCTAGTCTTCTTTTGGCCCCCTCCCCACTCCCATCTTTCTGAATTCTGGTCCTCATCGGCCAACCATTTGCCCACATGAGGAGGCTTACATATGGAGGATCAGGAAAAAAACCTTCAATCACAACGACTTCCAGAGAGTTTCAGAGATATATATGTTCATTCATCTTGGTGATTTTTGCTTTCAGTATTAGTGAGCCAAGCATTTTAACATCGTTTTATGTTTTGCGATTTGCAAGAAGCATTCTGGTTTTTGCAGCGGCAGGCTTTGTATAGCCTACTAAAATCCTTGAAGTAAAAATACATATAACTTTTCCACAGAAAAAAGTCTGAAAGAATCAACCAGACTTAGCCAAGAACTTCAAAAACCAAAAGGCAAGTATGAAGACCTTTGATTTTCTGATGTCTCATGTTGTCCAGGCATGATTTATAAGTTCAAAAGGGACAGCATAAGCAATATTGTCTACATGGAGAAGTCATTCTTTTACAGAGAATGCACTGAAACTTTCTGCCAGCTATCCCAGATAAGTTCATCCACAGTATCAATCTAGGAAAATATAATAGATCTTATTCTATTGAATGCACTGGTTCTGCTAATATTGACTTTTTAATGATTTCTGTCTTATTAATAATTAAAAGAAAATCTTCACTATTTGTAACTACTACTAACGCTAAAATCCTCTTTTAAGCTACCAAGCTCTATACAGAGATAGTTTGTACTGGCAAATCACTCTGATTCTCAAAGCACTTTACACAAAATTTTACATCAATTTCTGATGCACTTACATTGGATTGCTTTATGATTTGTTTTGCAGTCTACAAACAGCTGCAATAAAGATGAAAGGGATCATTAGGATCATTGGGCATCACAGCAGAGCAGTTCCATGATGTATCAATGTGCTGATCTCAGAAAGGTCTCTTCTTCAAAACAACAACAAGGAAAAATATCTATGTTCCCTTTTATAGAATATTAGTGAAAATAAAAAATATTTCTCCAGCAATTTCCACAATTTTACCTGTCCTGAGTTTAAATTGATCAAAGAATATTTAGACCAAAAGTCCCATGACTGAAACTCCAAAGTGCCTTTGGATATCTGTCCAGGTTCGTGGCTCTGCACTTCTGTGCTGCTTTAAATGGTCCAAAATACTGCAAGGAGCTGAGCATGTTAAGGAACTCCTTTTCAATGATAAATACTTCTGATAATTTTAAATATTAAGAAATAGAGACAGTATATTTCAATCTTTCTAAGGCTACAGGCAGCATGCTTAAAGTTTTCATTTAGTTAACATAGAAATCCAATTTCTGTGATAGGGAGTTTTATTCTGAGTCATTGCCTCTCTTTTAGTAGTCTGTACACTTTCACATTTACTTTGCAATATGCAGATCAAGAAATCCCTCCCAGATATGTGCYATACAACTACAGCTTATCACCATTATCATCTATATTTTGGTGAGATACAGAGACTGCAATCATCAACAAGGTTCTCATTGTGTTAGTCACTGTGCAACCATGGAGGAATATTTTACATTAGCACTAGAATTAGTCAAACTCAGAATAACTGTTAATAAGTAATCTATTCATGAATTTTTACAGCTCTTCTGAAAGTCAGGAGAGGTATTGAAACATCAGAGCAATAGTAATTTTCCCTTTGCCTTGATTCAATGTTTATACGAGACACTCCTACATTTCCACAAAATTGTATAGGATCTCTATAATGCTGTTCATCACACGAGTCTTTTCTATGGGACAAACGCACAATGTGCTGGTTCTCCTGATGTATTCCACCACTACCAAAGAGCAGACCATAGTGAAATATGGAGCAATCCTGCAAGAAATGCTACCATTAGGAAAGAATGGGGTATTCTCCATGATACCATGAGGGATCATGGGAGGTCTTTAAGCACAAGCTAATCTCAGAATGACAAAAAATACCAGTTTCTTAGTAAGTCATAAGGCTATTTAAGTTTTTGTCCACCTAGTTCCACGCAAAATCTTATTACTTCCATTTCTAACAGCATAAAATTAGCAAATGTATTATTTTTCTTGCAGAAAAGTGTATTTCCAAGCACTTATTCATTTGTTTAAGAATATTTTGAAGGCAACAAGGCTTATGAGTAAATGTATACTCTGGGACTGTGCTTTATTTTGATAAATAAAAGGGGGAGGGATTCTTTGTATAAATTGCAATGATACTGAATGCAGGCAGCAATATTCACTTCAAATTACTCTGTTATTCAAAGCTATTTATGGGCTTCAATCTGAGTGCATTCACACACTAAGCACATTACAATTGTAAGATTATCTGCAGTATTTATAATTCTACACAGGGCCTTACCAATTGTTTACATTAAAGGTAAATTTTTCTCTTAATTTGCAACACACTTTAGAGTACTGGATTAAAACCACATCCAGTTCATGTCTATCTACAACCTACCCCAATTCACCTTTCTAATATCCAACCGCTACTGTAATAGATTATGTGTTATATCATGTTCCTAACATCTATTATTTTCAGCTGTAGAGTTGGGCATTGTCATCAATATTTTACTTTTTAATTCAACTGCATGATTTGAGTGAGTTTCTTAGTCTGCACCCTTCATTTTATCTCTGAAAGCAAAAGGTATGAAAGGGATTTTAGGAAGGGATTAAAGTATTTAGTCTTCCAGAGAGCGCTAAAGGTTATTTATCACCTTAACTCATGTGAAACTCAAACATCTATAAATCTCTCACCATGTCTCAAAGCACTAATAGTGGCAGTAGGCAAAATTAAAAACCACCCAAACTACCACAGAACATTTTCTATCAAACTATATGTGATGCAATGTCAAGTATCTCATCTAGTATGTTTTCCACATCGGCAATTAACTAAACTAAAGTGGCACCAAAATCCAAAGACCTTTCAACATAGAACCTGACCCACCAGCCAGTGCCAGGACCGCAAAACCCATTTTCTTCAAAATCCTATACACAGTGCATTAGTATTACAATGTATCTTCATCATTTTTGGACAAAGTATGGAATTTTACTATCTAGAGAGCAGAACTGATAGAAAAAATTCATCTTGTGGTTTACAGGTTTAGCAGTGCTTGTCCTGCATGCCTGTTATCTTCTCCACATTTTCTATTTTATTTGAAATTCATTCTTAGGGGTTATAGTGCAATTCTTCTTGCAGGAACTACACTGCAACACAGTTCTTGTGAATATCAAAACCTACACACTGAAATTAATTTTGTACATTCAGTGGTGGCTATTCAGCACAAGTCTTTGCTTAACAACATTATTTCCTCTCCTGCCAAGGAATTTGTTCTCTTTGTGTCTGTTCAACACTAGCTACTGGAAGTAGAACTGGTGGAGAAATTCTGAAGAATAGGCTGCTTAGCTGAAATCAGAGCATTTAATAAAACTGGGTTATGTTGTAAATTAATTTCAAAAGAAAACTAGAAAATAAAGCTCTGACAAGATGCAAGCAGAAAAAAATATTCCATCTTCTCATTTTGAAATCATTCTTTGTTCAATCAAACTTTGTTCAAAGTCTCCAATTTCTGTAATAGTGTAATAAGAAGTCTAACTTTTAACACACAACAGTTTGATTTTGTAAAGAAGATACACTTTGATTAATCTATCTTAAAAAATCTAGATTTTCCTAGCAACAAATTTAAAAATGTTAGGGCTTGTTCATTGGGGGGGGAAAACCAAAACAAAACAAATTTCAATGTCTTAAAGTCTTTGCAAAATTTCTCTTCTCTTCATATTTTTAACCTGTTCTGCAGATACTCAGCTAAGGAAATTATGTTAGGACAGAATTCAAGCAGTGTATTGGGAAGTGAGTGAAAGGAAAAGAAATAGAGTGGAAACGTCAGACAATTTGAGGAACATTGACTAACATGGGAAACCATTTTGGAAACAAAAGCTAGACTGAGGTGACTTGTGCAAGACTGAAGTGTCATACATCATTGTAGCTTAGCTTTTATTGTTTGAAGGCAGAACCACCTTAATTTCTGGTAAGTATCTCTGCTCTAGTTTCTCCAAATGCCCTCTCCATGTCCTAAAGAAACAGAATTCTCAGTTCAGACACCAGCAGCTTCTTCTTCAGTCTGATCCATAAATGCCTCGGTCAAATCTGATGGAATAAACCAAGATTTTTGAGTCATCCAGGACTTGTTTAGAAACCAATGAGGGAAATGACAGTACACAGACTTGAATGCAAACATGGCTTTTGGATTTACATAATGGTCCAGAAGCTCGAAAAAAGAAAGATTTTTTTAAAAGAGTTGTTGAAAAGTAGGAAAAAGTAAAGAATTGACATATTCATGTAACGTCAGAATTGCGTTGAAAACTGTATTACTAACTTAAACCTGAATTAGCTCCTTCTTCTACAAGCACAAGGAAGTTCTCCTGTCAAGGTTATCTCTACTCCTTTATTTCCCACCGTTTTTTTAAAGCAGCGGATGAAACTCAGCCACACATTTGAAACCTCCATGGTTAAGAAGGTGAGATATGCACTGACAAATAACATACGTATAGCTGTAGTATTTATAGACTGGAAAACATGTGCTGGACACGGCTGAAAACAGGACTTGTACTGGAGCAAGACTGACTCCACAACTTCTTGAGGTCCCTTTCAGCCCTGTTTTTCTGTTATTAAATATGGTCATGCAGAACATGCATAATTTTCACAAAACTTTCTTGTATGAGACTCATTATGGCTTTTTTGGGGGCTGTAGCTGCTGAAAGGGTTCAAGCTAGTGATGTGTAAGTTCTCAGTTATGCGCAGGGTAGGCTTGCTCCATGTAACGAATGGAGTAATTAACTCCAGACTTTGATTTCTATAACCCTGCCAGGGTGCTGCAGGGGCTCTCCGGGGGCATCAGGGCAGGGCCTGGCAGCAACAGCCAGAGCCCATCCCACTGCCTGAGCCAGAAGCAGGGCAGCTGGGGAGCAGCCCCATCCCTGGGCATCAGGCACCTCCCTGGGGACAGGGACGGGCCGAGGCTGGGCCGGGAAGTCAGCCTGCAGGACTGTGGGGAGCTGGAGACCGGTACTGCTGCAGTGTTACTGGGACAGTGGGCTGAAATGGGGTCCTGGGCCCTGGGCAGGGGCGGGAAGGTCCCAGGGGGTGGGCAGGGACAGTCAGGGCTGTTGATGCCCTCAGGGACATGACAACCCCTACTAAAGCAAGAAGAACTACCAGATAGCTTAGCTTTGAGAATGCACTACATTTCTTTATTTGTAAGCATCCTAAATGTCTGCAGTATCACCAAATGCTTTTTTATATGTCTTTGTTGCCCTTAAACTGTTTGGTTTTCCTTCACTGCAGAGCCAGCTGGACATCAGTCCCCTTTTCAGCCTCCGTCTTAATTCTGCCTATGTCCTTGTTTGGTCTCTTTCTCTTTCCCCTTGCAAATCCCTCCTTATGAACTCAGATAAAAAGCTGCATGGAGGAAGCCACTGGCTGTGGAGAAGATGTTATTTTGGTGTTACGTGTTATTTAGAAACAGCATTGCATGCAGACAGGTACTAATCCTGGCATCCTACATTTCTTCTCCTAAAGAAACAGAACAATAAAAAGTAGAGATGAAAGAAATCCTGAGAGATTACCCAGTCCATTTCTGCATCCCAAGATGGAATCAGAGACACTCAAACCATCTTAGACACGTAATTTGTTTCCCTAATGTTTTGGGTTTTTTCCTATTTCTCATCAATTATACACTCATCTCCATAATAAAGGCTTCTAGGTGGAAAACATCCTACATCATGGCACATGACACACCTTTGCAGGCCAGACATCATTAATCACATACCTCTTCATACTTCAGGAGAGAAGACAGGGATATTATGTGTCCATATGGTTCCACGCTACTCTCAGGTAAAGTGTCTATGTGCTGCACCGTACATACATAGATTGCAACCTGTACATAGGAGTATAAAGAAAGCTGAAAGTTCAAAGACAGATGTGAAACTATACAAGCTCTCAATAACAAAAAGAAAAAAATTTTTGCTGAGAGTCTTGGGATTCACCAAAAGCAAATGAAGTCCAAACCTTAAACCTATTGTCTGTATCTCTGCAAATCATAGATAACCAACCTGTAACACACCGCTGTGTGTTTACTGTAACAGGTGAGGTCCTCAAGAGAGTGGAAGATATTCCACCTGCTGTCGCTGTTACTTTAACATGTGAAGCACAAAAAGGCTGTCACAAAACAACCAAGGAGTCTTCCAGAGGAATTCTGAGACTTTTGAACAGCAATCACCTAAAGGGGATTTTCGTTTCTTCTRAAGTTTCATTCTTAAAGAGAAAGATCACAGTGGAAACCAGACAAGACACCTTGGAAGACTATTTCAAAATGCTCCTGAAGACCTAATAGTGGTAGATTCAGAGCCTGCTAAAGACCAGTGTGTTTTCAGAGTGGAAAGCTGCCAACGTGTTTGTGACTCACTTCATCATGTCAGATGATAACTGCTCACCATGAGCCAAAGTACACACCTCTTTAAATGCCTGCAGAATCACAGCTTTAAATTATAAAAATGCAACTAAATATCAGCAAAATTGAATTAACTTGACATTTCTTCCAGCATGGAAAGAAGAATGCCAGTCTTGCAGTAAAGGCAGCAATCTCAGCCACTTGGGTTTTATCATTAAACAGAATACAGGCTTCCCATGGAATCTCTGCTTAAGATTCATGAATCTTATAAAAAAGACAGCTGCGGGACTCTTTCATTAAATTAATATAAATTCCTTCTTTATAACCTCTTTTGTTTAATGTCTAAGAAAAGCCAGATTGAAGTTAGGCAGTTCATGTAGCAGGACACTACCTATGCTATAGTCTAACACATCTCACCAAATCCTAAAGTTTTGTTGCCTATCATCCCTCATTTTATGCTTAGATTGTAAATTCTTTGACGGGAGATCATTATTTGGTTTTGCTTGTATAGTGTGTAGAAGAGTGGAATTCTAGTCCGTGATAGGTTCTTCTATATGCCAGGAAATGGCAAATAATGAAAGTAATAATATCTGATTTACTGTGGAGAGATCTCTCAAGTAATTTTTTCCATATAATTCTTACTCACTAGTGCAATGCTCTTTGGCTTCTGAACACTAGAATATGTTTTATATTTTATTTTAAATATACTTTATACAGAGATTAGTTATTTAATGTTTGTATACATCCTTGAACAACAAAACACAATGGAAATCCTAAGTACTATTCATAGTCTTTTATCATGACATTTTATTTTATTGTTCTAAATTCTGTAAAGACTTGGACACTGCCAAGACACTAAATTTGGTCTCGGCTGTTTCTGTATACTATCTGAGCTTAGTGGGATGTAGCTAAATCCATGAGTCCAATATTAATATTTTCTCAAAAACTTCAGATAAAAAACAAGTCAGAAAAGGAAAGTATCTGGGGACACCATTCACATGCAACCTTCAGACAAGGGCTACTGCTGTCTATGATCCAAAGCCCAGTTTGGGGCAATATAGCTGTGTGACCTTTTGTCAGTCTGCTGAGAAAACTGCTGAGATGACCGAAAGGAAGTGAACCAAAAGCCGTGTGAGGTAAGAAGCATAAAAACACAGAAAAAAGTGTAAGTGTGGATACAGGGATAGTTAACAGCGTGAGGACTCAAGAGGAAAAATACTGACATTAAAAGGTTTAAAATGCTGAAAAAATGGGGAACCAGAAGATGGCAACTCAGCAACATCAAGGATCGGCTCAATCTAAGGAGCAAAGACAGTTGACCCCTCCTCACCTGACTTAAAACTGCCTGAGCAGCACGCTCTTGTCAGATGTCTCATCAGACCGGTGAGCATTTAATGCTCAGTCCACTAATATTAACCCTTACCTACTAGCTCACTAGTCCTAGCTTTCCACAGCGTGCTTACCAATAAATAATTGCTCTGTACTCTTCAGTTGTGTAAATTCAGTTGTGTAAAAAGAGCCAAAGGAGTAAAAGTTGCCAGAATGAATCGGAGAAAGAGGGTTACAAATGCAATTCTCTTTAAAAAAAAAAAAAAAAAAAAAAAAAAAAAAAAAGGCAGCTCCTTAGAATTAGGGAAAAAAAAAGTGAATTATGGTTGCAGTACCATAAGCCTATTATGTCCTGAAGGCATTTTCATACACAACATACTGCCTTATATCCATACTGAAGTGATTATTATGAAATATGCAGTCTCCTGGAGTCATTGTGCTAATATACATTCCACATAGAATCCAAGCATAGAAAGTTTCGCCTGCAAAAATTATGTGAACATAAGCTTTACATATGAATGGGTAAGAAGAAATAGGCTTTTCATACCAGAAAAAAAAACCATAGTTGCAATCAAACTCAAAGGGTGGCCCGCACAGTACTGAGTGGAAGTTTTGCAATCAGCTTCAGTGGTAATGTCTAAATTGCCCTTGAGATGCCTAAATTCAGGCTTAAATTTATCAAGACAGTGATCTGCATCAGCAATATCCATACTGTAAGCTGCCTTTGCCCCCAGGCTCAAGACACTAGAACACACTGTACAAGACAGTCCCTCTAATGTGCCACCCACAACAGCACAGTATAAAGTGCACTCCTTGACTAACTCCTGTGCCCCGTTCCCACTGCAAGACTCTCCAAACACAGCCTCTTAGAGGGGGCTCCATCTCATCATTATAGTGTCTGTGCTAAATCTGTTGGCCTGAGCTTTCTACCAGCTGCTGGTCTGATAGTAAGTGATCAGAAGCCCTTCATCAGAGAAGACCTCAAGCCTATTTCTTTCTCTGTGCAACAAAAGTCTCTCATAGCTTCCTGGCATAGGAAGGCACTGCATGCATTCCAGCTAAGGGGATGTCTATCCTTTAGTACATTTTAYGGGAGACAAGAGAAAAGCAAGAATTACCTTCCTGCCTTCTGTGCAGTGTCACCTGTGCGATCTGCAACACTGGCACATAATGTTTAAAATCCTATTCTAGCTCCCAAGAGGGCTGCCTCCACTCCCTGGATTCTGGCTATTTCACTTGACTAGTGTGGAAAAATGCAGCACCATGTCACAAAAACAGGCATCATCATCCAACACATCTTCCATCCCTACACATTTATCTCAAAGATGATGCTGATCACTCCCCAGCTGGCCGCCAAAAGGTGGTGGTCACCTTCTAATCCACTGCCCAYTGAAGGCATCTATTCAAACGTTCAGTATCACTGCACTCATGCCAACATCTTCAAGCTTACTGGCCTCCCTGCTTTCAGCCTGACCAGTCGAGAGTTTACACCACAGGTAATGTGTCTACTCCTGCTGGCCTCCAACCTTCACTGACTTTTCAAGCAGGTCCTGAGATTCTGCATGGGGACAGTGATGTGCATGCTTAGCTGGCTAATTGCACCGGAGTGAATCTCACACTATCACCTGGACACCAGAATCTTGACAGAAGAGTATCACATTTTGCTCTAAGGTCATAAATTGCCCAGGGACTCCAACAAGCTCATCCATCACAGCTGAGGTGTCTAGTCCTTCCCTATTTTTCAGCTGATGGATGAGGAAGTACAATCTGAGATGCCTGGGTGGTCCAGCTTCAGCACAATTTGTGGTCTGTAGGGGTAGAGGGGAAGTTTGAGATGGTCTTCTCCCATCCACACCAGTTTGATGCTCTTTTTGTCATCCAATTTATTCCAGTTATAACTCATGGGAAGTCCTAAACAATTTGTCTGCCTTTTTGGTGCTTAGACCTTTATCTAATCTATGTCACTTGAATAAGCCAACACTGGGCACACAACTTTTCCAACAGATAATGTTCTGAAATGAATTTGCTGAATACAAAGGGGAATAAAACAGTCTCATACAAACTTCTGCACAATCTCTCTAAATTATACATAACATATGGATACAGAAACCACACATTTTTTCTCTCCTGATAGGACAGCACAAATGTATACATCCCTTTACTCAGAGAGCTAAAAGCAAACGTTTCATCTAACCGAGAGAACTGTTTGCATGCCTAAGTAATATACATTGTGAGCAATGGATGTAAAACTGGCCACATATAAATATCTAGTATTTACAAACTACCAGCATTCCAACACTGTCTCTGGCAGAGCTGGCACTTCCAAGCAGTTTTCATGTGCTAAAATATCTGGGTTAATACAGTGAGAGAAAAGAACATCTGGGCTTAAAATTCACCTTTGCCCATTCTCAGTACCACTGCAAATGTTTACACTCCCAGCATCTCAAACATATGCAAACACATTCAGAATTAAAGCACTGCAAAATGCTTTCTATGCAGTTGCTTAAATTGCTGCAGATTTTCTGTAAAGAGTTGAATATACACAAAAAGTGCTGGGGAAATGTGGACTGGACTTATTCATAGGTAAAACCTATCTCAATATGCATAGGGGAAAAAATAAGTTCTCTAAAGAACAGAAGCCATTCATAATTAATATATCTTAAATTATATCATCATCTTTGGCAGCATTAATCATGAACCATAATATATAATTATAGATATCAGTTGGCACTAATGTATCTATAAGMGGAAGCAGATGTTTTAGAATTAATATCTTCTACAAACTTTTACTTTTTATCAAAAATAAAACTAAGTTTCCAACTCACAAACATTTTGATATATTTTGTWGGTCTTGGTTTGCAAAGATGTGAAATATACTATACATCCATAAAGCATGTCTATGTTAATTAATGAAATACAATTAGAAATAGGGCCAAACACAGGAATACTATATAACAAACAGCAATTACTTTTGTACCTTTCTCACCTTTAAAAAAGAAGAAAGAATTTGTAGTCATTTTACCTCTAAACATGAAGGAGTCAGTAGCGTCATTGACTCCTGCTTGCAATAAACTATCAGACTGTTACAAAACAATCAAAATAGTGCTGGTAGTCCAAGAGGATAAGTTTTCCAAGGATACCCTAATCATCAKAGTACTCTCTGTCATTAGAAATGGCAAAAAGATTAAATTAAAAATACTAACCACTTTTTGGGGTTTGACATGATGTCAGTGACTCTAAGCTTCTAACTTAAAAAAAAAACATGTCTTCCCCAGTTATGTCCACATCAACAGCTAGTGCTGTACTGTCACAAAGGTGTTTTCAAACCTTTTGCATTATGAATTCATTTTTCTGTAGATGACAGTGCTGTTCTGGAGAGCAATTTCTAGCATGCACCTAGGTGTTTTCCTGAGTAGAGATTAACTGATACAGATGTTCAGGTTATATAAAAAAAAGAAAGGAAGACAGAAAACGTTTAAGTTCATTTGGGGGTACAGAATAATAACTGCCCCTAACCTGAATGCTCAAAAATGTGGGAAAAACTCATAGTATGTCCCTGAACAGAAGAGAAGTTGCTCTTTAACATAGCTAGAACTGGAAAATATTTTTCTCCCTGAAATATATTAAGGTTCTAGATATTCTGATCAACTGTGATTTACTCTTTAGATATGAAGTGCTACAACCAAGTAACTGAGGGAGGAAGCAGATAAATATACATTATGTGCCTTCTGAAAACTGGTATCTGTTACCATTCAGTACCACTATGTGCGACGACTGTCCTGTTTCAAGGTGTAGGCAGGGAAAGGCAGATGCCTCAAATGACAGAGCTCTGGAAATGCAGACAGCTGCCTTTTGCTGCCACTGCTGGATGGTCCAGTGTAGGGGAGCTGGGCAGCAATGTTCCTCACAGAAGCAGAAACTTTCCCTTCCACATCCTTCCTCCGGGAGGGAAACAGCAGTAGACAAGCCTGGTCCCAGCCCTTCCCATGGAAAGAGTATCCCAAAGCCTGGCCCCATCCTTCACCTCAAGGAGAGACAATCAGTGTTTCCTGAGTGGCAGATTTGCCTAGAGCCATCTCCAAGCAGGTGGGTCTCTTCCAGTGGGCTGATTTCTGACCTCTGCAAGTTAAGAGACAAGTAATGGGACTGTTGAAGCTGAGTGTTAGGAAGGGGAATAGAGTATCTAAACTGTACAAAAGATAACCCCAAATCAAATTTGTAGCTAGTGCAAGAGAAGCATAACTAAATTTAGTGAAGCTCTATCAATTCACATCATCCTAGAATAAGGCTTTTTGTACATCCAATAAAGATGAACAGAGTAATTTCCAAAGCCTTCCATCTTTGTTCAGTTGCTGCCAAGTTTCCAGAGTTTTTTTTCAAAATGATGCACTGCTTACCTTTTAATTAGTAGTAAAATCTATTTTAATAGTTTCCATTCAATCAGTTTTTTAAATGGGTAAAACAGAAGTCAAGATCTTGTTAAGCAGAATGGTAAGCAGGTTTAATGCACTTTATTTATCAGACCCTACTTTCCAGCCCACAAGATAGCCCTGAATCTTCTGATCAAGCCAAACTTTTCAAGGTGAAACTGATGGAGTTTCAAAGACCCTCCACAGATGGGTCCCTCCCATCTGCCATCAGCCTGCTCTCCAACTGGATGTGCAACCGCTCTTCATTTGCAAGCCTGAAGGCATTTTGACTGTGACAGTATTTGGTAAGTCTTTAAGAAACCAGCTGGGACTCCAGAAATGGAACACACTAATTCCTGGCACATTTGCACATGCGATGGCTCTAAATGTAAAAGAGTCAAAGGCTTCTGACAGTCCATCTCCCTGACTCAAAGCATAAGGCAGATAATGTTTTATTTTAATATAAAAAGAGCACATTACTGGAGAAGAAGACAGGTTGTAATATGAAACAAACTTTTCCTGTTCTTTGAAAACTATGGAGTGACACTTACTTTGCCACATCATGCAAGAGGAGTGAGAGGAACACAAAACAAGATGGAAACCCCCCTTTCAGCAGGAAGGAGGGGCTCTATCTTGACATGGATGGGAAATGAAAGCAACTCTGCCCAAGCTTTCTTTTTCAATTGGCTCTGAGGATAGTGATATGGGGGAGCCCAGAGAAGAAAATAACTGAACTGACACACTCTCTAGCATGTTTGTCTCTATGTTAAAAGTTTTCAGACATAGAATCAGCTGTGACTGGCCCCCAAACTCACAGTATTAGATGGAGAAAAACACGAAGATATCATTTATTGTACTAGAACCAGCGGCAGTTTTCAAGGCATTGCACCAGTAGCAAGAAGGCTGGAAATAGGCAAAAGGTTGCAAGGGCACACAGCTGGGACAGCTGACCCAAATTGGTGAAAGAGATATTCCATACAACATTATGCCATGTTCAGCAGTAAAACTGGGGTAGTGGAAGAAGAAGGGGACAGGCAGGTTGGCTTTCAAAGTTGGCCATTGCTTAGAGACTGACTGGGCATCGCTCTGCTTGTAGGAGGTGGTGAATGATTGCCTTTGCATCACTTGTTGGGTTTTTCCCCCTCTTTCCCTCACTTACTAAACTGTCTTTATCTCAACTCATGAGTTTTCTGACTTTTGCTCTTCATAGTCTCTCCCCTGTCCTGCTGGGGCAGGGGTGAGGTGGGGTAAGTGAGCAAGCAGCTGTGTAGGTGCTGGCCAGGGTCAACCCACCACACATACCCTTCTAAAAAAAATGTCTTTGCTTCAAGAATGCAATTCGTTCTTGTAAAAGATATTCAAGCTAATCCTACAAAGACCTCATTGCAGTATTTATTCCAAGTACTTTCACCTGTCTCTCTCATTGCATGGAAGAGAAACATGAACACTAACAATGTGACAAAAATTTTAATATGTAATTTGGTTCCAGTTATTAATAGATTTTCCTAATTTTTTAAAATATTTTCAGACCTATATCAGTTATTATAAGATCCATTTCTTCCTATAAATAGTGTTAAACAGCTGACTCCCATTTAAACCTTTGAAAAAAAATTGCTGGTGTCTCAAAAATACTATATCAAGGAGAAAATGGCATCACAGTGGAAAAGAAGAAATCAACACTAGTTACTGCCTAGTGTTCCACAGGCCACAGCTTCATTAAATAATGTAGCAAATAAGAATCTCCTTGTTTACAGAAAGTTACTTGTCCTCTTATTAGGATTTTTTTTTTTAATTAGAAGTGAAATTGGCATAGGCAATTCACATCTATTCATATATTTATACAAATGATTTTCTATTGCTCAAATGGATCAATAAAAACTATTTAAACACATGATTTATTGTGTGTGTGGTTTACTACCTAGTCATCATTCATAGCATAAATATCTACCATGATCTAGAATCTCACTGATATTTGTTAAATATAATGTTTGCGTAACAGTAAATGTGGTTAAATTTTATTTCAATTTGCTGCGAATTAAAGTGGAAGATTTGTAATAACTTTATATTCTTGCTTTGCCCCAAGCTTTTCCTTCTTCTCTTTTCAAGTTAGCAAAATTTCTGCCCAAAAGCTACCTGCTTTTGCAAGTTCCCCAACTATGAGCTGTAAGAATTTTCCAGCCTATGGACTGCAAAATGAGATAAAGATTGAACTGCAAAAATAACCTAGCAGAAAAAGTCCAACTATCCCAGACTAAACTGGTTTCCTGTGCTTCAGCCAGTTATTCTCATGTAGAATACTGAATGCATTGAAGTCTGGATTTTCACTACTAATTTACTTAATGAAAGCTATCTCGACCAATTTGCACTGCTGATCTGGCTTTACATATTCACTCTCCGTTTTTTTCCTGATTCTCCCAAGGAGGTCAAGGGGTTTTTTGCAACACTTCCCACCTTTCCCACAGTCACCAAGATAAAGGCAAAAAAGCATATCATCTATGGCCTGTAAAATCCACATTCTCCCTTTTTATTGGCTGTATGCCTTTTCACTGACTTGATAAATATTTGGATTTTCATTGTTTGTGATGCTTGAAAAGATAAATACTAATCTTTTTGTTACTAGCTAAATGTCTGCAAAAAGACAATAACAAGTAGGTCAAAAACCCCCTTAAATCTATCTCCAGTTTGCCATCAGATTTTTTTTTTTTTTTAAAGTCTGTCTGAAAAAGATTTAGTGCTCTGACAGTCTTATTAGAAACTGGTTCATGAATCAGGCAAGAACTACAAAACAGGGAAATGGAGCTTAGTATCTTAAACTATTCCATCTACATCTGCCACAATTCATAAGCTTCTGTATAACTGATTTTCAGCCTGAAATTAGAAGGATTTCCAAACCCTCTTCACCTTGACTTACTTGTTACCAAAGTTAATAGCAAATTTCTCATTGTTTTTAATAGCTGTGGGTTTAACTCCATGCAAACTGCTGAAAAATCCACTCTGCTTTCTGAAGGAAAAGTATTTATTTATGAGAACTGTATTGTAAATAAAATACCTGATGTGAATCAAATAATTTAATTTGACAKATAGTTCATCATTGCTATGAACATAAACCATTCTGGACTTGCTTAGGTATTTTTCATTGAAACCTTTACTTCGATTTTAATGGCTGGATCCTTCTTCCTAGTGAAATCAACAGGAATTTTGGCTGAGTTACTGTTTCAATTACATCAATTAAAGCTTAGATAGTCAACATATATGTCCCAAGATCCTTTTAAAATATAATTGTAAGGACTCAAGATCTTGGCTTAAGGACAATAAAATCACAATGAAAAGCAGGAATGCTCAGTTAATAGCATTAATTATTAAACAGTAAAGAAAATAGTTACCATAACTCTCCAAGAGTAGGAATCATTGAATGTGAATATACACACATTTGGCAAAAAAAGTGCTTCACAAAATTCAGCTTTAATCCATATAGACAATCCAGTATAACATGGTGGGCATTTAGTTTCTTTGTACATTCATTTAATTCCTCTTACTGTAAATTTACACTTTTAAAAATAAATTAGGTTGAGATATCATCTGGTTTTGTCACATTCTAGTGAAACACTGGTAAAGTTCATATATGCAAAATAAGCAGGCTTTTATTGCTGCCTGCTTCAGCTTTCCCTCCTTCCCTAAAGATTTTTTTAATCTTTATTCACATTCTGTACATCCCCAACGTGCTTTGCTTTACTGCTCCAGCAACTTCACAGACAAAACTGACAAAGCAGACACCTAGCGATTTATTTGACAATGGATCTATGCGGATTCCATGAGAAACCAAATCCTAGTCCTGAACATCCTTGAACTGAGAGGAAGTTTGGCTGCAACATTCTCCCAGTATGGCTTTGGAGAACATTACCAGGGGAAAAAACGTGTTTCCTTTATTTAACTGAATTATTTATTAGCTTTACAAGTCTTCTGAAATTTTCCAACGCTCAGTCATACAATCTTATTGGCTTAAAACACCCTGCAGTATTTTAACAGCATGAACAAGAAAGTCGTTAAGGCACACATGCTATACGTTGATCAAGAACTCTCATTCTCTTCTTTGATCCCTACCAAAACAGTCCATTATCTAGAAGAGGCTGCAGTAACACAGTGGGAAATCCAGGCTCAAGCACCTGACCTGCTTCTGCCAATTCAAGGCCAGAAACAGAATATGTCCATACTGCCCAGGGAATTAGGATGTAGAGATGCCCATGCTGGTAGTGTACAAGCTGGTGTCTCACCTGGAAGTTGCTTAAAGTGATCAGTGCGGTGTCGTGCTCACCCTGCTCTTCCAGTCTGAGGGAAGTACACACGTACCAACTGAGTCTGATGCAAGCCCMTTTGCTCCCACTCTTCCACTCTGTTTAGCTCACCATGGTTGGAACAGGGATTTACTGGAGTACTAGAAGGTTATAAAGTCAGCCTATTTTGTGGAGTAAGCTGAAAGAAGAGCTGAATTGGCTTACCTCTGAATGCTCTCAGCATTCGCTGAGACAAGAAGCTCTCCTCAAGGAGAGATTCAGGTTTATGTCTTTGCTTTCGTTTAGGCAGAATAAGGACTTGACACTCTCTTCCATTTCCCAGGTAGGTACCTTTACTCCCAGTTTACTAGTTATTCTGTAATGGCTTGCTATCTATGCTTTTGTTCACAGAAACTTTCTCATCAAAACATGTAGACTTCCATGAAGCAGTTTTGATATGACAGAGTTTCATCATGACTTCTAGCATATAGCCTCAGAACATTTGTACAGGGTAGGTAAAGCATGGTATGACATAAATATCAACATAAAACTCACCAACCAGCCACTGGAAGTGTGAAAATTCATCATAATTCTGAGCGCTCATGACTGGCAAGACCAATCCTCTGCAGAGATCATCGGAAAAGCCCCTGCTCATTTGTTGCTTATAGTTTACACAGCAGTTATGGAACAAAGCCAGGAAAAATGGCAACTATACATTGAGAGGAAAACTATTTTCAATCTGAAAGATGAAAGTGAAATGCAAGAACACTTTCAAAGAATAAAGCACAACGACTGGGTAAGCAAATAGTTCCTATGTCAAATACATATTAGTATAGTAATGGTATTGGTCTTATATTATAATAATTTAAATGAATTATCAATAAACATAAAATTGTCTCATGTATTTGTACTTTACTAATTTTAAACACATATAGTTTTACATCAAGTATATATGCTTATTGGTATATATAGAGAGTATATATAGAATATATTTGGATGTATTTCAATATTTAAGCCATCAAACCATCTATATGATAAAAATATTAAAAACAAGCAAAAACATTATTTGATAGTAAGAGAGTGAATAAACTATAAAAAATTATTTCAATCAAGCATTTCTTTAATGTTTTTATTGCATTTGTTTCAAGTAACACTTTTGATAAGTGAACTGTCATTAATAGCTGAGGTTAGACTTCTAACACTCTGCTGATGCAACAAAACACTTAATCATGAGGTTTCAATTAACAGTAGGTAAGCCATTGCACTGGAGGTGTGCAGATTCAGAAAAAGACAACAAGCAAGACAAAGGAGACCTACTACAGAAATACATAGTAGCAGGCAGCGGCCTGTGGGGATGCTGAAAGCACTGTTGGGAGCACGGACATTAATAAGCCTGCTACAAAAGCAGAGAAAGCAAAGCATAACAAAAACAATGAAAATATCAATCTGGCCAAACTTTCTCCTCCCCCTCTTCCTGTCTGCACACACACACTCAGTAGGGGACAGACAACAGTATCTCATTCTCAGCATCTAAAGACAGACTACAATGCAATTTTTCTTTCTGGCATCTGGAATGTATTTCAGATAGCTCACTGACCACCACAGTCCATTAACATATTTATTTAAATGCAAAACTAATATCAGAAACCAGAAGAGCATTTTTTTCAATAACCATGGACAGAATTTTCCCAGTTGAAAATTTCCAAACTGAAACTTAGTATTTAAAAAATTGTGCAAGTTTGTTATCCAGTTTATTAGAACTGTAACTCAGTGATACATATTCTATTTCCTCCTCAAATATATTCATTGTTTTTGCATTTTGTCCCAGATATTTAAGCAAAACTAGCAGTTGTAGCAAAGAGATCAAAAACTAGGGAGGGGGGAAAGGATGGGGGTGGGAGCTAAGACTTGGTTTGGTTACATTATTTTCAGTTTTGCTTATCTCATTAGATGACAGTGTGAGAACATATCACAGTTCCCCTGAGGTAAAATATGTTCCAGAAATGGGAATTCAGCATCTTTCAGTTTCAGGGTTTGGTGGAGACCGGCCATTCTGCATTATTTACAATAAATCCAGGCTCAGACCTTTAGCAGTTGTAATAAAACTCTTGATCCTCTTGTTAATAGCAGAGGTTAAATATCTTAACTCTCATTAGTAAAAAATAGTCTTATTACATCATTGGCCAGCTCAGAGGATAATCAGATTCTGACGATGTAATTCTGCAGTAGAGGACTACATAGGCATCCTCATTTTTGCTATGTTATTTTTAAAAACAAGGTAATTTAGTAATAGGTATTTATTCCAGAAAATCTGTTTAGTAGAAATAAAAGTTAAAACATACTGAGACAGTTCTATGTATATGCTTCAACACAAACAAATATCAAAACCAGTACACAATGAATTTATCTCCTGACCTCTTAGGGAAAGATGATGAGATTATTCCAGAGACCCATGGTCCTTTTAAATGGGAGAAAAGTTATATTAAACTTTTGTACTACATGCTAGTCTCAGCCTTCTGTTCTTTGAGTCACCTGCGTGACTATACCATCAAACTCCATGCCCAGTGAGCTGTCAGATCAACCGTGCMCCAACAGGTTTCAGATGGGGCCGCTGAAATCAGTATGAAGACTCTCAACAAGGAAAAGAACATTTTGTGAGGTGACAAGGCAGAGGGACAGTGTAATCAGAACAGCAGATCTGTAAGAGGACCCATAAGCCCTGCAAATGGTTCGGGGAAGATATCAATAGTATATCTACTACATCTTCTGCTTTCTCAATGGAAAAATGTGAACTGCAAAAGTTCTGTCAAAGTTTAAAGGAGTACAAGCACAAGAAGAAAGTGAAAATGCATGAATGTGAGTTGCAATTTGCAAAAACTTGTTAAGCACAGATTGAGACACATCTACAAATAATTATTCTGTACCATGGTTCCCCCTCTTTGTTTTCCTTTCCAGTCTAGTATTCCTTTTCTGGATTTCCTGCCCTATTTTCAGTGAAATACTTCAGTTAGGACTCTAAGATCACTATTGCATAGTTGGAGTTTCATACATGGAGCACTGCATACTGTTCAGAGGTGCAGAGGGGTCCCCCAAAATTGCTGTTCATTTAGCAAGACTATTTCAATGCTGTTTAGGTCACCAAGTGGCCAGAAAACTATGCTTTTTGATATGCTTCCTAGTGGATCCAGTCCATGATTAATTCATGTATCTGGTCAACTCCCATTGAAACATACGAGACATAAAGCTTCACTTTAACTGGGATATACATTGCTTATCTCCTCTTTAATATATGCTTTGTTACTGACTGAGGGTGAAATAAGAAATTAAAGTGACTGCCTTATACATCACAGATACAGCTTAAAATTGTTTCATATTCTCAAAAGCATAAAAGTGTTACTCCACATGTACAAAGTACACATGGAGCAATAGGTTTTTGTACGTTGCTGTAGTCAGAGACAGTCTCTGTCTTGATGCTATGTATGTCCAAGATGAACAGTAAAGTGTGGTCATCAGCCTGATCAGAACTTATCTGCAAAATAGTAAATTACCTAATATTGATGATTTGCTGATACACCCAAATCAAGTAAGGAGATCAGGCAAACTGCCAATTAGCCCAAGTAAACACAATCCCACCCAAAAATTTGGTTTTGTCTAAGCAGCAATTTCCTCTGGAAAAATATTCCATTGCAAAAACTTGTTTGCAAAATACATACAGAAATATGGAAGACCGTTCATTTATCATGCTCTGTTACTAAACACTGCCAACTATGTGTTCAAGGCTGTGAATCAGAACTCTCTTAATCCCTTCTTCTTTACCAAAATGTAACATACAGAATTAGCATGGGGATAACCAGTTTGGGTATCAGTTTTCCATCCTTGCAATCAGGTTATATTTTCACCTGAAAAATAAATTTACATTATTTAACGGAAGTGGAGATTCCAATGGAAACTGTCAGTTACAGCAGCTGGAGCTCTGAGAGCAATGCAACTAGAAGCTGAGATTTCTTTTATTGTTGTTTGTTACGTAGTCTCAGTCAACAACCAGCAAAAACAACTTTAAACACAGTCATTCTGGTAACGTAAGAAAATCAATAGGAAATAGTCAAACAGAATAATAGCACTTTTTTGTTGTTGTTTGCACTCATTTTTAAAGAATATTTTGAACCACAAATAACACTACAGGTATCAAAAGTTTGAAGACAGCTGCCTGCCAAACTAAAAAAAAGATTGTTGGCATTGAATTGTTTATTTACAAAGAACAAACTTCAACAATTCATCAATACAGTGGGTTAGGATTGGTTTTGGGGATTGTTTTGTTTGTATGATAGCACAGGCCTGGTGGACCCTGAAACAGACATGTCAAAGATTTCATACAGCAAGTTTTCTCCCTAACTTCCTTCCCTTTGGGTTAGAAACTATTTTTATAAATATGGTATGGCATTTTACACAGCTTCCAGTGTAAAATAATCTTCTGATGGTGACTGCTGAGGAATGCTGAGGTGCTTGACTTACAACTTTTGTTCTCATAACTCTACAAGATTTAGGATAAGATTTAGGTGGACTTCATGTCTGCAGTTGGTACTTCATCAAACTGTATTGTTCTGCCCAGGTAGACCAAGACATAATTGTAACTACTAAAATGGAACAGAGCAAATAACATTAGAAAAGAACATCCAGACAAGGGAGCAATAATAAGATATTTGGTCTAGCTGCTTCTTTTTATCAGAGCAAGTATTGACCCCTTTTGGCACCAAAAAGCTAAGCTAAGCAGCTTTGTTCCACCCCTGGAGGCGTACTAAAGAATAAACCTGTACTATTCTGATGAAAACCTTACTATAAGAGGCTGACTACTAATGAGTCAGAACAAAAAAAAAACAGAATAGGCTAAAATAAAGTCTTGAAACTAATGGTTTCACTGGAAATTGGTTTCACAGTATCACATTATTTATGGAGTTAGGAAGGCCATAGTACTCATGAAAAATACAAAAGAGCAAAAGATTTAAGTTACCTATACTATTACAACTCTCTCATCTGTATTGTAAGAATTATCCAAACTGATGAATTGCCTTCATTCAGCTGGTGAAGGACAGCTTCTGATGATAAAATAGATTTTTCACAGGCTAAAAAACCAAAGTAAAATCAACCCCCTTTCTCTAAAATATCTGAACGTCACTGTCACTTCCAGTTCTTCCTCCCCAAAGATATTCCAGGGAAAATATTTGGCCCAGCATCAACTCAGCACCAGATGAGTGTGTCAGAAAAGGGCTGCAGAAGACTTCGTTTTTCCTTCCTCATTCCAGAATAGACCCAGGAATGGGTCCTTCCCAACACATAATTGACAGTTCTGGTAAGTTGCATTTGCTGCGGCAATCCCTGGAGGCCATTCTGGCTCTTCCTGGAGTGTTCATATTGCAGAGGCATTCCTGATTATGTCATTGTTCCCTTTCACTGATACATAAGAGCTACACAAATATTTCCTAGTTTGGAAATTGACTTTTTTTTACTGCCCTTTTGATTAAAAAAGGATTTGACTTTTTGACAAAAAAGTGCTTTTACACTTCCCCAATTTTTGAAAAGTATTAATTTGCAGAAAAATAATTTTCATTGATTAACACTATTAACACAATGATTAACCACTATTTTCTTTGAATCATCACATTTCTAATATATTCTGTATGTTCTTTGATATACCATTTTACAGCATTTCTTCAACCTACATACAGGTTTTACATTCTACTTATTTTCCCTTCTCATGGTTCCATGGTAATAATTCTCAGGCAGTCTTTTTTGGATTAACAGTGTTTTTTCTTATTCAGAATTGGCAGAAGACTTAATGCAATTAATGACACTAGGAAAATGTTAGCTATCATCAAATCAGAATTTGGTAGAAAAGTTTGAATTCAGATTTTGAAAGGATGCTAAAGTATATTGTTCTGTCTATTGAAACTACAGGACTAGTAAAACCATGATATAAAAACAGTCAAAAGGGGAAAGTGTTACAGATTATCAGTCTCCAGGTTACCCTGAATTTTACTATATTTTAGTGATTTTTTCTATCTAGTAATGCCAAAGTCTAAAAACTTAGATGTCTATATTATCTAAATGTTAATCCATGCCACAAACTTTCAATGAGTGCTTTGCTAATTTCTAAAGTTCGCTGCAACATTCTTGTGAATCACTGATACTCCAATACAGATTTAGATACATTCTTTAAATGGTTTTATGACATCTGCAGAGCATAAGAAACCAACTCCTATTGAAAATCATTGGAAATTAGGTACATAGCATAGATTTTCAAAACCACTCATTGCCAAACTAACTCTGTTCACATTCATAGCCAGAGAAATTTAACCCTTGGCTATCATCAAATCAATGTTTAATGCTCTTTAACATTCATAGTCCCATTTTAATTTTTTTTTTTTTTTTTTTTTTTTTTTTGTCAAAATGGTGCCTGAGAGTTGAATTCAAAAGTGTGATGTAAATATAGCAATGTTTCTAATACAGGATTTACAATTTAATTAGAAATACTCTGGACTTTTAGAGTAAGCAAGTTCAAATCAGGTTTATTTATCTAGAGGGAAAATAAATGGACTTATTAATACATGTTTTTACAGATAATTTACAAGCCAGAGGGCAGGAAAATGTAAAATTCAGAAATATACAAACAAGCCTAAAACTACAAAAAAAATGTCATGGAAATTTCCAAAACTCTCTGCAGATAAGCACGTATTTTCAGTAGACATATTTTGGCAGTAACTACAGAATTGTACTAAGGGCAAAGTTAACAAAGAATTTCTTTGTAGTTATCAGTACAGAGTCGCTCTGATTAAATGCATACAAATTTGGAGCAGATGACCAGTTGCCACTAATCTTTACTAAAGCCCATGGAAAACTGTGATAACATTAAAGTTTACGTGTTACTCTAGACAGAACTAGTTTCAGCGATTTAAATCTGAGTAAAAAGAAAGATTTCTGCTTGTGTAATTCAACAATTCAGACACACATTAATACTAAGGGGATTTATACACACAAGTGGCTCCAGTCTATGTGCATTGAAACACTACGTGAAGTCCATTTTCAGGCTCTTTTGACTTGTGTGTCAAATCTTGGATTGTGAAAGAATGAGGACAGATGTGTAATATGCCTGTACTAGATTTCCAGAGCAGGCAATTTTGGTGATCAGTATTCCCTAGCTATATGCACCAAAATGTGTGTTCCCTTTCCATCTAAGCTATGACAGGTTGAAACTGAGATTTTAAAGTTGCAGCTGAAGGACTTCAATCTTTATCAAAAAGATGTCTAACCCTTAGTTTAATTAATACAGACATTACAATCATAACAAAATAGTTTGCAAACTAAATGTTCAACAGTTTTCATGGAAGATGATCATACTTGGTTCCTTCCCCTCTCTGCAATAATACTATGCCACAGAAATAGCTGGACATCATAAATCTGCTACAGCATATTCAGTACATTCCTTAAACTTGAATATAGAAACTATGCAATTCTTTATGAGCAATGTGACTTTTTCTTCTTGATTCAAAACCAAACAACACTGTTCAATAAATTGGTTACTGCAACATGTCACCACTCACATATGTAACAGTAGCAAGAAAAAAAGGTCAGGAATTTTGTGCATCAGCTATTTCTTCTTTTCTTCCTGGCTGATATAAACTGAAATGTATCTAAAAAAATTAGGAAAAAAAAGATTGGGACCTCATTTGTAAGCAGAGTTGATGTGATGTATCCCAAACATTTCCAATTCACTGTAAATGTAATATCAAGTTATTCTGCACTTGTTTGCAGTGTCCACTTGTCTAATATCATATGTAGAAGAAAACACAGCATTTTCAAAGATAGAGGAGACTTTTGGTGATCAATATTATGGTTCATGTTGCTCTGTTAAAGGTTTGTGCTGTTTCAATGGACAAAGTTGTTAACATTTCCTGACCTTGCAGGTAAACTCTGCAGAAGCAGATTAATGTCTACACTGAGAATTTCATTCACAGCTTCTACCTGGAGAAGATGACCTAAAATAATGTGCTGCAATACTGAGGCTATTGCAAAAATTGAGCTCCTTCTGCAAGGAAGGATTAAGTTCTGCAATACAATTTCAGAAGTTGTCATAAAGAAGGAGAATWTTTTTTAAAACTTAATTTATTTCTTCTTAATCTTTCAGGGTTACAATTTTAAGACATGAGTGAAATAAATGCAAACAAGTGATGATGCATCTTTAATAGCAAAGCAGCTTATCCACCTGGCATGTTTCATAGACACCTTTGGCTCTGCTGGCTGAGATCAGCACATATTAACTTCTTAGTATTGGAAAGAGAATGATTTTCCTCCAAAAATATATGTCCTATAATTTACAGGAGAATGAAAATGGTTACAAGCTATAAAAGCTTATTTAAGGAGAACATATTTTGGAAAAATATCTTGTTTAAAGCCAAGCTACTAATCAATTGCTTCCAGAGGAGACCAATAGGGAGTTATCTTGAAAGCTACTACTTGGCAAAAGCCTGCTGAGCTGCACTGCAAGAATTACATAGATGTACTAATATTGCACATACCTTGGAAAAGAAAGACCTAATTTTGAGAGGATCCTGCAGTAAGAAGTCTCCTAGGGGGCTGAAAAGCTAAAACACAGCTAGAGCTGACTACAAAGAAAACAGTAACATCTTTAAAGCTGCAGTCAGGAATGAATACTGTTTTAGGACATCAGTTTATGCTTGTTCACTTCTTCATATTCTATACATCTGTGAAACTCACTCTATATCAGTTTCCCAGTATGTAACTGAAACAAGAAGACCTCATGGGTAAACTAGACAAACGTTCAAGTACTGAACAAATAATCTACTCTCTGTCAATACTATATTAGTGTTGCATGTGAATATAGCAGCATGAAAAGATCCCAGTAAGAGTGTTATCCCCACTTCTCTTGGGAAATTATTTTGTATCCAAATATAGCTTAGTAACTTATGAACAGGAATCTTCTCATGATAGTCCACCTACATTTCACCTTTTCCTTAATTTCATCCTATTAACTCTAGTTGTACCACTGTGTCTGTTCTAAAGGATTCTTCTTCCTTATTGTCACTATCCTTCAAATATTTATGGGTTATTTTCGTTCTTCCCAGAACTATTGTGTGAAGGCCATACAATTTGCCTTCAAAGTATGCAAGGTCAGGAAATGTCAGCTGCATCACGATGTCACGGAGCTATGCCAGCGTTGTTTGGAACTAGCTGGATTTTTAGGCAGAAGGTCTCATTATTGATCCACTTTTTAATAGTTTAATCAATTACTCAGCACAGTATAAAAATATTCTCCTGCCCTTTCTAAATTTCTACATTTAAATATGCTTTTTTGGTGTTTGGGGGTTTTGCGGGGGACAGGGAATGTGTGGATATAACTCTCATTTGATATGTAATATTAATGGACTTTTTTTTCTGGTTTATAATGGATGTCTCTCATGCATTTTAATAAACTTTTAATGGCTATAAAGGAACATCTAAGCTGCTTGCAGGAAAAACAACCCACATGGCACATCAAGTGAGATTTGTGGTTCTTTTCACCTCTGCTTCCAGATTGCTGTTACACTAAATGTTGTGAGTGATGAGTGAATTGTGGAGAACATTAGCAGAAAAGCCTTTCTACATACAGGTTTCTCAGAAATACTTACTTAAGAATAGTTTTATCCAGAACAGCAGTCCCTGAATAATTCATCCGTGAATACTCTTGTTCCAGGATAAAAGTGCCACATCTGGTTTAACATGATCCATTTTGAAAACAGTTTGAGATAAACCATTGTGGCAATTCTGTAGCTCATAAACACAGTTATTCTAGGATAATTATTCAAATCCTTTCATTACTTTAATCCATGTTATCCATCAAGAGAAAATAAGCCTTAAGTAACTGAAATACTCCAAATATGCATGGAACAGAAAAGTAACAAAGCTGGAAATCATTGAGTGAGAAAAGCAGAATGAACATCACAGTAGCTACTCACTCTTCAACCAACCTAGTCTAACTACAGGAAGGAAGCACGCATGAGACAAAAGTGAGGAGTATCAAATCCAGCTTATGAGTAACTGGAAAAACCCTGGAAAACTTAAAAGATATAAGTAAAAGAATACTGAAGTAAACAGTACCACAATTTAAGAAGGGAAATGCGCACTCTACTTTTATATAATATTTTAGTTGCTAGAGCACTAACCAAGAAAGGTGAGATTTCAACCTTACTTCTTCCCTTCAGGATATCTTAACCACCATGTTAATTGACTGAAACACCTAGGTAAGCAGTGCCTGCTTTTCAGTTTCTTCCTCTGCCTTTAAGGGTCTAAGTGTAAATCTTTCACCTCAGTTATGCTGTGCAGAAGCCCTGAGGTCTCCCACCCAACGAGAGAGCGGACAACCTGTGGACACAGATCTTCCCTAGACCTGTGCATCAGTGCATGAACTTCAAGACACTGAGGACTCATTTACTCCAGTGGAAGGCAATAGCACTTATGGGTAACTTGCAAACTTCAATACTTTTTTGCACAGAAACACATCTGGTTTTCTGTGGTTTTAGATTCATCACACAGAAGGAACCAGTGCCTTTACATCCTCTTCATTGTCCTGCTTCCCTGTCTGCTCCCTGTGATGTTGCTATCATTGCTCAAACTGAATATTCATGTGGGTATAAGCCTCTTCAGTTCCATTTTGTTTCTCTGACTGATTACTTTACGTTTTCCCTATTTGACATGTTAACTTAAGTCCAAAAACATGGAGCTGTTGTTCTGAAGTTACATTGCTTTTGTTTAAACAAAATGGCTTCCTCAATTAACAAAAAAAAAAAAAGGCTTTTTGGGGAGCTTACTGTGGTAGGTGGTTTTCTCTGGGCACTGCTTTTGAGTATCCCCTGATAACAGAATCACTCCAGCTCGACAGCCAAAGACAGCGCTTGGGCTGTCCTCAAGCCATTGGGGATGGCAGGCTGTAGAGAAGGAGCAGCTTTTTGCAGGGAGGTGGGGAGGGTGTTGGTGAGCAGACCCTGATCCCTAGGGGAACCTGAACCACTCATGAAACTGCAAAACTGGGACATTGCTGGGGGGCTGCTGCTTAACCTTCAGAGCCTTCCACTCCTAAGCCTTGTCTGAAAGGGAAGTAGCTTGAAAATAGATCAGGGTGTCAAAAAAGCACCCTCAGTCAGGAGTGGCTTTTTCAAGATCAGTTCAAGACAGTACAGTTTGGAAGGAATAATGTTGGGGGTTTATTTTAGATAAATTCATGTCTTGGGAAGGTTCTTAATGTTGTTCTGATTATAGGGGATGTGACAATCTCTTTGTCTTTAACTCAAACACAGCTCATGCAGGAGTCAGCCTTTTCAACTCTAGTATGAATCTAAAGTACCTTTGCGGTCTTTTTATTGCTGTAACCACAAAGTCTGCTGAGCTGTGAGGCAGTGCACATAGACTAAGAGCTCTGTAACAACCAGTATGAAGTACAGTATAAACAATATAAAAGCAAAATAAATGACATAAATCATACACATCAACAGTACAAAGTACAGTACTAGAAGAAGAAAGCAAATGAACAGTTATTTGTAAATCTGATGAAAGACTGGAAAGCAAAACGCATGGGATCTGTAACAACAGAAAACGTTTCCACTTGGACCCGGCTGCCACCAGTCTTTGTGCAGGTGTGTGCCTCTGTGAACGAACAGTTGATATGCACTGGGCAGCTGAATATTTGCAACACAAGATTTGCACTCCCTGCCCATTTGTCTGCAAGGGTTTGATCTGTATTATGAGGAACATGGCTTTTGAGAGCAGTTTTCCAAAGATGCCCAGGCTGGATTCTTGTAACGTGCAAAGCATGGAAAGGGATCTTTACTGAAAACTTTGGAGAAAAGCTCAGATTCAAGCTATAGCGGCACAACCTATGTGCCCTTCACATGAAATGTACAGTTCCTTTGATAAGAGGAGTGGCAAGCTGTTTCTTTTTAAGGGAAGACAGTGCTATGGAAACAAGTTTGGAGATGTTTGTCAGGAAAAAATTCTAGCAGAAAGAAAAGTTGTTTGATTTTTAAAAAAAGGTTTGAAACAGCTCAGCATGTGTTTGAGGCACAGAGCAGATTCAAAACTCCCAGGCCTCTGGTTGGGGGAGATGCACAGTTCACTGTGCTGAACCGACGAAATGCTATGTCTCATTTCTGACTGACTGGTCTCTCAGCAGCTCTTACCTTACGGGGCCCAAGGTAGTTTCGGTTTGGAGAAACAAATAAGGTTGTGTCCTTTGAGGACCCGAAACAGTAACTAAAGAGGATGGTAGCACTGAGCTGGGAACAGTGGTCTGGTATAGATACCTTGTGTGCCCTGATAGAAATTAAACCCGCTGTCTAAAATTGGAGGGGTTTTTAATATAAGAGAATTGTTGCAAGCAGGGAGGTAAAATGTTTTTATTCCCTGCTGGTGAGATGGTATAATTTGTGGTTTACGTGAGCCAAATGCTGAGCTGGTAACCTGTGGGAAGGCTCTGCTACAGGCCTTGTGAAACTTTCTACTGCATGTATTTTTTTCTTGGGAGTGATATATCTATCATAGGAGTTGTTTTTGTGGAGGAATAGGAGACAACAGTAGTCCAAAATAGCAACAATTAAGTCGGGGCAGGTAAGAAACCACAGCAGGGTTTATGGGGCCCTACCACTCATATAGAAGAGGGTTAACTTCAAAGCCATACTGGTAAATTAAATCCTGGAAAAAGTGGCACAGGAAACTGGAAATGAGGCTCTTCCTGGTAGCAGGTAGTTTCGAGTAGGGCTGAGCTCCGGCCCTGCGGATCTGGCAGAGATCAGAAGCCTGACAGCAGCCCAGCAAAAGCCTGGCACAGGAGGCTGGCAGACCAGGAGTTGACAGCTCCAGGGCGGCAGGGCGAGCACCCGGCTGGGCCAGCTCCTCACAGCAATTCCTGTGTCACTGCAGCTCTCCAGGGCCTGTGGGTTGCTGAAGGTTCCCTGCCCTTGTATTGGGTGTAAATGGCGAAGTTTCGATTGCAGGGGGCGTGGGGGCGCGTGCAGGGGAGTCCCCGTGGGAGAAGGTGGGGGCTGCCCCCTAACTGGCAACAGCCGGTTCCAGCCGGTTCCCCAAGGGACACGGCACAGGACACAGCTGAGCCAATGGGGTGGAGGCGGTGGCACCTCTGAACCAATCAGAGTTGGCGGCACCACCGTGGAAAGCTATTTAAGCACAGGCAGCTGAGGCCGAGGGCAGCTGAGGAAGAGGAACAGCAGGGGCAGGGTGGCTGCGGTGGCACTCTGTGGCAGGGCTGGCACTGGCACTCACAGGGGCTGCGGCCACGGAGGACCCACGTCAGAGTGGAGGACACGAGCAAGAAGGACAGAGCAGGTAAGCATGTGAAGGAAGGAGCGGTCATAGGCCTTTACTTTGGCCACATCCCATTGCACCAAAAGCCTAGATCTAAACACTGAGAAGATCCAATGCCTTAAACTGCCGGCAGATTGGCTCTCAGTCACTTCTGGTAACGGCACCCCATCCCTTCCCCCTTTCCACGATGAACTAAAGACAAATGGCAAAATACACAAAGCAGCTGTCAGACTTACAGCCTGTGTAGGGGCTTGGGAGGGCTTTGTTGTGCATTACCTAAGCATTAATCGAGAAGTCAGATACTACCTCTTTTGTGTCTCTAGTACTAAAGCTGAAAGACAATAGAAGCCAAAAGAAATATAACCTAAAGCAATAGTATTTAAGTTTAAATACATTAAAATGTTAGTATCCTAAACATGTTTGCTGATGACATGAGAGCTAGGCTTATAGCCTAAAGCTGAACACTTTTTCTTGCCTCGTCAGCACAAGATGAGGTACTTTACTACCAAGTCCTGCGTACACTATTCAAAAATACAGGCAGCCTGATAAAATGCAGATAAAAAACTCATACTTGCCTTTCTCCTCATCTCTGACTTGATTTTCTGTAACAATAGTTGCTAATCTGTAGTTGCTAATCTGTAGCTACAAATATTATTCAAAAAAGAAAAATAAATTGTGAAATCCAGCAGTTCTGACCTGACAAATCCTTTTAAAGTCAGTTAATTTGTGAACTTTCATGTGCTTTTATCACTCTGACCAGATACAAGTGGATTTTTTTTAATATTTGAAAGCTGTTGCTGACAGGTATTTATTGCTGCCATCATCCACTCTTAACATTTAGACTGTAAAAATTTACTCTAGCCTGTCAACCATTAAGCARCAATAATTATGTCTGAAGTTGTGAAAGTGAAGTGTGACAGCCATTTCATACCTAGTGCTTTAACAGGTCTTATAACCTCCTGAATTACTTTTATTATCTACTTTCCATGCACCAGTCAAAAAGATAAGTGTGTTTAAGGAGAAGAGTAAAGTTTGTAAATGACAAAAAAAAGTGAAATTTTACTGCACTATTGTTGTGAGAGGGTATTATCATGCATCAGGTGGATGTTAAGGTGACAATTCACCAAAAAAATCTTGGTTTTTCATCTGTGAATACACCAGTAACCAACATTTTTTAATTAAATACATTGGCATTGCAAAACAAGGTCTTGCTACCGCAACTAAGAATTAACAGACTTTGTATGTAGGTAAAAAGTTATACACTAATTCAAAGATTTTTGTGAACTGCAAGTATCTACTAACCATGTGATTTTGATCACAAGACCAATATAAATACATCACACAAGTTTTCTGTAGTATAAAGTGTGCATCTCAAGCACCAGTTTATGATGCCTTTTAGAACCGGCATATTTATTAAATTGTAAAATCTCTTTGGGTCTGCTTGTAACTTGTCGATGCTTGTTCACGTTCTAGTGGTAACACTCCTGTGGTACATATTTCTCATTTATTTTGTTTCTGGGCACTAGAAAGAAGGAGATAGTCCCTCAGACTTCCATTTGCTATGTTAGCTTGGGCCTGACAATGAAGCACTCCTTCAGGTAAAATTCCTGGCAGATACCTCCCAAGACCTGCAGCAAGATCCCCTCCTGCGGCAGCTCTATAGACCAGGCAATTATTAACAGCTGTTATATAGCATGCAGCCTTACGATTAAATTCCCTTTCCCAAGTTAAACGGTCAAAAACTCATCAGTATAGAAGAATGAAAAGAATTCAAATGTTAACAATATGCTGCAAATTATTATGCAAAACCCAGACAGATTTCCAGCTTGTTTGGTTTTAAATTGTCTCAGACTAATACAGTTTATTTAGAATGACTGACTCATAATGGGAGCTTTTCTTGACATTTAAAATTCACTTTGTTTTTAATGAATGAAATTATTTTCATAACTTGACATGTCTTGTAAAGTTCTGTGTTGACCTAGTCATATATGTGCATCTTGTTTACATTTCAAAAATTAAATGTCACAGAATGACAGGAACATTATACGCACGTAAAGCCGAATTTGAGTTGCCTGTTTACGTGGATGGCACCTTGACATATAACTGAAAGTCTTAGAGACTACTTCTGTTAGCAGAAAAAATTCACAGTGCTTCAGCAACAAGGAGCTGATGACTGAAAAGCATCTGGTCAAAAATATAGACATGATGTCCATAATTTAGAACTCAGGAACAGCAAAAGGAGAAGGCAAGATTTTTCTCACTAATTCTACAGGAAAATCCTTCAAACTGCAATGTCCTACATTTTAGTAGAGAATCTGCCCCTCTAAATTAGGTAGGCATCATCCTCAGAGAGTCATATATTTGCCAGGAAAAAAAATTGTCATATTACTGAATTAGTCTAGCCACCCATACCAGATATTATCCTCTGAAGACTATGCACAAAGCAGGAAAATTGCACTACATTTATCTTTTCATCTACTYATATATTTTCTCAGTTATTCAGAAGACTCACTGAAAATTCTCCCTGCCCAGGAGAAAAGGTCAAAGTCTAGGTACTACTTAAATGTCATTTAACTATTAGGGCAGGTTCCAGAACAACTTTAAATATTCAATGAAAGCTAAGGACGAAAATACATGTTTGGGAACTTACATTTGATTCAAATGTAGATGTATGATACTTTTAATAGCAAAAAAAGAAATATCTTAAAATCTTCCTGGCAACGATTTTGAGGTTTAATCAGACATGGAGAAAACAAAAAAAGAATAGAACAGTTGTGACTTTTGAAAGGTTGCATTACCTTTATAAACAGCATTACGATGAGCGGTATTGATAGGCAAAGAGAAGTAACACCAAGATTGGAACAAGGGGTAAGTGCTAAGAACAAAGCCAGTAAGATAAGGCTGAATGAATTAATTTATCAAACCTTTCTTAGAAAAGTCAAGTTGAGAGAAGTTTGACATGTTCAAGACTAATTGCAGCAATCAACAGGCACATGACAGAGTACTTCAAGCTGAACTCAACCTACTATATATATATTTATTGTCTATTCTCTCATCTTCTTTAAGACTCTATAGCTATTCCCAGTATTGAGTGATACTCTCTAGAATACAGTATTGTTTGGTTTCGTAAAACCGATTTTTTTTTTTTTTTAAACCTACTATAGCATACAAAAGCCTAGGTTAGTTTTCTAAGGCAGGAGTTACCTTTTCATTCAGAGCTTAACACAGTAGATACCTGGCTCATTACTAGCAGTGCTAGCTGATACAGCAGTATCAAGAATACTAAAAAGACATTTTTTTCCTTGCGATCCATGGGTGAGCATATACTTTAGGAAGAGAAGAATGTATGAAACACTATTTAAAGCTTTAGAGTCTTTCTCACTCTGTGCTGTCAAAGCTGCTCCATTTTGTGCAAAACACTTCAGTATTCATTAAAGCAAAGCCCGGGACCTACATCTCTCAGATGAATATGCTCTCTACTAGGCTACAGTGTCACTCTCATCATCATACTCTTTGGACCATAAAAATCAGTATGATGATGAATGGGAATCTAGGTAATTTATTTCTAGAACATTGTTATATAAAATTGCTATGAGACTTTTCTTTCAGCAAAGATAACCTGGTTTGGCTGACTGGACGAAGAAAATATTTCTATTTTGGGTAAATTCAGTATCAGTATATATAGACATGTTAGTTAAACTTCTGATTTTATTGGGTTCGGTACTTTCCTAAAGAAAGTTAGAGCAGTAGATCACAAAAATATCTCACCAAATTTATTTTATAAGTTAACTATAAGCATTAGCTTCTTGAAATAGTTGTCTTTTCAATTTCAGGAAATGTTTTCCATTTAGTTGGAAGACAGTAATGTTATGGCAAACTGCTGTTCAGGGAGACAGAATATGCTGATATTTGAAGAAGTAACTACAAATTTGTGCTACTTATTTTCTATCTTCATTTATCAGAAAAATTATAAAAATCCTTTTTCTACAGTGAAAACTGATTCGTATACCTGGAAAACCTCCTCCCCCAGTAAAAACACTTATCAACACACTTCATGAAGCTTCAGTTTCTCTATAGTATAATTCTGTACTTACAGCCTCATCTCCTTTCTTTAAAAATCATTTTTCAGCAAATTATTGACATCAGGGGGTGTTCTGTGAAAAGCAGAATGGAAACATCTGGGCCATATGTGTGCATTTCTTAATGTTTTCCATAAAACAGTACAAGGCAGACACAGAGGTTAGTAAAATGCAGAAGAAACAGAAAATCAGAATGAATTCCAAAGGATTCCTCACAGAAAGGAGAATATTCTTCTCTTTAGAGAAAACACTAACACTCATATCTGGCATTTAGAATTCTAATATTATGCAGGAATAAGCATTTTACCTAACAATGGTCTTAGTTGGTCATTTTATGCTGAAAGAAAAGGTAAATAAATATGATGGTTTTCAAGTATTCTACTAATCATCCTCAAACAATACCTTGTCCTAAAAATAAATAAATAAATACATAAATAAAAAAATCAAGCTTTTTCCAAGCCTTCAACAAAATAATTCAGGCAATCTGCCTGGCCCACATCACTATCCAGGATGCCAATATCAAATCTTTCTGTAAATTTTGCCTCAGGAGATTTGCAGATAAATTAATTGCAAGTAAATTCCCTCCAGTCAAGGAGAAGGTACATATATGTGAATCACTCTCTTCTCACTGAAGGAGAGGTTCAGCTGCTTTATGGCACTTCTGTCTCCCTCAGCTCAGACTCAGTAGAGTCCTCATTTTGGGGCAGATGACAAAGATTTAGCAAGCCAAAGGAATGATTAGGCAGGACAGGGGCCCATCAACAGTTTATGGTCTGGCATTTTCACCTACATGCCATCATCTGTTCCACAAACAAGAAAACAACCTCCAAAAGCAAACTGATTCAGCAGCAGTGTTCATCAAAGCAAGTACCAGGAACACAACAGGATCTAGAGTACCCCCTCTACCTTTGACCCATTCCAGCTTATTTTCTTTACCTATTTCCCACAACTGCTACCTTTCACCATCACTTTCACCAACAGCTGGGAATTTGCAAGAGTCTACAGCTGTCTTTGGAAGAGGCATCCACACAGAGGTTTTTCTTGGGTTGAAAACCATCTTTAAATATTTTTACTTTTCTAAGGAACAGTTCTGTTCTAAAAGGATGGATTATGTATATGAAAATGGATTACTTTTTGACATACTGCCTCGATATCAAGTTCCAAGAAGAATAATGTGAAAAGTTCCTACAAATAGCGCAGGTCTATCTTTGAGGAAAAGACAAATCTAGATTTCTCTTTCCTGACTGTGTGGGGATGGGAGGAGAATATTTGTAAAACACCTGTGAACTTGGGAGAAAGCTGCAGAGGCRTACACATTCACACACTTTATTGTGGACATGAATTTAGCTAAGTTCACAACACAACCTTCTGGTGAGCCAGATACTCTCATCAGAGGGTGTCAGACCTAGCAATAAGCAATGTCTGCTCCAGGAAAAGGTTGAACCAATTGCTCCTCTTGGCGGGCACAGTAGCAAGCATATTTGTGTTAAAGTAATTAAATCTTTTTTACTAGTCCTAATGTTCTTTATCTTTGCTCTAAAGATTCTCACCACTTTCATCTCATTTGATATTATGAGGGTCCTCAGAATTTTTACTGTGACATTCCTATATATAGTACTTCTTATATGCAGGTTTTATATTTTACCCTATCATTTCACAGAAGCTACCTTGGAATTTTAATGCCAACCAGTGGTTTTGCTTTTGATACAATAAATACTTACGCTTAAGTCTTCAAGTCAATTTTGCTCTACAAAATGTGCGTGGTGAAGAATGTGAAAGAAGAGGAGAAAGTGGTAAAAATCATTTTGTTTAAACAGACAAACTCATGAATTCTACTAACAGTTAATGGATGGGAAAACATGAAACTGAAATACTGAAGTAAAGACAAAACTGAGAGGATAATAAGAACAGAAAAAAATTAAGATAAGTTACTCTAATAGAAAAGGAAAAAAAACCCTAACCTTACTATAAAGAATTTGAATTATTTGAAAAGTATGTCTGGTTTCAGAAGATGTGTATAAATCAAGTGGATGCACAGGGTCTAAATGATCTGCATCTATATGCGCTATACAGGAAAAGACTGAATAAGTGAATTGTAAAAAGATAATGTCTACATTAAGGACTATATAAGCTACTACAGGATGAAGAATTTGCTCCAGTCTAATTAGTGTGGCTTTAACTGTTGGAGTAAAAATGAGCAAGATAAAAAGAAAGACAATGTTGTAGCCTGTGCTAATCATAGAAATATAAAGGTTATGAATAATTAATACAGGGGAAAATGAGAAATGGAATACGGAAGAGAGGCCTTAATGATGAAATGAAAAATGTGTCTCAAAATGAAGGAGTGAATCTTTGTAACTGAAAGAAAGTATTAATGTAGCTACATTGAGCATCTACATTATTTACAGCAGCTTAGACCTCCTGACTGATTTTGTCTTGCACTTGAGGTTCTGGTGCAGAAGTGTACGAGCCAAACTTCCCCTCCAAGTTCTGAACAGCACACAGTGCACACGTGCTGCATCCTGAACATCACCTCCTGCTATAACATCCAAGAGAACGGACAGTTTAGACATTCTCACTCCTGAAGGAACAATGTTATAACAGGAGTGAAACAGTGCGACAGCAATAGAAAAGGTTAAAAAACATCAATGAAAGGAATTAAATGATGCATTTACCTGTGACAGCAGAGAACTAGATTCAACAGAAATTTCTAGTCCTTTGTTCTTATCCCAGCAGACTGCTGAGAAGGCAGGCAAGCACGTTACAGAAACCAGAAATTTCATCTCTGGAATCACTGGGCTATTCAGGAGTGATTAAGTTTGCAATGTGGAAGCCCACTTCACTGTGTGASGTTCTGATCTCAACCTTTCCTTTTTACACTGAGAAGGGATAGCATAAGATTCATGACTGGCAAGAAGCATCTACTTTCAAACATCCCACCACAATCACACCCACAAATGCTGGCAGTAAAAGCACAGGAAGTCACCCAGTAGAGTTACACTTTCACACGGAAGGGAAATGGAGGCCAGCTGCCCGCAACTTGCCACAACTTTATTAATGCATGCAGCAGCATATCAGACATCTGAATTCTGCAGTCAAAATCAATATTGTTGTGTTGGGGTTTTTTTACTGTCTACATCCAACAAGTTAACATCTCTTTTTAAGCTTCTATGCTATTCTTCATTTGCTATTAAAGTATAATGCCTGTAGAAATTTTCCTTCCACTCTTACTTCGAGAAGATTGGTATCCCAGGTAGTCTGTTTTATGAAGCAATTTCTGTTACAAAAATGTATAACAACTTTTAGCCTTCAGTCTTTTGTATTGGAAATCATGTTATGTTGTATTTTAATGATGTTAGAAGACTTTTGTATTCAATCCATAAGATTCTTTAAGTATTGCTCTCTTCTTGATGCCCTTATAAACAATATCATCTTTCTTTAATTGTCCCATATACTGGAGCTACAATTGCTTTTTGGTACTTTCTCAGTATTTCAGTACTTTATTTTCATCACTTTTCATGGAATTCGTTTTTAGGAATCTATCTAGTAATAAGTGTGCCAAGTAAGCACGGAGGCAAATAACCATTGTAGCAGAACTCCAGATTCTTCTATCACTATGTTTTCCTCATGTTAAAACTACAAAACATTTTCTACACTTATTTAAAATGCAATTTGCATAATGTCCTTGTATTGTTTTTTATCATTTTGTAGCATATTTGGTCTGCTCTACGCAGTTGATTGAATAAATTTTAGAGATCAATTTTATTTTCATGACCACTGGTATTTTCCTCAATAACTACTATACATGGTTTACCTTCTCATATCAGTTGTATGAATGGTTTGAGATCTGTGCAAATTTCTGTTCATTCTCCCTTCCAGGTTTATTAATGATACACCTGCCCACTGAACTCAGTTAAACTTACTTTGAAGTATTTCTTATTTCATGTAGACATCTCTGCCACTCAAACTACTACCAAATTTCCTGCAGTAATACATAGGTTCTTCTAAATCCTGCTTTATCTCAGCTACAAGATTGTCTCATTCTTTTCCTAGACTACAGCTAATTTCAAACTAAAACTGCCTTTTCCTGATAATTCCATTTCCAACCAATTTAGGGAATCTTCAGTGAGAAAATGACAGTGAGAAAGAAACTAAAATATAGATCAGTATAATGTGACCATGAGAACTGAAGAGAAGCAACAGTGTAAGAACGATGGTAAATTGTCAAAACTGCATAGTTCTAAAGATCTCCTAGTAAAAAGGACTTAACATAGGTATTTATACAGAAAGAGGGAGGGACCTGACTCAACAGAAAATTATCTGTGGTGTGGCAAGCAAAATCATGAATGGTAGAGATAAATCTGGTTTCGGAAAATTTAAATTTTTTTTTTAAATCCAGTATACATTGTAAACAAGAACAGAGGAACTACAAATGCCATTTAATGTTTTCAAAGCATAGTAATACTGCACTACAGAGTAATTTCATATCAATAACGAAGTCTGAGTTGCCAAAGAAACAAGCATATGTTATATAGAGAGTATTCCACAGCAGGCGACTTTCTGAATAAACTAGGAATTTGCCATGAATCTACAGCATAAAAAATGATAGCATACATATTCTACATATTCATGAAATAGTATCTAGTATCTCTAGGACTACCGCAAGATGAGACATGACTAAATCTTCAAATTCATCCCCGAAACTGTTTATGAAGCAGTAATAGCTCCTCTATACAGTCTTTAGACTTCAAAAGTAGCAGAAAAAGAACTAAACCTTATATTTGCAAAGAAGCTTTTCCAGGCTATTAATAAGACTTTTAGCGCTACTAAAGGACTTAAAAACATCAATGAACATTACRTTCTGCTTCCTTTCCCTTGTTAAAGGACGTGAATATGTAATACAGAAATTGGATGATACTTAACACTAGCAACATTAATTGTTGCACCAGACTATTTGGCATCTTAGAGTTTCAGAATAATTTACAAACATTAATTTAGCCATGCAACACCCTTCTGAAGTAAGTGCTATTAGTATTTACTTCTATGAATGGTACAAAAGACTCATGGAAGGCAGCTGACATTTCCAAAACTCAGCAGTCAGCCAGCATAATTAGTAAAAGATACATAGTTCTCTAACTAAATAGGAAGCATTAAACTTCCCTTTTTGCTAACATAATATTCATCTTGATATATTAAATGGAATAAAACCATTCAGTAAGTTAAGTCAATATAGCTACAAGCAAGAGATTTAGATCCAAAATACGGAGTGAGCAAAGTATTTATGAGGATTCAGGAGAAATCTCTTTAGACTGCAGTCAGTTCAAGATTATATGACAAAACAAATTTAAGTAAACCCAAATGTAAAATAATTATGAGGAGTTAATGAGATTCTCACGTGTGTAAAGAGACAAATCAGATGGATGATCAGGACAACTAAGCAACTCTATAAAGACACTGAGAATACAGTCTAACAAGCAGCTTAAGCCGGTCATTGCCCTTTCTCCTTTCCTCACCTTCACACCATCTGCCCACCTGCTCCAGCTTCCCCACCATCAGCCTGTGCCAATGCCTGGTAAATCAGACAGTGGAACTGATCCAGCTTTATTTTTTAGTAAAACATAAAACTTTGTATGTTCCAAACATAAAAGAGTGGGGATGGGAGTTGGCATGGGGTTTTTTTTCAGTTGGACCAGCTCTTTTGCCCGGTTTACTGTCCAAGCTTACCAGTCCTCTCACCCGGACAACACAGGTGTGGAAATGAGAAACCTGATTAGACAGAACCACATCAAGTGTCTCACCATGGCCTCTCACACCCTACACCTGCTGGCTTTTGGTCATATTCATTGAGAAAAGTTAGAACCACAATCAGGCCCACTTGGGCAGCTCTAGCAGCACAAAGCACTCTGAATTGGCCGCATCTTCATTCTTGGGCAAACAAGAGTTTACCCATGCCACTTTGAGGTGGCTGGTAGCAACACCCTCAGCCCTGAGTGGGACATATAAGCTATGAAAGCATATGACTGGGTACAGTTACGCTGCTCTGATTGACTTGCCTACATTAACTGTGAGGCCAACTAAGAGGAAATGCTGATGACTGGTGTTCATCTTACACCTCACCTTGCTATGGGATTTGGGTTCTTTATGTGGGGATCAAATCTCTGAACCCCTCAAAAAGAATCAAGCAGAACTCATCTAAACACAGGTAGTAACAGTAAGAAAGTAAGAAGCACTTTTATAATGTACATCACTTCAGTCATCATTAGGCATCCTAAAATCTTTTTGCCCTTAGCAAGTACCTTGAGGCTAGAGAATCATAGGATGAATTCCCTTGTAGGAGAAAAATCAATAGAAACTTTCCAGGCAGAAACAGTTGCTTATGACTTTAACTGTGCGAGATCTGTACAAGGCCCCTGAAGTTGAAAAAGCAGAAATCTACATCCTGAAATATCTAACCATCACCTAAAAATCGTATCATAAAGATTGCTTAAGTGAACTCTGGGGCCAAGCTAGTGTTGAAAAGTGTCACAGAGCTGGAACTACAAACTTGGTTCCATTTATTAGCACAACCATAAACATGATCCACTGTGTTATACTGCAGAACATGATGATCAGCAAAACTAGATCATTTTGGATACTTTGTACAATTAATACGAAATAATACTGCTATACACACACCGCTCTGCAATAAATACAGCTTAGCTTAGGAACAGAACTTCTGAAATAGATGATCTGAGACTGTAAATCACACAAGTAAATTGTGTCTGAGTTACTTCTGTATTATTTCAAATAGTTAAAGCAGTCACACAGAAGTGCAGTTATTTGCAATAGTGTCCAGAAATCATCGCTGAAAGGCAGTGATTTAAAAAGCGGAGCTTTCAGATGTGCTTTTGTTATGAACATAATAATGCCCTCTATATGTGACAGACCTCTAAACTGGAGGCTTGGGGAGAGAGAAAGAATAAAGGTCAGGAACAATAATATGGAAAATTGTAATTGTGCACAAAACGTGTAAGAGAATTGTTATGATAGCTGCATGCACTGTACCTCTAATAGTTGATTAGAGTCAACAGCTTATTGAGGAAGAGAAAAATTAATTTCTCATACAATATGGCCATGGAAATACGTCACAAAGCAGAAAGGCATAAAGCCAAACTTACTGCTGGGTCATACGGTAAGTGCCTTTACTTCTACTTGTACCAGCTGTGGCCTGTAGTACTTTCCCACAAGGTAAAGGTCCTTGAAAATGTACAGAAAGTAAGCGCTTGAAAAGCTGTCTTCAGTCTTCAGGTGTATATTCGGAAACCTCCTTCTAGGGGTGCTGCAGCTGAGTAGCACCTTCAGAAAGAAACCCAGCAACACACCAGCTGCTCCCTCAACCTGTTAACCCTCTTGCCTTGCTTCAAATATTGCCATAATTATTTTAGACATATAGTCAAGTGTAGACAGATGCATAACCAGCTCTGATTTAATTTATTTCAGTATCTCATGCATGTGTATAATCTGTAATTTAAATCAATAAACATTTATTAAGCAGGTTGTCTATTGAGTCACAGATGCTCTTGCTGCAGTTCATTACGCTGACTCATGTTCCCGAGTGCCCAGTGAGCGCTGGAGGAATAAGGTACTGCAAAGTAAGTGATAAATGTCTAATGCCTCTGGCTCTTCAAGGGAAAAAAAAAAGTATTACAGTGCTTGAAACTTAAGTTTAGCAGTATTATTAAACAGTGGGACTGAAACTCGAAGCTGGAGTCCTGTCATGTTTGATATTAGTTGAAAAAGAATCTAGAGCAAGAAAAACAGCACTGCAAGACCAAAAAGAACTTCATAACAACATCCACAAAACCTCAGAAAATTGAGATGTTGCCCTGAAACTGTAAATGCACCGCTACACTGCTAATCAATGACAGGTTTGGCAACATAGAAATGTCACATACAAACTTCAGACAACTCAGAATAGTTCATCATATTCACAGATCACATTAAAGGTTAACATTAAACCTAATGACTTCTTTGAGATGACTGCTTTTACAAATACAAAGGAAATGAACATTACACTCAGACTAAATAGGGTATTTAAATTTCCTGTAATGAATAAAAGCAGACGGGAGAGCAGTAAAATGAATTAGAAACAAGCCCAGCAGATTGTAGATGGAAAAAATGTAATTATGTCCAAGTCCATTTTTTCACTAGCAGCTGACAATCATATTGATTGAAGTGATTGAGAAAGTCAGAAAAACAAGTATCTTCCATTGCATATGAATAGGAGTGTCTGTAAAAGTACCTACGGAGAGTTCAAAACAAACTGTATTTAAGTAAAATTTGCAAGGAATGAAAATTCCTCAAGGGCAGCAGATATCCTTTGGGGCCACAACACACACAGTTGGTTATATTGCTATTTGACAGAAAGTGGATGTTCTAGATGTTCCAGGCCATACATTTTTTCAGAAACAGATGGACAAGCTCTGCCTACAACATAGCAGTTAATCTCTAGGAAATAAGGAGCTTTTCAGAGTCCCTGGTGCTTCTGTTCAGCTGGTATTCTAGGTAAATACCTTATGGAAGTTAGAAAGATACTCATCTGCAAATTATTTGGATGACTATTTATGAGTCCCCAAAATCACTAAAACAGAAAACTGGCCAGTTAAACTGGTCAGAAAAGAAAATATCGTCCACCACACAGAGGCCAACACTTAAAACTCCTATGCAATACTGGTTTTCCTCCACTGAAAACCGTGTTTCTCAGATTAAGCTTTGCATCAAGAGGCAAGGCTCAGAACTCACAAACTGAGGTCCTGCAGTGAGAATTTCACAAGGACAAATGGCAGAAGTTAGCTGTTGTTGAAAAGGTGCAATACTACTGGCAGTAGCAGGCCTGAAGGAATTACCTGAACCTTTACCCTAGCTGAGTAAGGGGATGGAGSCCCAGAAGAGGACCTACCTCCACTTCTTCACAAGACCAGCCAACAGAGCATGTCCCAGCACTCTGCACTTCTGACAGGTGGAGTTTGGCAGATGGGGAGCGGGAAAAATGACATGGAGCTAGTTTTGCTAGACAGTCACCCCTTGAGCTCAAACCAAATTCACAGACTACTCCAAGTTCCCGGGATAAACACTTTTTTTTCCCTTGGATATAAAATTGGTATTTTTTCCCCCATTGCTCCTTTCCTCTCTAAATATGCTTAGGTTTTCATTTTTATTTTGTAAGTAGGGTTCTTCTAAGTGGGGAAGCAGTACCTACTAAAAGCACTCTCAGAGCCCACTCTCAGAAAGCGTTTGAATTGGTGGTGGGTTACAGATGAAAAAAAAAAAAACAAACACACAAATCAGAGTAACGTATTTCCACAGAAAATACTGAGGTCCTTTTAACTTAAATCTAAAATGCTACATTTCAACAACACAATGTGTGTGACGAACACAAAGCTTCACAAATTTAGATAGTATGATGTAATGATAAATAAAATATCAGCTGGTCCTTGAGGATCCTCCATTAGTCCATTCTCTTTGCATATTTAAATTGCATTCAACCATCCAGCTAAGTTATTGTACCCGAGTGCATCATGAAGTATAGTCTGTGCAGTGTCATTAATCTATAACGAACACAAGAAATTATTCTTTGCATAGATCCTAAACAAACAGAGAAATAAAATACTCTCCTGCCCACTATACAAATGTTTCTTAACTGTTCATTTCAACAGCTGCAGTGCTTTAGTGGGAGATGCTAGGAATTTGAAATCTAACAATTTACTAGTCCTCGGTCACAGAAGTGCCTTCAGGTAATCTGGTGAGGCAATGGGGGGGACACAGTCTCTGTCCTGAAGACTGCTAGTTTGCCTACACAGAGAAGCTATATTGCACACTAACGTGTGTGAAATACACAGTGCACTTGATATGTTGTGAGAATTCCCCACCGCAAACAATTCTAGTTTAATCTAAGCGAGATTACATATTCTTTTATTGAAAAACATGGAAAGAGCATATCTATACCATTTAGCAGCATACAGCACAGACAGCCTGCAGCTACCTCCGACAAAGCTGGTACACCCACATGACATTATGAAGAGGTGTTAACCAGACCAATCTAAAAGGAGTATAGCTACATCAGCTTCATTGCAATACAGCTGTGACATAACCGTACTGCTTCAATTTCATGGGCACTTCTGCACCATGTATTGTGGGCACATGCTCTAAAATTGTCTATTCAAGGAGTTAGTATAAAGAGAGTACCTAGAACAAATTACATAGATGAATATACAGCTTGCTTTACTTGCAGCAATTCCCCTTTGTAGGCAAGACCTGTTATTCTACAGGGTATGCTTAAATCCTGGTTTGGATTAAACAGCCATGAAATTGAGTGCAGGAATCTGAAAAGGTTTTATCACCAACACAGAGTAATGTAGTATGGACAAAGAACTGAGAGATTTTAGCATTTTTCAAGCTTTGGAGGCGTTGGGGGGTTGTTTCCTCTCCTTCCCCACTTAAATAAAACCAGTAACACACAGTAACAGGCTAGCAGCTTTCAAGTGTAGGTTCCTTTGCTATCTAAGTCTCGTTCATGTAGCTTAAGGAGTCATAATCCCAAGTGAAGACAGTGAGTTAACAAAGAGTTTTTGATAATTCCACATTTTCTTCAACTTTATCGTCTGAGCACAACTCAGAGTCAGGAGACAGAGCCCAGAAGCTGTCCACATGGTGGGAAGAACATAAATTGTAATTTACAAAGTACTTCATGCAACACATAAGGACACAGTAACGAGAATGAATTCTCACAGCAACATAGCCAAGAGAAATCTATTAAACTTCTTGGAACATATGCAACTGATGGAAGCAAAGTAAACAACAGTATCAACGAAGATCGTTAAAAGCTAAGTGGGAACTTGAGAAGAAACCAAGACCAAATTCAAGGATTTGCATTTCATTCAAGAAACTCTGCTCATTCATTCTTTTTTATCTGAACAATAAGACAACTAAAGTGTCTCATAACATTTATCAAGAAGATAGATCAAGAAAATATACGAGTTATACATCTCTTCAGAGTTAACATCTTTCTACGTTCAGACTGGTTGTAGTTTATTTACATGCTCTGGAAAGGAAAACTGGTAAGTTCCCTTAGCTGCACCATGAATATACTTTGTAAGAGGTTTATGCAGTCTTCGCAAGGGCAGTCATAGTGGAGCATGGACCTAAGTGTTGAAAGGTGCTCAGAATGCGGACTATCATGTTAAATATGAAGCTCCAGTGGAATTCACTGACACCAAACAACCCTTGTTTCTGAAAGGCACTGATTTTTCCAAGGCCTCCAAGTCTACAATTCTTGTCCAGAAGAGAACCAAAGCCACCTGAACGCAGCTCTCATGAACAGTAGTTAACTCATGGGGTTGACCTACAACACAGATCTCATGAAGTTTCAGTTTCTGAAACAGATTCTGAAAAACAGCATCCTTGAGAGTGTTTGGGAATTCCCAGCCCTCTTTTTTTCTCCTATCCATTCTAACAGAGGTGATGACTGTAGTTTGAATAGCCCACTTAAAACTGGCAGCAGTAATACCTATCCACCTATTCTTTACTTAATTTCAAGAAATAAGTACTGAGTACAAATAACAGTTTCTCACCAGCACTCCCTCTTACTTCCTTCAGATTGAAAACACACAAAAAGTGTATACAATTTCCATCAAGAATTCAAACTATCCCCAGCACTATACAGCATTTTCCATTTAGCAAGAACACACTTACGTGAAAAAGAGAAAAGCACGCAGCAACACAGACTAGGAGAGAGGAGAATAAGACAGGGAGAGGAGTGTCAAACAGGCTATATTATTTTTGTAGACTTTCAGCATGAGAGGTTACTTGGGCTTTGTCAATATTAGTGCATGGAGAGAACAAAGGTTCACAGTTGAGTACTTAGCTTGGTATAGCTGACGAAGAAAAGTTATTAATAAAATGTGCCACAAAGGCAGCTGTTTCATTTGCAGAATTCAAGTGTGTCCATCTAATTAAAACTCCTTTCATGCAGCAAAAAAACAGGGCTGAGCATTCCAAGACCAATGCACCCTAAGTTCCCATAAAGTGCTTAACATGAACTTCAGAACCAATAGTTAAGAGGTTTCTGTGTCAGGAGCTAGTGGAAAAAGTCTTGAGGTTATGAGCACAAAATGCCCCTATTTAGTTCATCCCATATTCAGGAAAACAGATTCTATAAATAAAGTGACATCAATTAAATACATCCAATTTCTCCTTATAATTGAAACAAGCCTGAATGTTGTGCTGCTCAGGTCAACAAATGATAATAGTAATAATGCCTATAACACTTTCTATTTCATGTTACAACCTCTGAGAAGCAAATCCCGTCACAGTGAATGCCAGCAATACAGGAACCTTGAGATTGCAACTAAAGAGGTCTGAGCCCAAAGAGAAATGATTGCAAGTTTGTTCTATTTGGCTTAAGCATGGTTCAGTATTAAAGTAGAACATTAAATCTGTCCCTACAAATTCAATAGCACATCTGTAAAATTAATAGCACAAATAGCAGCCAAGAGATCTTGAAGAGAAAAAGCATAATCCAGAAGATGACACTGCATTATATCTCATAAAAGTAACATTAACCTTCAATACCAAATACCTAATCTGTTCTTTTACTTCTTTTCTGAGAAAATAAATACACAATAGTAAGCACAGGCATATAGTACTAGAAGATAAATACACCAAAGTGGAATCTAAACTGAGCAAAGACTTAATGTTGAACTCCAGAGGTTTTAATCAAGAAAAAGGTCTTCCTAGAGCAGGGTTTCCTTTCCCATGGTGCAATATTTACATAGGATTGAAGTTGTTCAGGTGACCTTGGTTACCACAAGGCTATGCAGACCTGTCACTTGAAGCAAAATGTTATTACCTTTGGGGACTGGAGTAATTACAATCAATTTGCTGTGTTGATTGGCTAGTGACCTCTTCTTCAACTTCTTAATTTGCAATACAGAGAAAGTTCCAAATGAAGTGAGTGAAGGCCCATAAAGTGATCTGATATTCTAAGAAATACAGCCACATCACTGCTGAAAACTTCATTTAATATCCATTTGAATTTTTAGAGGCCCTGCTAATTCCCTCTTTTGCTTTCACCTGTTGTGACCTTTTAGGAGACCAAGCTTCAGTGTCACCTAAAAGAGTGAATAACGTTATTAACAGTAGCCATTTATAGCTACTCATATGAGGACCAAGAACTAATTTCAAAGTTAAACTGCTGTTCTGGTTGTGGTCTCAGTCACACCATTCTGTGCCACTGTCTTCACTGATTTATGTGGAGTGACTGCTGTTTGGCAGCTAGCTTCATAAAGTAGTATCGAAAAGTACCTTTTCATTGCTAATGTATTTTAAAAACAAAGCTGCAAATCATTCAAAAATAAACTCTTGGAAGCTGCAAATGCTTATGCTTGATTTATTACTTTACCATATCTGGCAAAATGAACTTCCTCTCTAATGATTGCTGTGTTCTAGATTCTTGTTTGGACCTTTTTCAGAAGGAAATCTGCATTTGAGCTGACAATTTCCATGTCAGGTTTCATTCAAATGCAAATTACCCTAGCTGAATTACATAAACCACTGAAAACAGACTTTAAAGCAAACTTCAGTCCTTAACTCTGGCAATGCTGCTGAGTTTGACTGTAATTACCACTACACCAGCGCGTCATTTACAATCCCCTAATGCCCTGTATCTATTGCTATCAACAAATTATGGATTACCAACCCAGTTGGTTGCTGTCAAATATATATTGTCTGTCTAGTGTTCAGACTAATAGCCTGCAAATAACTGACTGGAATTTTGTCATGTCAATACAACACCTAAGAGGAAAATGAGCACAAAGGGAAAAAACTAAAGTGAAAGGTATGCATAGATGATCTCAGCAACTTTTTCATCTTGTGTAATACAGTTAAGTATATTTGAATCAAGACCACAGAATCTGGAAGGTGAGTAATGCTTAACCTACTCTTTTATAGCAAATAGAGATGGAACACGAAATGTTCTTTGGTCCAGGAGATAAACGCAACTTCTTTTCGCTTTATATTTGTAAATACTTTTTTCAGTCTATTGCTTGGCAGCCTCTGCTGGAGTTGAAGCAGGAGTTGCAGCTACTTAAAGCAGGAAAATCAGCTTTGTGGAATTGTGATTAATCGATGGAGTCCAGTGACACAATCACAGGAAGAAAAAATACCTTGCTGTCATGCCACTAAATATTTCTGATAGTAAGTTACATAATAAAGAAAAAAAAAAAAAACTTCTCTATTTGAAGTTGTCTAAGAGTTGAACTTTTTCTGTTGCACATTTCTCTACATTTCTTACTATATTTTGAGAAATGCTTTACACTGGATTTCATATTTAAAGAATTTCCTTGTTTGTTTCTTCTCTCCAGTTTTGGAGTTACAGAAATCCATAGAAGGTTGCATGTGCAGACATAATTTTGGAAATCATTAAAACTGTGCAAATTGTACACCTGTATTCTCTTGGACTCACAAGCAGAATGATTAAAAAGAGGATTCTATGAGAAATCATACAGAAGTAGGGGTTTATGTGCAGAAGTATATGATTTATGTGCCCACTGATGTGATGTGCAAAATCTACCCATATCCTCTTGGGGTATTTATGGTGGTCCCATTGAAGTGGCTGGACCACATGCTCTCATCTCCATATAGACTTTAACCTTTCTATTTTATATAATGTTCCTGCTCCATATGAGAAGTTATAAAATTGCAGGTAAATATCCAACTGAGGGAAGAAAGAATATAGATAAACTAACAGTACAGCATATCCAGAATTGTAAAATAGACTTTAGTGCAGAACGTACTTAAGCTACTAAAAGCAGAAATTGGATGTACATGCCAGGGGAAGTATCACTGTTGTTGCTTTCTTTCCCTAAGCATCCTGACACAGGATGTCAGGCTAGATGAACATCTGATCTGACCCAAGACCACTGTTCTTAGGTTCTTATTAGTAGGTATAGTCATTCCAGATAGTGTCACTGATTACAAATGTCCATCAAAGACATATTGAGAATTAACCAACATGCTGAGGACATAGGCAAAAATCCTCACTGTATCTGAACTGCTGTAATTTTCTTGCTGTCAAAATTGCTATGTTGATTTGTATCTTGCCCTACAGATCTGTTTGACCAAGTCTATCATGGTATTATGACAGCATTTAATAAATAATTAACAGGGTGGAGTACTGACCTATTAAAATCAATGGAAGTGTAACCTTTAATTTTAGGGGGAAAACTGTTTGCAATGCATAATGAAGTCTGAAAATAAATTTCTAATTAAAAAACCTACTTTTCTAGTGTCTTCTCATATTTATAGGTGTGTCTGCAGAGCTCATTTGGTAAGTTCTTTTAGCTACACACTGTTATTTTTTTTCCACTATTACTTCCTGCTTCTGCATTAATACTACCTGTTGTGGTAACAACACTTTCTTTGAAATCATATTTCTTAAAAGCAAGAAAATTGTCTGGAAATAAAGAACTTCCCAAACACATTCTCTATGGAAATTTTGAGAAATCAATTTTCAAGTGAATATTTATAGGTGTCTTAACTAAGCAAGGAGCACACTAGGACAAAGGATGCTTATAGATTTTTTAAAAGTCTTTTGTAAAATGATTTTCAGAACATACAATGGCATAGGATAATAGAGAGCATGTTACAGGAAACATCTTTTTGTTTTGTGTTTGTAGAGCACAAAGCACAATAGGATCCTAGACAACAGATAAGAGCTTCTAGGACATGACAGAATGTGTATAAAGAGCAGTATTATGCAGTTTCTATTTAAGTATATATTTTTTCATTAGATCTTTTTAAAATGTCTTTACAGTTTCTTCTTAATTTGAAACTGTTTCTCTGTTGTTTCCTTGTTTGCACCTGGAGGAGAAACTGCTGAAGATGGGTGTGGAAAATACCAGTTTACTCCTTGAGAAGAATGATTTATCAAGATCTAATAAAAGTGAGTGGCATACGAGAGCTGTGCAAACAAGGCCATCTCTTGACAGAATTGACAGAAGCAATATGTGCGCTGCTAGGGAGATAAGAGATTGCGGCTGTTCTAAACGCTGGCATGATGTTGTAAGCTTGTCGTCTATTGCATGGATCAGCTTCTTCGGGTTTACAGGTGTACAATTTAGGATTTAACATGTTTGGCTAAGAACAATCAAAAGCTTAGTATCTATAGCCCTCCAGAAAAAATAACTGCCCAAATAATTCTCATGTAGAATTCTGTAAGCTGATGATGTGTTGCCACTTTCCTAACCACAAGGGCACAAAAGATGAAAAGATGGTTAGTTTCTAAGGTATACAGCGACTTTTGAAATATACTGCATCCCAGCGTGGTAGCTATTTAAAGAATTTCACAACTACTGTCACACTTCCCATAACAAGGAGAAGATACGACAAGAGAGGCATTTTTTTTATTGCTACCCACATCCTATGAAAAAAATAATACAGAACATCAGACTTGACCTTACAGCAGTGAAAAAGAACTATTACCTCCTTGGAAATGCTGACATCGTTTTTACAGGGGCTGTGCCCCCTCCAGTACTAGCTAGTAGTGATATTTGGTAAATTCTTAGCCCAACGAAGGGCAAAATGATGTCACAAGTGAAATAGCACTGCCCAGCAGGGAAGACTGTGTACAGATCATACTGAAATACCTTTCTATAGTCTGGGCTCTAGACTTCATTTTGAAATTACAGTTATCAACATATATGAAACTGAAACATGCAGCTCCTTACTGGAGCTTGACTGATATATGACACAGTAGCAACTAGCTGCTTTGCATTTCGAAGTAATTCCAGTTTTATCTTCTAAAGAGGCTCTTGGAAGAGAGGTAATAAAAATAGGGAGGAAAATGAACACAGGAAGTAAAGGAAAATAAAGAGAGAGAACTGTCCTCATAACAGTAGAGTGAAGGGAGGTAACTAGCTGGTTGTCAGTGAACAATTTGCTTTCATTGATCTCATGGTTAAATATTGAAAACATTTGCCTGCAGCGTTCAATGAATGAGAATAAATTCCTTAATCACCCCACTTTTTGTGCCTGTACTTATAAATCAACATGTGTTGCAAGAGGAAAACTGGCAAGGTTTTAAAGAATGCTCTACCACTGTCAGCTGTGTCTTCTAATTGTCCATGTCATGAACTTCCCACAATGGTAGCCCTTCTTTTCTGGTCTGATCTTTATTTCTTTTATAAAACAATATTAAATACTGCCAAATACATGTATCGAAAGTTTAATGTGTGCTTAATGTGTTTTAACACCTGGCAATAGGGTCACAACTATCTCAAATTCAACCGAAGTTTTCCAACCATATTCTGTAAAATACTAAGGCTATGGGTTGAGAAATATTCTATGTAGTTATACGGTCATATAACATGCTCATGCACATGTTACAGCACACATTACAGCAAACAGCTTGTTAAACTCTAGTGTTATGTCTTGCTAGCCTTTTCCTAAGGAAAAAAATCTTTCTACATAAGATATAATTAAAAATTGATTGATCTTGTTACATCTTTCACTATGACTAACTCATAAAATTTAGCTTCTTTTTCTCCTCACTGAATTATCTGTGAATCAGTTAAGCACATACAAGCCACAAACTCACGCTAGAAGTCCATTTAGCCCAACATCCTATTCAACAGTGGCCAAAAGTGAATGCTTGCGAAGTAGCAGAACAAGATAAGTATATTTGCAAAGCAACCTCACAGCTTCTGATCATTTTAGTTCATGGACTTAGTAAGACAGATATGGTTAATTTGTATTTAGCAATCTCGAAGGATAACTGGGCTTATTTTAACTCCATGTGGCTCTTCGTCTCTCCGTATCTTGTGGCAAAGAGCTCTTCTGCTTGACTACAAACTAATCCCCTCCTCAACCCACTCCTGTTATTTTGAGCCCATCTTCTGCTGTCTTCATGTGATGTGCCTTACTTTCCACAAAAATGGATGTTCTTATAAGATGTTCCTCATTATTTCCCAGGCAGTCTTGAAGAATATGTTACTGGTTATTTTTGAATTATTCATCAACACATTTAAACGATTATTACAGTCACGGCACCAGTTTAGGATGTTTTTAAGATCTGCTTCTGCTCTGAAGAAAGCCCACAGCTCACAGCTGTTGTCATGAGGTTTCATGTTCCTTGCTTTGCCAGTAGCACCAGTTTTCAATGCCTGCCATTTATACACATAAAAAAGCAGAGGAGGGATGTTTCCAAAAGCCAACACCGCAAACAATCTAAAATTTAAAAGCCAAGCTGGATTCCTGCCTTCTCAGCCATCACACCGCCTGGTTTTGCTGGCCAATTTGTACTTTCAATCAAATATGGGCAATCTATGCCTGCTTTACAGAATGCTGAATAAATAATATTTTTCAAGTCTTACTGACAGCAATGTAAAAATTGTACAAAATAATTTGAAACACTAATGGAGTAGGGTTACCTCACAGACATGCAATTCATTTGTGCCTGATTTCCATAGAAGTCCTTGTGACTGAAAGGAAGTTTCTCCTTGCGAAAACTGAAGGAGAGGTCTTAATTCAGATGTATGTGTTCCATGAACTTTTGTTTTATTAAAGAGACATTTACCTCTGAAAAGTATATTATCTTCCAAACTAAAGCCCCCTTTGTTTTCAGAAACTGCAGTCTTCTACTTGCCTTCCTCACTTCCCTCAGGATCTTGAACACCACTACAGACAAGGCTGCCATTGATGATCACCTCCTTGACCAACTTTTCTTTGTTAGTGAATAGCAGATCCAAGAGATCCAAGGTGGCTACACTCGCTTCCTCATGTTAATTGGGTAGTCTGTAAAAAATACCCATGAACACGTCACCCTTAATTGCCTCTCCCCGATCCTGCTCCACAAGGCCCTATTTGTCATTCCATAGAAAACCTCCATACATTCAAGCTGCTGCTTCATGTAAAAGGTATGCCTCCCTCCTCATCTTCCCAGCCTGTCTTTCCTAAAGAGCCTGTCTCCACGCCTCACAGAAGGCCAGTCATCCAAGCCATCCCACTGTATCTCAGTTACTCCAACGGTGCCATACTTCAGTGTCTGCACAGGGAGCTCTGACTCCCCCTGCTTGTTTCCCAGGCAAGTGCGCTTTCATCTATGAGCACTTGAGGTGAGCCCCGTTTCAGCCTCTTATCTTTCCTGAGGGCTCCTTCACTTCCCTCACCTTGCTTCACACACTTACCACCCTGAACTCCATTCCCTCACTTAGATGCAAGCTATTAGCACCATCCCCCAGCATGAATTATCAGAACAATTTTTAATTATCCTGCAAATTTACTAGTGTTAATGGAACACAAATTGAGAAAACACAACATACTTGATTTGTATAAAATTGTATCATCGGCTCCAATCTTTTTTTTCCTTGAATGGATTGCAAGGATAGAGAAAACTGCTTCTCTGGACAGGAGGATAAGAATAACCATACTGTCATGGTCAAAATTGACTAAATTCTTAAATTCTTTGCTGAATCGAGTTTGGAAGGATTTCTTTGAAGATGCAGCAGTTAGGCATTTAGATCCCAATGAATTTCAATGACTGTGGTCAGAAGAACTTGTCTGTATGTAAACTTCTGCTAATTTTCATTATAAACTTATAATGGTGAAAGCTTTGTATGACCGTACTTATGTTCATATCCAGGGGGTTAAAATCATACACACTGCACTTATAAAGTGTTCAATAGGCCAGGGCTATATCCTATACTGGTTTACATTGTCCAATAAATAATATGGATCTTTTCAGGCAAACAAGTGTACTGGGAATACTCCCTAAATGAATAAGGCTCAGGATCCTTATTTCTTTTATTGATGCTAAGAATTTATATTCGTTTGACTTAAATGTCCATAAAAAAAAGCTGCAGCAATTTATTATGTTAGTGTAAAATCACACCAGATAAATTGAGGTAGTTGTGCATGCCAATAGAATGAAATCTTTATTTATGTTATACTTTAAATTAAAATGAAAATAAACTGTTTGCCAGAAGTGTCTAATATCCTATGACTTTTTACAGCAAAAAGTATTACATTTTAACTACCTTTCTCTTCTCCATTCTTCCACCTCACTTCATCATTGTCAGGCCACAGTTAGCAGGCCTGTGAGTTCCTTCAGGGGAGAGAGGGCACTCTGGTTAAATTATGCAAAAATTTGTATACAGAAAGTTAAGTATGAGGAATTTTGCTTCTAACACAACAAAAGCTTCAAAATTTCAAGCTTTCAAAGTTCATCATTTACTGCTAGTTTAGATTCAGAAAAACAACTATTTCATCGAAGGACACCTGAAGTACAAAATCTCATCTTAGTTTATTGTCTCTATCCGTGAACTGCAGGTAAATAGAAGGGATCAGTGCTTGGGGAGCAGAGGGTTTATGGATGACAGGCACTAGAGAAAGTATTTAATAATGCAGGCAATATCATCTTGCTAGAGAAAGTGCTTTGGAATTATGCCTTTTCAGACAAAATTAATGACTTAGTTCAAGCATACTCAGCCTAACAATTAATCAGTGGAAGTTCTGTGAAAGACTGTCAAAGGAAATGGTGGAGGTGAAACACTTCAGGGATTTACCATACTCTTAATTTCTAGAAAGCAGCAGGTTGGTATACTGATCACATGCCTGCAGGCTTGAAGCCAGAAGTTCATACAGTTCTGAATGCATTTTATTACTATCATCAACAAAAAGTAGAGTATATTCAATAATAGAGCCGGTTTCCCATTTGCTACAAAGGCAATATAGCTGATGTATGATAATGTAACTGTAATTTTGATTTAACAGGACAGTTTTAGTATGACTGTATGTTACAGTTATCTACATATGGCCCACATGACGAATTATTTTTCATGATCTCATCGTCACAAGGAAAACGTGTGGAATAGTAACACCAGAGTGATAAACAAGGATAAAATAGCTAATCATGCAAGTACTTGAGAACTGTGCTAAAGAGTTCATTGACACTGGATACAGTGAAAGCAAGATATCGATACCTGAAAGTACTAATTCCCATTTAACTTTTACATCTGTTTTTCATGCATGACCTGAGTTAATTGAAGATTGCCTCCCTAAATAAAAAAATCCCATTGACTTCACTGGGGTCTGGATCATATTCTTAATTCTTTGCATTCATTTAAATACACACCATTTCCTTCATAGTCTGACAGAGTAACGGGAATTACAGTGATTTAAAACTGAACTTATTGTTCAGTGTATCTGTGGGCATCAACTGAATATGGAAATAACAAGTAACTAGCTCAAGTTCACAAGAAGACTCTTGACGATCACAAAAGCTCCAAACAGTTGTGCACTAAGCACTTCCATCTCCAGTGTGTTTGCTTGGAAATAGAAGCAATTTCAACACACAGAGAAAAAGGTGAATCTATTTCCAAAAAATGAAGAAAGCTTGGATTGAGATTTGATGCAAAGATTTGTATCAGTGCAAGCTTAACCTGACCAAGTCTAGTTTGCCACATCCAACATGTTCATCCACATCAGGATGTTACATTTACGATAACTTTTCTGAAAGAGTTTCTTCCCACTTGGAAAACCTCAATTATTGCCTTTAGGCTGTATTAAAAGGGATGAGCTTTATCCTAAATTAACCTCCTTTCATATCTTTGCCAAGACTTTTACAGGAATAAGACCCTAAAAAGCAAACAGCAGGTGTTGCTTTACAAAGTCAGTTTGCATATATACCACACTTTCACCCAACAGTCAAAAAATACAGCTCCTTACAGCAACTTTCTATATAAAAATGATAGAATTCATCAAGATTCTGCCAAGATGAGTGTTTCACATACTAAGTATCTGAATAGAGGCCATCACAGATTAGATTTAAGTCTCACAAGATTGCTCCATCAATTCCAAAAGACTTATGGTACATTGGTGAAGCTAAAGAACTTTTAAATCATGACTACGTATTTTCCTGCTTCAGTTAGGCTATTTATTTATTTGTTCGTTTGTTAACAGAAGGCTCTTTTGCAGCCATTATGCCAATATTTTTTTCATTAGTCAGTGCAAACAGCATAACTTTTTCTTCTTCTTTTTAATGTCAGATGGACCCACATTTAAGACAGCATCACATCACACCCAACAATGTTTGGGTAGTATTGCTCTCAGACACTTCTTCACCTAGAGAAAATGAATATATGTATGGACAGAGATGCAGAATAGAAAAATACTAAAATATCAAGCTAAAAGTATTTTCAGTTCAGAAAAAAGTGTTAGATTTCCAATCAAATGGAACCGTGTAAGTACTGTTTTTAATATAATGATGTATACTAACCACTCTGCGGTTCAATCCCACACATAAAAAGGTAACCAAGATGACAACAGCAGTGTTGCACCTAGAACCACAACTAAGTAAAAATAGCAAAACCAGGTAATAGGGGATGTACCAAACACAGCAGCCCACCAGGGCCCTATATTCTCCTAAGAAGAGTTAGGAGTTCTCCTAAGGAGAGTTAGGAGTTACTCTCCTATCTGGAGAGTAACAATCACGATGAAAAGCAGAGAAAATTCTTCAGACAACAGTTACTGGCAAAAGCTAAATATCCAGGTGTCAATACTAGACATAAACTTTGTTATTCTTTGATTTAGTCATAGTCACAGAAATGTATGTCTGGTTGAAATCATTACTTGACTTTTGACGTACAGCACGTGCCTTTAGTCCAGATAATAAAGACAATGTTTAACTAGTTCTCCTCTGCATTCTACATTTACTTCAGGAAGCAGGTAATTCTCAACATTTAACATCAACATTTTATGAACAATAAATATCAAACTTTTGTGGCTGTAAGGGCACTCAGGTGAAAAGAAACATTAGTCTAATAAAAAAAAAAAAATTTGCTTATTTAAGTAATTTGGGTGGCAAGCTTGGGAGTAATGAGGGTGAAAGGGAGAAACTAGCTGATCCCAGAGCACCTTCCACTTTGCAGTATGCCCCTCTCCTTTCTTTTTTCACATGCAATTCTCTTTTCCCCATCCTTGCTTATTAGAAGTGGATTGACAGCAGAGAACTAGGTCACATCATGAAATCAAACAGTAGGAATAATTATGATGGACACACTTGGATGAAGCAGGATAAAGGCAATTTGATAAGGAGCGATTCAATTCTCACTGTAACATAATCTTTCTAGTAACTTTTACAGGGGTTGGACTGAAATCTACATCTACAAGATGGGCCATCTACAAGAAGGGCCGGAAGGAGGACCTGGGGAACTACAGGCCTGTCAGCCTGACCTCGGTGCCGGGGAAGATTATGGAGCGGTTCATCTTGGGGGCGCTCGCAAGCCATGTGCGGGACAACCGGGGGATCAGGCCCAGCCAGCA
>JAYKAV010000192.1:146763-165527 GCA_035582835.1 Phoebastria nigripes
AGGCTGCCCAGGGAAGTGGTGGAGTCACCATCCCTGGAAGTATTTAAAAGACGTGTAGATGAGGCACTTAGGGACATGGTTTAGTGGGCATGGTGGTGTTGGGTTGACCGTTGGACTTGATGATCTTAGAGGTCTTTTCCAACCTTAATGATTCTATGATTCTATGAAATATAGACGTGAGGAAGAAGCACGTATCACTTTCCATGCTCAAGGAGAGGCTAAGTAAACTGAGATGCTAAAAGTAGAAGATTCACATAGTAAAAAACCTTTGTATTTCTTGGGAAAGCCAGGAGAAAAGATCAGCAGCTGAGTTGGAGAAACAGAAGAATTTGGGTAGTGAGATGGACTGATGATAAAAAAGAAGAGTATATATGTTCTTTGCTATAAATTTAAAGTAATTTAAAAAGAATTTAATCCTTCACTGATTGTCACTATTACCATTAAAAAGACAAATAAATTTCCTGTTGTCTGTAGTGTTTCCTGGCTACTAACTCCATGAGAAAGCACCCAGAGATTTTAGTACTTCTTACACAGTGGATAAAATTAATCAGAATACAGTAAACTCTATCTACATAATAAAAAAGCATGTTTGGCCTTGAAATGGCCTGATCTATGACTGCCACAGGAAAAAGTGGCTGTTGGCACTGATTTTAAGATTTTTTTAATATGTCACTCAGGATAAGTTGTTTAAAGAATGATTGCTCTGTCTACTTTGGTCACATTTAAATGCCAGATTGGGGCTGTCAAATGTGACTGGATTTATCAATGAGGCAGAAGGATACAGAGGAAATTAAAAGGCTGCAAAATAAATTATTTGGGAAGTTAATTATAAATAATATAATCTCTATATGCGAATATTAAATGTGTTTGTTTAATTAAATCACTGCAGATTTTAAAAGTTCTTTCTGGCTTCTTTGACATGTCATCCCATCAGACTGTTTCTTGGGGATATAATTATTTAGTTAAATGATTAAATGAATGCTGTAATACATATTAGCCATTCTAAGCTTTAAGCATATGAAAGTGTTTTGTCAGTATTCTAACTGGGGACTGATCTAATTGTGAAAGGTTATATTAGGGAAGAAGAAAAGAGCCATGCTAAAAAAGCAGTATCATACAGTTATTCTCAGTCGCATTTTGAAGGTCATTTGTAAGTTGCACACATAATACTACTGAGTCATGCAGACCCATTTAGAAGTTTCTCTTTCACTGGCTTAGAAGACTCAAAATGATGGCTCGAACTTGGTCATCATTCAGAGAGGAAGAATGCAGAGTAATTTTTACTTATTAATTTTAGAAATGAGCAGGGATGAATAATCTAGTCGTCACTTGACAGAAATAATGACAAGTAATGATTGTAGCCATGTGTGTTAGACGCTGTCAGTTAGCATCACTTCCTATCATCCTAACTCAGCCCACATTTTGTAATAGATTAGGTGAAATAATATATAAATCCCTAAACAATATATAAGTTTCCATGCCTCTTCTTTCCAATGGACAAACAGTATCAACCCAGCGAGCTATGGCATCCACAGACTACTCACCACCACAAGGTGAGCTACTAATGTAGGGCTGCACAGCTGAAAAGGCAAGACGTCATGTAGCTCTGCTCCCTGCTTTGCTCCTCGGGGGCAGTTGTTCACTTTTATGACATACCAGACAACCACCACCAGGAGACACCTACTTATGACTTATGTATTCACAGCATGAGCCTAAATCTCAATGTAGTCTTACCTTTCAGCATTGTATTTTGATAGCCCCAAACTGACACATAATAATGTGTTGCTCTTTAATGGCTTGTCATTGTTAATGCACCGTGTTCACTATTTTAATTCCTTGGGCTCCTGGGTTCACTCAAGCATGGATTTGCAGATTATTCCACCCAAGGCATCCCCTGATTATTACTTCTCAGTTTTTGACAATACACCTAGATGGTTGTACTCGAGATAATACACAGTTAAGCTCTTGTATTTTATTACTCTTTCAAGTCAACTTTGCAATGAGAAAAGAAAAAAAGAACCTTTTAATGAACAACTTACTTTCTCCATGTCATAGTATAACCACTTTATTTTTTCAGAATATGGCAATGTCTAAGGTAGCTATTTTTCTTGAGATCTTTAGCTTCTCTCATGTAAGCAGTAAGATTGCATCAGCACCGAAAAGACAGAGTAGGATACATATTAAAAACAACAACAAAATCCAGTAAATTGGTAATCACAGAGGAAGTAGCTCTGCATACTCAAAATTATGCTGTGTAGCTGCTAGTACAAAACGGTTTCCAAGACAAACTTCTTTTCTTCAATACCTCCCAACAGCTTTCCAGAACAGTCAACATCAAGCAGACAGTTTCCATGATGGTTCTAGTACTGAAGATTTCTTTCCCTAAGTGTCAATAAAAACCTTCAGCTGTCTTTAAGAGAGCTGACTGATAAATAGACTGAAAACTTTTTTTTTTAAATGGGTAATTAAACTTGTATTCTTCAAATACCTTTAAATGCATGAATTTTGTATATACTTTCAAAACAGGACTTTTCATAAGGGGTATTTAACTAGGAGAGTACACTTTGCTACATTTAAAAAAAAACACTCGCATTTTCATATCAGAGATATCACTTCTAAGTATATTCCTTGGTGAGGAGAAAAGATCTCTGCTTCTCAGCTAATCCTATACTTACACTAGCTTAAAAATGATCCCAAGGAAGCTATATGTAAATTAAAATCCAGACCAAGCGTAAGGGCTGTAAAACCAACACAGCAAAATTCTACTTTCTGCTACTTAATGTCCTTGCAAAAGGCCTTCTACTGAACCACATATATAGTAAGACCATGTAATATGTATAGTATAGACCCATATATAGTAAGACCATGTCTCAGTTGCTACCAGAAATCTAACTGTAGCAGCAGAGGCAGGCCCACAAGAGCCAGCAAGGTGACAGCAGGGCTGACAGCATCCCCAGCCGCAGAGTGAATTCCTCACTGCCTCTTACTCTGTGGAGCATCACACAGTGAAGATCTGGCCATTGCTCAGAGACACTCTAGACCAGCACTCTGAGGTGATCACATTTCATTAGGAGACCTTTCCTTTACGACAACAGGAACACCATCGTGATGAAAATTAAATTTAGTGTCTTGTCATTTAGCCTGTGAATAAAGACGACTCTAATTAGTATTGATGTACAGATTTTTCAGAAAGCAAATACGTCTAATATGATAAAAGTATGCAAATTTTTTCTTTTTTTTTTTTTTCATAGCATTAAAAAGTGTAACTTCTTTCTCAGAAACATCAGCCACAGGGGAACTATTTTCATTATTTTAGTGTCCCCTATCTCCAAGTAAATATGTGAAATTAGGAACAATAAATTATGCGAGAGTTGCTGCTGAGAAAAACCATATCACGACTGCAATCCGAGTAAGTCACATTACAAGCTCCCCTTGCCTGCTAGAGGAACTTAAGAATCTCTGTTTTCATTTATCTTTGCGTTAAAGCACCTACATTCTCAGGCAAACATAGCCAAAACAGTATGCAAAGAAAGCATCACAATTCAGACAGCTCCTTTAGCATGTCTCACTCCCCGCTACAATGACCGTGCTTTTTGATTTATTTATTCAGTATTTACTATCTTATTTCACTCCATCAAACAACAGTTGTAATTTTTTCCTATGATCAGTGCTTTCTGATGCATATTCCATATTTCCAGCTTGTCCACATCTGAGAGAGATAAGGGTAATGGATGAGGTGGAGATAGAAAAGCTTTTATGCAAAACTGAAAATTTAAGGCTTTCTAGAAAATTGTAGAGCAAGAGGGTTTCAAGGCTCTGGCACTGGATCGAGTATTTTTGCATTTCTTGTCCACAGTACAGAGTTACCTAGTAATCTAGTCTTCTAGTATCATTTTCTACTAGATCAGAATGGGGAAACTTCACTTTTCTCCTAACATATGCCCCTGGCCCCRATTTCTTGTATTCCTTTCCAGTATGCATCCCTCCTGCTCATCACGGCCCCCTTTCTCTAAAGGCTGCCTCCATTCCAAATGTGAGAAGTGCCTCTCCATATACTGCTTTTGGTACCAATTATTTTTCCACTCACATTTCCCCCAAAGATTGTTTCATGCCCATGATTTATTCAACCCTAAAACTGCCACTGCAAAGTGCAAAACTAGTCATTAGTGCAAAGGTCATTAGAAACCATCATTTGTGCTCTGGAGCACGTACAGGACCTAAGAAGGAGGAAAGAGATTGAGCCCTAAAAAATGCAATAGCAAACAGCCAGCTAAACAAAACATAGCATCATCGCTTTAGGATTCATGTAATCACTGGTATTTCTCTTTGAACCTGAGCTGAGCTGGGAAGCTCTTGTTTCCCTATTTGCTTTTTAAACATTCAAACAGCAAAGGGACTTTCTGACTACGCAGGACATGTCATGTAATGTTTATTTGGCATTACTAATTAACCTATGCTCCCTACAAGAAAGGATTCAGGAGAAGAGTTTGCTGTCACTAACAAGTTGAATTAATTGACAGGAGAGAGCACTCCAGATCCTTAGTGCTGATCATTTTTATCAGTGAGAAAAAGATCACTATAACAGTGATGGTGATTTTTGTCCTCACTTGAAAATCAACGAGATCATCAACACATAACCAGTTTACAAGTAGCCTTGCACTATTATCAGATCCCATCCCAAAAATGAAACACAAGTAAAAGGCTTTTTCTCCCATCTGCAGTCCACTGAGCTGTCCACTATCCCGCTAATGAACTTCTTTCTTAGCAGTATTGTGCACCACACATTACAGGCTGCAATTTGCATCATAATAATCCTTTTAAAAAAACAATCCATTTAATGCATTTCCCCCTCTTCAAGTTACACAAAGATGTAACAAATGGTGTTTATGAAGAATAGATGGAACTGGAAGAAACTCTTTTTCAATTTAGAATTTAATTGTAGAAGGCCAATTATAAAATTTTAATTTCCGCTATCATCTGTCTTGAATATTTATCTTATCTAGCAGTTATTTTATTCATAATGGAAACCTTTGATGGCTTTTTTGTTATGCTATTCTGAGTCATGGATAACGCATGCTACACTGGATTAAATTTGTATGGAAAATAGGCCATGCTGGCTTATGTCTGAAATTAGATGCAGCTAACTTAATTTTACTGACATCTAAAAGAAAGGAAGCTTTGTTTAAAAAAAAAAAAAAAAAAAAAGAAATAAATTTACTTTAAAATCTCATAAAATATTTCACTTGGTATCGTATCTGTCTAAAGTATGAAATCTACAGGAGCTTAAACAGCAATTTACTGGAACAGGACACCTGGGGTACCCACTTTCTGCTGATTAAGACTGCATATATTGAGTATTTAATAATGATGTAAATTTAATGTTATGAGTGTTTAGTGTAGTTCAAAAAGCTACTTTTTTAAAGCTGGAAAATTCAGGCTCATGTTTATCCAGAGATACAAACTTCAATGCACTGAAACAACCTCAAACATTAAACATTTCAATCTTCTAAAAGAAGAGAGAAGGGCATGGGGTAGATAAGCACAGATTCCCAATTACAAGGCTATTCCAGTAAAACAGATTTGCTGCAAGATAAAATAGAGAATGTACATACAGCAGGGCAAAGCAGCCCTCTTTTAATTATTGTGGATAAAGCAAAGCAATCACCACTATTTGCACTTCAAAAGCATGACATTTTCACAAAATTGGAAGGGCTATAGATTGTGTAATATTGAGATTATTATTTACAGAAAAAAATAYATCAAAAGATCCGAGCCTCTACACTTAGCACGATTTTAGCTTAATCATCAGTAATCTCTCATTTTGAGTCTGTTCAAGTTATTTGGTGGACTCTTAACATTGGCATGCTAGGCGCATTTTCTGGAAGGCATATTTTGACACTTCCATTCTGTTCCCCCACATTTTTTCCTCTTTTAATATACGCTTTCAGGTTTAACTCCAACAACACTTACATTCGTACCAGTCATGATGTACAACTACAAATATATTAAAAACAAGAATTTGGGGGGAAAGAACCATACTCCTTTCTTTCTCCCTCTCCTTGGTTTAGGTGGAGAGAGGAGTAACGCAGAGAGCCAGCCAAAGGCAGGACCTGCAGGATTCACACACCAGGATCCCAGCTTCTGGTCACTTCAGGGCTTTAGCGCTTTTCCACAGCTCTTTTGCTCCTGCAGTTTCTCTTGACCTCAGCCGCTGCAATGCCAGGAAAACTCTTTCAGTGCAGTTTGTGATAAAGATGAGTATTGATGGAAGCGGGAGGAGAAAGAAGAAGAAGGAAAAAATTATGTTTGGTGTAAGACACTGGCACCATCTTTCTCTCCCTTCTTGTGGCTGAACAAGTCTGAAATTCTGTGATTGAAGCAGTAACGATATGAGTTCAAGAAACTGGATTCTTCTTCTAACAATATACAAAATGAAAATAAAGTGCCAAGTGCACAAAGAATTCAATCAGACCTGCTACTGAATGACATCTGTCAACCTTGAGGTTATAATAAGACAAGGTAGGCCCTTTATGATGCTGCCACACGTAACACACCTTCATGCATGTTAAGCAAGAATGACAAGGTGCGTAAATGCATGCATCACATCCAAGCGGGATTAAATGTGTCATGCCACCATATTGCCACTGCAGTTTTCTACAGAAAAACTCAAAGATGATACAAGCTGCTAACCTCCAAGAAAGAGAATACTGCCTTACTCAGTGTAAAGGCACAGCTGACATGAAATTGGCAGTCCATTCTAGAAAACCACCTGCAAATAAACTTCAGCGAATATTAGTCATCACCCATAAAACCCAGAATAGTGTTCTTTACAGTTACAGAAAAACAATGTAAAATTACTGGCACAAAAATAAGTATTAATTAATTCATACTAATTTTTTATTAGAGAGAGTCATATGTCATACAAGCAACAGAGATCTGAAACACAGACTGGGCGACAGTCACAAGGACTCAATAGTGCTTGTGTTCAGCAGCGCTATAACCCAGAGCAAATACAGGTAAAATAGGTTTATGAACTTTTCACACAGTTAGCATGGAATTTACCCATGTTCCTGCTTGGAAAACCAAACACATGAGTTTGTCCACCTTTCTGATTATCTCAACATAAGGAGCTACTACTTGCTTTTTTCCCCCCTTTTTTTTTTTCTCCTAAGATTTCTGTAAAAACTGAACACTGAGCACTGTACTTAAAAGAAAAAAGTTGTTTAAGGAAGTACATGTCAGTGGGGGGAAAAAAGCAGGAAAAAGCATTTCCCAGCTTGGTACATGGGGACTGGCAGAATTTCAGAGAAGGCATCCAGAATCTTCATTCTCCACCTGGTAAGTCTTTAGTACAACGGGACCTGCTTCACTCAGTCCAGATGTGTTTGAAGGAGTTCTATCAGTGCTCATTATTTTGCTTCTCTGAATGCACAGGTCAAGAAAGTCTGCTACAATGACAGTTGATGAGGCTGTTCACTAACCCAATGGAAGCCCTTCCATTGATTTCTAATGATGATGGATTGACTCATTAGCCTGTTTAGCTTTAGACAGTCACCTGCAAAGTGACAGCTGTTACACTGACGACGTAAATATAAAACATGCTAATGGTTTTGCTTAAACCTGAAATATTATATCACATTGACAGCATTGAATTTGCATATTGAACAACTGATCAGTATCACTTCAACAGTGCATGTTTACTTATTGTCCTTACCTTGGAATGAAAATTAGAGTGAAAACTGATTTTCTTCATAAGCAGAGAAAGCTTAATTGGGCTAAATTGACAGGCTTGCTGGCAGGAATGAAGAGGACAGAGTTTTCTGCTTTTTTGCGTGTTAATGGTTCCTTGCTACTTTGGTGTTCTCTCTGTGGCACAATCTTCTAGCAGGCCTCACGGTCAGACTATGCTATACACATCTTAAGTGTTGCTATAACATGTCCATTCCTCAGGGCAGGCTAACGGACCTCTAATTTGCTCATTTGCACAGCAAAGTAGAACCCAGAGCAGTATGGGTGAAAGACACTTGGGTGGAACCTACTGCAAAGAACATCAAATCACAGTCGCTGTTTGCACAGCACCTGCAGCAGTACTCACTCTGTGCTGGGAGAAGGTGAAAAAAATTGAAAGGTGTATCCCATTATTGCCCAGAATAGACACTGCCATGCCAGTGCCACTTGGCATAGCTGTCCTTAATGTTGAGCTGCACTGAATGACTGAACATGGGGAATAGCCCCTCAGAGCAGCCAACCCTGGAATGAGGGCCCAGCACCCTTCTCCTCACTGGGGTCTGCCGCAATGCCACTGGAAGAAGCTAAGGCAGCCAGAGGGCCCATCCTCTGGGCTACCACCACACTCCTGATTGCTGGAACTCATCTCAGAGCAAAAGCTGAAGTAAATTTTCTTTCTGCTTGTGCAGTCAGGGAAAAGAAACCATGGTTGTGCCTGGGTCAGATGTTTTTTGACACAAGGCAGCATACACAGTCTTGGTAGAAGGAGTATTTATCAGCTCTTCAACTCACAGTATCTAATGGCAACTGTAGTACACAAAGCAGAAGCTGCCAAGGGTACTTCTGGATAAGAAACAGAAGTATCTGCCGGCAAGGTGCCCCCCACAGTTTGGCACAAACAAATCAAACACAGCGTGCACATGTTTCTAAAAGGGTAACTCTGGCAGACATCCTTTCATGGCTGCATATGCTCACACAGTGTGACCAGCTTCTCCCCGAGGCAGAGCGCACACCACCAAGGTGCCGCTCTTCCCTCCAACACACCTTCCCGCACACCCCTGGAAGCAGAAAGCCCAGGCAGCAGAACCAGCTTTTACTGGGGTGGCAGAGCACCATCTCGCACAAACCCCTGCTGCAACCACCCCATTCACACACCCCACGCTGCCCCCAGCCTATAGCCATAGCACGGACCCCCGGGCTACCTCAACAGCAAGAGGCTCTGAATTTGTAATGTATTTAGTATAAAGAGCTATTACATAAATACCACAGTAGTGTGAAACAACTAACATCTCCTTGTAGCTCATATATTCACAATATTACATATCCTTTGGTATTATCAGTGATTTCATAGTACCAGTACACTTGTTTGCATTTATATAGACAGAATGAGCAGAAGATATTAATAAATGGTTAAAATAACACACAACAGACAAGTAAAGCAGGGCCATATTTTTCACCATGGCACTGGCTGGTCCTCTGTGCAGAGCTTAGAATTTTAGCATGCTTTTTTAAAATTATATACTCTATATGTTTATTAGAAATATATATATTTATAGAAAAGTTATTTTAGAGTGTTAAATAGACTTCCAATAATCAAATTAGTAATAACAGTTATCTAATCCACAGGAGGGGTTAATTTCTTTGTGTACGTTGCCACTGTTGTTTCTCATGACAACTGAATTAAAACTGGATTAAATTCTGAATGCTGATGACTTTTGGCTTTCCCCATTTTTTAATTTCTTAGTTCATAGAGCCATATTTGTGCATYTGTTTTTTAAGATGTTGTACCGTCATTTTTCCAAACTACTTCCTGATGTCATAAAGACTATCAATGGCCAAGCTGCCACAGGCTGACCTAATTTAGTCCCTTGCCCAAAGGCAGATTCAGTTATATCTATGTAATCCCTTAAAGATGCAACCTGCTCCTAAAGATCTCCAGTGCAGGAGAACAGTCTATTTTAATTCTTCACTTGAAAAAGGGGTTTGCTATCACCTAATCATCCTTGTGAAGTGCAAATCCACTACTTGGTATATGCACCATGAATTAGAGAACAGATTATCTACTGTTTCTTTGTCACAACCCTGTAGGCACCTGAAGACTTAAAGACTTCCACCTGTTCCCTCTTCTTTTCACTGGAGTACATCTACCCCAACACATTTAGTCTTTCCAGGCCAGTGATGTCTTCCCAACCTCTGATCATTTTTAGCGCTCTCCTCCTCTCAGCTCTCCCTAATCAGTCCATCACTTTCACAGAGCTCAGGCCAGAACAGGATACCACCCCCACGTAGCTAAAAGCTTACCTACATACAGCCCCACCAAATGTTTGCATGATACTGTTGGTTCGTGCTCACTTGTGGTTCACGATAACTCCCAGAGCATTCTCAAGATAGCTGCCAATAAGTGATCCTGTATTTCTTGTTTTCCGTGAAATAGATTCAGATAGAAGGTGTCATTTGAAATAAGAGTACTTACTTTGTAATACTGCAGTAGGCAAGTATCTTCTCCCTCACTCATCCCATACACCTATACATATATACTTTCCAATTTTTCTGTCAGTGCCCCATTGAGCACATTCTTTTCCTTTCAGACACATCTTATTTTAGAAGAAMGTTTAGACTTTGGATTTACAATTGGCAATTCAAATGTAGAATTTTCAGTCTATCTGCTCCACTGACTATTTCAGAGGACAGTATTGTCTCTTAAAAATATCTTGATGATGTATTTGCTAGGCTTCACATTGATATATAAAAAGCCATATTTAAAAAAAAAGTCATATAGCCATACAGCTCAATAAAATTTAATTCACTTCAGATGAACTTCACRTGTTAGAAGCAAGATTACTCATAAAAGCTTTACTAGCTTGGACTTTCCTTATGAAACTCTCCCACTGTTTTGAGACCAGATGTAGTAGTATGCAGAGAGTTGTATTTCTGATGGCCTCTGTTTTGTGAATCCAGCAGCTATGCAGTGTAAAAATATCCTTTTGTGATTTGATACTAGTCCTAGAAACTGTACTTTCATTTATATTCTTTTGCGCATATTTTCTGGTACTGCTGGCACTAACTCGGTATTTGTTCAGATCTGATGAGAATCCTGCAATATAAAATACTTCTTTCAGGCATAAGAATGTGGCACTGAAAAAGAAAGCTATTTGTCTGGATAATAAACTGACTGGATACGATAAACTTTATACCATTAAAACTTTAACAATCAAATTTAAAATATCTATTTTCAGTATAACTTTTTATGCTGAAGCCATCATTTATGCTTATGGATGAGTGGTGGTAATATATTCATACCACAGTAGCAGTTGCAATTCTAAGCATATATAATAGCAGCCATTATCAAAATGATTAAATGTGGTACATGTGTGTAAAATTCCAGTACGCACAGCAGTAAGCTTGGGTCCCAATTCTGGTTGCTAGAGTTCCTTCCTCAGTCTCTGCCTCTGAAGAGCTGGAGCACTGCCCTCTGCGCAGGTCCTTCACTCCAGCCATCGGACAGACATAACCATGGTCAGGTCATGCTTGTCCCTTCCCTTCTCCGAAGTGGCAGTGCCAGAGCAAAGCTGCTGGGCTGAAGCAGCACGTGATCCATGTGTTCCCAGAAAATAGGGATCCCAGCTCCCAGTCGCTGCCTATATCACTGATGAAACATCACATTGGTGGGGAACAGGAGTCTAGTGAAAACGAAGAGGCTCTCATTCATGGCTCTCCTCATTCCCCAAAAAACCCAATTCACTAATTCTGTCCAAAAGATTGACAAGTGTGCAGTACCTGCTATTGATATCTTTTGATATCAGTATTTTGAATCATTTAAATGGTGTTTTCCATCACTATGAATCCCTTAAAGGTATTTATTACTAACATTTAATCCTGATAAACTTTGGTGATTATGATGCAAAAAATCACTGGACCAAAAGGTTTAATGGGCTGTCAGTGTATTTTAAAAGTAATTTAAAAGCTAAGTCAGAATATTCTATATGAGGAAATTATCTCCTCTGAATGTATGCACAAAACACTGTGATCAATTTGATTGCATGATCACACTTTTTCCAGTGAGCCTCCACCTTACTCAGTGTACAGGTCATCTAACATCACAGCCAGTTTTAAAAGACAAAGTATGGAATGAATTGTTTGGGTTCAAAAATTACTCACTGAATTTTCAGAACATGGTGTTTTGGTATGCTTCAGAAACAGGGTCAGAAAAGAAACGTCCTTAGTTTCTCTTTCAAACGGCTTTTCATTATGCAAAACCAGTTTCCACCTAATTAAATTGCTTTTTTAAAGTTCCTAATTTATTAAACTGCTGAGTCCTTGAGCCACAGAAATGTTCCCCACCTCCTTTTTCAGACACTACCCTCCTATGTTACTTTTAAGTTATTTATAAATACATCTCTCCTGCAGCCTCCACCAGCAGGGCACCTTCATATGTTGGAATTTAATGAGGCTCAGGCACAAGTCATGAGTCCCTGAAGAAAAGTATTACCTGATCTGCTTCATTTATTTCTACMAATAATCATAGCATTACCTACAGCTTCTGTTTTTAATTAGTGGTATCTAATGATTAACACTGGCCAATTTGCATCCAATTATGTCCCCTGAAAAATTAGAAGTGGATGAAAAGGCTGAATGCAATTAATCATTCTGCAATGCGAATTTGCTTAAATATCAAGGATGAATGTGTTGTAGTTTCCTAAATAAGATTTCACTGAAAACATACACTGTCTGGTTATGAAGCAAAAGCATGACGCTTCCCATGACAGTAAGAAATCTGGATATTAAACACTGCAGAATTACCAAATACATTCATACCTATCCTTTTAATAACGATGAAAAAAATGATGTGACTGGTATCTAATTACACTCTGGATTCACATGCTACAGAAACAATTAAAAACAATAAGCAAGATAACATTTTATGACACATAGACAGACCTTAACCTTGTCTGAGAAAAAGTTTGGGTTTAGTATGTGGTCTTTAGAATATAATTGCCTCATCTTTTCTTTCACTCTTAAGAAGTTTAGCTTTAGAAAACATTCTGTTCCAGCTTCAAAGCAAACATTCAGTGCTACTTAGTTATGGGATTTTTTGGACCACCATAACATCTTTAAGAAAACTTACAAATCATAGGAAACATTTACTTAAAAAAAAAAAACCAAACCAAACAAACAAACAAAAAAACACATTGTAAACCAAAACTTATTTATATGGTGTCTTCAGCTTTTCCCCAATTTTCAGAGACCAAACTTGATCAGTCAGTATCACAGATGATGGCAATGGGGTGCTTTTAACAAAGAGTTTCTTCTTTCTCATASCCCCATCTCTCTAATAAACTCTGAAAACACCTCATATAAATATAAAAATACTAAATACCACTGGTGACATTTCCCCCCCCCCCCAATGGTAAAATTATTTTGTCCCTAGGATAACCTAGAGATAATTAAAATAACTTGACAATTATTTTAAAGGTTAGTATAGCAACTTGCAAGTATAAAACAGAGCAGCAGCCCTCTAAGCTTAACTTACAAAACTAGATTTATTACACTACATTAATTCATTCCTTCATCCCAATTTTTTAAAATTAAAGCACCATTCAACATATCGTGAAGGTGTTTAAAATACAGTAAAGTTGATAGAAATCTTTTGGAAGAAGAAAGCTTTTGGAAGAAGATAACAATGAAAATAGGTTACAAGACAAGTGAAGATCAGAGGGATGGAACGCCTCTCCTATGAAGAAAGGCTGAGGGAGTTGGGGTTGTTCAGCCTGGAGAAGAGAAGGCTYCAGGGASACCTTATTGCAGCCTTTCAGTACTTAAAGGGAGCTTATAAGAAAGATGGCGGCAAACTTTTTAGCAGGGCCTGTTGTGACAGGACAAGGGGGAATGGCTTTAAACTAAAAGAGGGTAGATTCAGACTAGATACAAGGAAGAAATTTTTTATGCTGAGGGTGGTGAAACACTGCAACAGGTTGCCCAGAGAGGTGGCAGATGCCCCATCCCTGGAGACATTCAAGGTCAGGTTGGACGGGGCTCTGAGCAACCTGATCTAGTTGAAGATTGTCCCTGCCCATGGCAGGGGGGTTGGACTAGATGACCTTTAAAAGGTCTCTTCCAATCCAAACTATTCTATGATTCTATGATCCTAAATTACATTTGATATATCTTTTCTGACTTTTAGCATGCAAAAAGCCAAGGCCCTGACTTGCACCGCCTTATTTTTGCCCAAAAAAACCAAAAAAGTAGGCATCCAAATAAAGTATCTATTTCAGTGGCACACAAAGTAATAGTTTCTACCTGCATTCCTCATCTTTTTCATCTCTCCTCTCTTGTTCTTCCCCTGCTTCAAACAATTTTTCTAGTTCTTAGCCTTACTGTCAGGAGTTTTGTGTTCTTCTTCATAATAGCTGGGGCATTACTTTCTTCCCTTTATTGTTGTACTCTTTCATCCCACTTTCTGTTTAGGACACAGGTCAATTTTTGACCTATCAACGTTTTGCACTGCACTCTGGGAAGATGGGCAGAATTTAGAGGGGAGGAAAGATTATGCTGCAGATGTTAACTGGTTGGTTGTTTCCTCATGCTTGGAAGTATTGTTAAATTTCATTTTGCAATAAATGTTTTTCTTTAAAATGTTAAGTTCTTTTTAGCTAATTTCTTGTATTCGTTATGCCAGAAGTTCCACAAATAATTTGTTTTTGAGATATATAGTGCTTATCATCTCTGCTCCCACTCCAGGTGAAATGATCAAAAAAGCTCCAAGATGCTATTTTAAGAAGTGTGGCTTGCCAGGACAAGTGCTTTGGTTTTGAACATGAGATTCATTTACAGAAGCTGTACTGAAAAACATTGCAACAATACTTCAATTCTGATCATCTGTAAGGAGCCCAAAAGGTTAGAAATAAGATCTAAAGAATACAGTGCATTCAATTTTTTCCCCTCAGGATCATCAAGTTTCAATTAGGATGGACTCTTTATCATGCAGTATGGAGTTACACTTCATGAAACAACCTGCAGTGACCACCAGCAGACTTACAGTTTCAGGCATAACAGACTACCAGTTTTTTCAGTAGGAAAGTTTTTATACTATGTCCCTAAAGCTGGATGAATTCCTAGTGTCTTACATACTGTAATACTAGCATTAAAAAAAAATCTGAAAAAAAAAAAACCCTCTGTGCATTTAGCTAGAGTTATTTCTTCCTGAATGTAACATCTGCATGCTTGTCTAACCCAACCAATCAACTGAGGCTAGTTGAGGCACTTTTTGAAGTCCAGTGACCTAACTAAAGCTCAATATGTTAACTCATTTAATTTCCCTATTCACCACCATTTAGGAAAATAAGCAAATGAGACTACCAAAAATGCATTTTATGAGCAAAGGTAGACGGTACTGCAGTATAATGGCAAAATCAGTGACAAACTAATGAAGTTTAAAGATTGCAAGCAAAATATATACTACCAGGAAATAAATGCCACCAACCTCACAGAAAAAAAATCACACTCCATACCACAGCAATGAATTATCATTTTGAATTAAACTTATTTCAGCAAGAATCAAGACACAAAATCCTGATGAATGATGTGATTTCTTCAAAGTATCTCCTCCTTTGAACACCACAGCAATGCCATGCCCTGTGGCTTTTGGGAACGGTCCAAGTTCTTTGGGGCTCGCAATACAAATGGGGAAAACAGTCCCAATACGTATCTTTTATTGTTAGCACTATGGTTTATACACTACTGAGATCTACCCGCAGTCTTTGTTTCTTCATGCATATTTAGTCCAGTGACTAGCTTTGACCATGATGACATCATAGTGAACACAAATCGTGAGAAGATTTTGACTCTCAGACAGAGGTGAGAGACCCAAAGACTGAAGGTCTGACTTCAGACAGTACCATGGAGTGTTACTCTAAGGCACCTCATACTTACCTCCCTGCATTCCTTATAGATGATCACTTGAAGAATTACTTTTCCAATCCTACTACTCCTTATTTCAGCCGTCTCTCAAACACAATCTTGTTGGGGCCTCACTGTCCATATAACCAGTCTGGCCTTATTTGACATACTTATCTTTCCTCTTACACTCCCCCCACTGTATATATTCTTTCATTTCTGATAACATCACTGGCCTTCCTGCCACCCAAGTGCATGCCTCTTTGACATCCCTGACCCAGTCTCCTCAGGCATCCAGAACACAAATATCCAAGTATTTGGTATGTAACTAAAACTCAAATTTTTACTGCCAAAACTTCCTGTATACAAGCCTGACTCTCTTTTAACTTACATCCATAGAGTCCAAACTAACTGCGGTTTCCACAGTGCTGTTTTCCCCAGGCCCCACTGTTTTAAGTACCACTCCATTTGCGTTCACACCATTGCTCCCCTTTTCCAGATATATAAAGTTCAAAACTTGTTCTCTTGTTTTCAAGGCTCTTCCTAATTCTGCATGTTTGCTCTCTCCTATTCTACTGCCCACTGTGCCAAAATACTTAATGGTCTCTGTTCCTTACTTGCCCATTTGGCCCACAACTCTTATGCCTTTTTAACAACCGTTTCTTCTTTGCAACCCACCTTCATGTTTTTACCATGGTGCTAACAAGTTAGCCATATAAGATGATACAGCAAAATCAATTACAGCACAGCAAAAGCAGTGTTTTAACTCTTTCCTGCACCATTGCCTTTTGCCTTTTTTGTAGCTGATGAATAGAGAGTGAGGAGGGAATGTAGTGACAATCCATTCAACGGAATGGACGGGAACATTCTCCTCTGCTAGTCACCCACACTGATTTTCATGCACTTCCCTTCCTTGTCTTGCACCAACATTCTCACTGCTTACTTAGATAAGCTTGTTATACAACTATCTTAAACTTCTCAGATACTTAGAAAAGTAAGAGACTTTTAGTCCTATAAAATACTCTAAGTATGGGCAGACAAACCAGCTACAAGAAGTTAAGTTAGGATATAATTTTACCACACCAGGTTGACAAACCAGAACCACCTGTGGGCATATAGTATCAGAAACAAATTTACACCACCCTCAGTTTGGCCTGTGATAGACTGCCTATGTGCCCATCCCCTCAATAATAACTTTTGTAAAATAGTACATGGAAATGAATTGGTCATTTCAGGAAGGACTGCACCCTCTTCTAACTTTTCAGAACATAAATTTCTGCTTGTAATTAAATTATATGTGAAAACACTCATATTAAATGAAATATTTGGACTATTTGCAAAAGAAGAGAGATTTAAATATTTAAGTCTTATTTAATCAGTAGAATGAGGTCTCTAATCAGTCTTCCTCTAAGGAAAAAGTTCGTGAAGGGAGCCATTTGTGCTGCAGGTGCCTAGTAAACTAAATTCTCAACAACGGATTGGCCAAACAAATAAGCAAACTGTGGTACAGCAGGCTCATTCAAGTGGAGTGAGTTTCTGTACTAATAAAGACACATCTTTATTTCACGTTGCCAGAGAAGATTTGAATGTGGCCATGCAGTTGTGAGTATCTCCCACATTTTGTGCTGGTCCTTTCACTGTTTAAAACTTTTTATTAGGCCCTGAAACTAAAATGTGGGCCTCAAACACATCTGTATCAACACTTGATGTGAGGAGTGGTGAACTGGGGGACGAGTGATGTCCCAGTAACTTGTTTTTTGGCAAATTTCTTAAAAATACACCAAACAGATTCATCTATATTCCTAAAAATCTCAAGTCATCTGCAGTGAAAGTTTGCCTATTGATTTTTCATGAGTATTTGATGTCATGAAGAAATTGCCTAGAATAAAAATTAAGCACGAGGAGTCAGCGTACCCAGGATTATAAACCCATTTAAGTCACTTGATCACTATGACCTTGTCTGCAGTAGGAAAATTAATACTGATAATTCAGTATCAGTGCAAGCACCAGGTTAGACAAAGCCAAGGCAGTGTTACTACTGAGACGGCAGGCTTCCTTGAGCTACTTGAAACAAACCCAGCTCTTTCTGCTGTTACTGTCTTTGCTTATTTTATGAGGAATTTTACTGTAAACTCCTAACTCCAGCACTGCAGCTGTGCACAGCTTTTGCACGTAAGCAATAACAAAATAGCCCAGGACCAACACAATATTGCATGTACTTCTTTGTTTTGTAAAGTAAGAAGTGAGGGGCATGGGGCAGATGTCACCTTCACTCAAAGGTGCAGAGTAGCTGAAACCAAAGCAATAGAAAGCAGTAATATATTGCTGATATAAGCCAACATTGTGGTACTGGTCTCCAGGGTAGAAAGTAAACAGGGGAAGGATTGTGTTGTGGAGGTGTGTTTTGGGGTCAGTGCTTCCCAAGGCTACTTAAGCGCAGCACAGTGTTTCACTTGCTTGGGGCTGTATTTAAAACCAGTATCTAGCCTGTAGGCAGCAAGGACTGGCTCTCCCTAAATAAATGTACTTTCTTAAGAGCATATCAGGTTTTTTATGACATTGTTTATAGAGCCAAATGGGGGTGTGCACTGAGACTCCTTTGGAGATCATGTACCCAAAAGTGGGAGTCAGCAGCAGAGCAGAGAACAGGCCCTGTGAATCCAGCCTCTCCCCTCTGCTCTGCCCCAGGCACTGCCAAGTGCCTCTCCTCCCCACCGCTCCAAAAGGGAGCAGACAGGCAGAGGGTACAGACATCAATCGGAATGTCTTAGCCTGCAAATCAAAGAATTTAAGATGAAAGAAACCTGTAATTATTGTCTTCAATATTAATTAAAAATGACACAGAAGATTACTGCATAGGAGCACTCCAGAGATGGAGATCAGCTGAACCCTGGGTATTCCCTTGRCACTGACAAAACAGATGCACAACTGAGCAGAGTCTATATGATGATGTTTGCAAATGACATAAAACACCCAGTTAATTAAGCTTGCTACTCTAGTGTGAATGAGAGGAAGTCTATTCATTGACCTAAATGTTGTTCTCCATTTTGTTCTTTTAGTATCTTAGTGTCCTGGTTCTGGCTGGGACAGAGTTAACTTTCTTCCCAGTAGCTGGGGGGTGTGTGCTGTGTTTTGGGTTTGGT